>OZ012738.1:358828263-359175968 GCA_963859935.3 Lathyrus sativus
GATAGTGGAGAACAAATGCTTCAGCGAGATCTTTCCACGTTCGCACAGCCGCGGGTTCCAAACCCATATACCATTCAAGCGATGGGCCAGAAAGACTATCCTGAAAGAAGTGCATCAGCAGCTTCTCATCATCGGAGTAAGCGGACATCTTTCTGTAATACGATCGGAGATGAACACGGGGACAAGTAGTGCCTCTATACTTCTCAAAGATAGGCACCTTAAACTTGTGAGGTACTTTAAAGTCAGCAATCAGCCCAAGTTTGGACATGTCAACGCCCAATGTATTCTGATTTTCTATATCTCTCATTTTATCTTCCAGCGCCTTGAACCTGAGTCTAGCTTCAGCAGTCAACTCAGCCTCTACACCTCTCTGAGAGAAAATGTCGTCCTGATGGTCCTCCAGCCACGGTTGAGGCACCACCATATTTCCTGCGCCAACATTGCCGTTGATCGGCCCCACGGTAACATTGGCTCCCAAACCACCATTGACGGCGCCCGCCGCATTAAGTCCGAGATTATCCATAAGATTGCCGTTAGCACTACCGTTGCCCCCGGCAGCAGGAACAACGTTCTGAGGAGTATCCACTTGAGGAGGAGTGGGTACGGCCCCGCCATGAAGAATTCCATTGCTGTCAACCCTGGAGATGAGAGGTTGAACCAAAGTACGAAGTTGCTCTTGCCCGTTCGCCACTACTTGCATCAGCTCCATAAAACGATCCATCCTTTCACGAAGCTCCTGAACATCTGATTGTACCTGGTCCATGATTCTCGTTTGATTGGCGCGAGTTGAGTAACGGTGGATGAATCTTTGATCAATCCTGAAAGCAGCTCGGAACCTGAGTGCCTGAAAAACCTGTCAAGATTAAAGGGTTAGGAAAAGCAACAGAATGTATGTCATGCAAGAATGCTTCATGCAAATGCACGCGTGAGTCTGTGTGTTTGAGAGATTTCCCCGGTCCTGGCATCTGCTGATAATAATAAGGAGAAGAATCTAGGCCCAATCATGGAGACAGCAACCTCACAGACACACGCTAATGGAATGATTATGCAAAATGCAGGCATGCAACAATATATCCAAGGCTGCTGTGGAGATTCGATGTCAACAGTCACTGCTGAGAAGGAAACCCCGGTGTAAACCCACTGATCTGATCTGCTGAGAATAACCATCTGATAGGATCGAGATCAGCATTCTGCTCTGACAAGAACGAAGGCCTGATAATAAAGACCCTGGATGCAAGATCAAGGAATATCTGTTGATGAAGTCTTCGGACCCCAAATCAAAAATCTGCCCTCTCAAGAACAGATATACAGCTGCTGATGAGATCTTCAAACCCCACTCAAAAATCTGCCCTATCAAGAACAAAATAACAACTGCTGACGAGATCTTCAGACCCCACTCAAAAATCTGCTCCATCCAGAACAAACCTCTGATAATAATACACTGATCAAAGCCTGCTCTATCAAGAACAGACAAATACCCGATGATAAGATCCTCTGATCAAACCCTTGTTCTATCAAGAACATATCTGCCACTGAGAACCCAACATAACTGATTCACTGTCAAGAAAACCAGGTAGTCTGGAGGTCAAAGTTTCCTGCAATATCCCAACCCCACTCACAGGTATGATGGACCTAATCCACGGACAAAGGTACGGCATCCTATGCGGTTGTCAGCGTCACAGACATTCATCAGTGACAATACGATTCCCAGAAGGAGTGGCATCGTCACGTCATGAAGAGGCCTCTCTTAGCTGACTTCCAAATGATCGGTCCCCAGAGTCGACAATCCTCACGTCTGGACTCCTCTCAGATCCTCAGGACCGGAAAGGAGCACCTCTGCAAGAATCTCGTCTGAGCGCAGATTTTCGTAGGGAACTGTGCCTGCTCGGCAGACAGGTTCGTCTACTACTTCTCCACAACTATATCTAGGTGTGTACTCAAGCCCAGGTCCGGCTTTTCACTCACAGTAACATCCCTCTCCCACAGCAGCACAGATAATCATATCAAACTGGAAATAAAATGCGGGAAATAAAATGCGGGAAGTAAAGATGCGAGAAGTAAACGCAACCCAACAAGCAAACACACAAACGATAGGATTGACTCGCGCAGGGGATGGGAAACGGTCCCAGCATAAGGGATGGGAAAAGTCCCTAGATGCTGTAAGTCCCCAGCAGAGTCGCCAGCTGTCGCTTGCGCGAAAATAAGGTGCCGGCATGACAGAAGAGTCGCCACCTTTCGTTATTTATCCCTCAGGGCGGGAAAGGAAACGATCGGAAAAACCTGACGAAAAAGGGTAAGACAAGGTCATCGCAACCATTGTCTGGGTTCGGGAGTCGGTTACGCAAGGGGAAGGTATTAGCACCCCTCACGTCCGTCGTACTCGACGGGATCCTCGCTTGTTTGTTTACTTGGACGGGTCGGTTATAATCTATCTACCTATGAAGGCTGGCTGAAAAAGAAAAGAAAGATGACTCGGCAAAGCATCGCGCTTTATGCCTACGTATTCCCGTCTGGAACGAGAAATCAGAGTCAACGTAGTTCGGCTAACTACGGGGTTACGGGGGAAGGTTGCTCGCTAGGATGTCGCATCCTATGCCTACGTACTTTCATCTGGTATGAAAGATCAGAGCAGACGTAGTTCGGGAAACTACGAGAAAAATGGTTCAACTAGGAGGGAGACTATCAAGTCCTACTGTTGTCATGCTATGGATTCATCCTATGGTTGAGGTTTGAACAGGGAACTCCTAGATGTTGTCATGCATAGGTTTCAACCTAAAAGTCTATCATCAAATCCTTATCAAAGGAAATGAGAGTCCTAAGGGATCATGTCAATGATACACAGAACAGACAAAAACACCAGCTTTAACAGTAAAATGCATGCAATGCAAGTGAGGGAGGAAATGTGTGTGGGGCTTCAACCTCCACAAGCTCGTCTCGACCTCAAGCCAGTCATGAAATAACAGTAATCATACTGAAGATTAACAACATGCTATCAAGCAATATACAGATAAAAGAAATGAAGTGCCATCAGGCAAACAAACCATACTTGAGAAAGAATCATCTACTCTCTGATCCTAACCCTAACACAGAATCTGAATCAAAATGAAAGCAAAGCCCTAAAGCAAAACCTAACCAAAAGAGAACAATCCCAGTCTTCAAGCTTCAGAACAAGCTTACCAAAGAAAGGGAGCTAAGTAAGCAGACTCATAGTGTCTTCCTCAGGAAAGCACTAGGAGGTGTATACTCAGGAATCATATCCTATGTGGCTCGACCACTGTGATCAGTTTACATTCCTCCTCAGGAGAAACTAAACTCACAAGCAGGCTCCAACATCACTGGATATTTAGGAAATCCTATCTGAACTAGTGGAGCTAAGTGAATAGACTCATAGGACCTTCCTCAGGAAAGTACTAGGAGGCTTCCACTTAGGAGTTGTATCCCATGTGGCTCAACAACATGTGATCAGTTTACATTCCTCCTCAGGAGAAATTAAACTCACAAGTTGGCTCCAACATCATTGGACACTTAAGAAATCCTAGATCAACTAGTGGAACTAAGTGAATAGACCCATAGGACCTTCCTCAGGAAAGTACTAGGAGGCTTCCACTTAGGAGTTGTATCCCATGTGGCTCAACAACATGTGATCAGTTTACATTCCTCCTCAGGAGAAATTAAACTCACAAGTTGGCTCCAACATCATTGGATACTTAAGAAAGAGGTGAGAAGGAAGGATGAAAGTTATTCATAGTGCCTTCCTCAGGAGAGTACCATGAACTTCCTTCAAACTTCAGGATCTCAAACCTCACCAACAGGGCATCAGCCAAGCTCTGGGTCTCTGCATCTTGATCTACAAGCTTCCCTTCATGATGCTCTCCATCAATATCCTCAAGGCAACACAAGCCCTTCATCAAATTCCTCAGAATGAACCCCACAGATGAACAGATAACCCACTGAACAGATCACATCATCAGGCAACTTCAGAAAATACCTAAAAATGCTAAACTAATGGGGAAAAATCTAACAATTAATCACAAGGGTCCTCAACACCTTCTCATGACATCTATAAAGGTTTCTACCTAAAAATCAAGATAAAACTTGCTCAAAGAAAATGATTCATCACCTAAACACCATTCTAAACCCTAATCAGGACACCCTAAGTCTACCCTAATTAAACTAACCAAGATTAAATTCTAAAAATCTAGAAAAAATCCTATAGGGAACTATGACTCATCATCTAATTGCATAAAAAAGAATGGATTAAAAAACCTAAAGCAAGGTCATGAAACAATTCCTACAAAATCATGATACAAAATTAAACAATTAAAAAGCTATTTAACTAGAGAATCTATTAAAAATATTAAACCTAAAAATAAAATCTCAATTTTATTTTTATAATTTTCTACACATTTTAATCTACTCATAGAAAAAAGAAGCATTTAAAAATCATTTTCTATCAATTTTTAATGAATTTTACAAAACAGAAAAATATTAAAAAGAAAATAAAAGAAATAAAATGAATTAAAGGGGTGGGGGGTCAGAATAGTAAGGCGCGTTAGTTCAAAATGTTGGGCCAGAAATAAAGGGGGGTGGGAATAGAAGATAAGCCCAGAATGGCTTATTAATGAAACGACGCGTTTCATAAGATTCAAATCTTCCCTCTCTTTCTCAGCTTAATTCACAGCCGTTGGATCTATAGAATTAGTCAATCTTAGGACTTGATCCCACGGATATCCTTTCGTCTTCTCCAAACACGAGTTAGGGTTTTCAGACCTTCCCTCCATGGCCGAAACTTCGAGCTCTCCTATCTCCCTCCACACGCCACGGTTGGACTCGATTCCAAAATGAAAAATGACCTACTAAATTCCTAGATTACAATGGTACGACCAGTTTTTCTTGATTCATTCTCAATAATCCAAACAGAACACTTCAAGGTCTTGGTACAAACACGGTTCAAAATTTCCAGCTGATATCAACCTTCATTAAACTTCAGTATAATGATGCAATCATGTTCTACAAGTTACCCTTGCTATTCTAAACCAATTCATGCTACCTAAAACTCATCAAACAGCCAGTTCTTGAAAATTAAAGTTTTATGCACCTGCCATGGAACCTCATGGAATGAGCTATAACTTCTAGGGTTTAGTCATCTACCCTAACACAATCATTCTATACCTAGAATATGATCTATCTAAGCATAAATAAAGAGAAGGAGATGAGTTCACCAACCTGTCAAGAAGCTATGGTGAGTGATGCTATGGCTCGAACCAGGGCTTGCAAATCCTTCAGGATGATCCTTTGATGATGGATAGCCTTCTGTTTGCACAATTCTTGAAGAAGAAGACTTGTAATGGAAGAATTCTTGAGTTGCTTCAACTTGAAGCAAGAGCTTTAATGGCTATCTCTCTCTCTCCCTCCTCTGACTTGATTCCAACTTTCACCAACCTCTAACACTCCTTGATGCATTCTTTTTATAACAATTGTTGGATGCTTCTAGATTCATCTAGAATGATGTGGAAAGTTCATGAAAGTTCCATGATATGCCATGTTGGATTATCTCATCTCATATGCCATGCCTTGTTATTTGGCTCAAAATACCCTTACATGAGTTGTTAAGAAGGAATGAGTAGAAAACAAGTGCATTTTTGGCTTATGTAGGGTTTTTTACCATTGCCTTCTTTTTCAAGTAAGAAATTTCCAAAGGAAGTCCATTTTTTAAGCCTCAAATGAAAATTCTACTTAAACCAATCTTCTCAAAATGGTTTTTCCAATCAAAATGATATATTGGATGACCTATTTTGGATTTGTGGATCTCCCAAATCACTTTTCAATTTCAACTTTTCAAAGTTATAAGTCATTTTTAGTTCATTTTTGACCAATCATGGAATCTTGTGCTATGAGCTTTTCAAACAATTTGTGACCTTCTTTCTAGACTTAAAATCACATTTTGAGCAACTTTCATGTTTTGAGTTTTTCCATTTGAGGCTTGGAAATAGGAGTTTTAGGCATTGGCTAAAATGACCTATAACTGACAAATGACCAAAATACCCCTGCCTTGTTCAAACCATAACTTGAGTTCCACAAATCCAATCAAGGACTTCTACCACTCAAATTAAAGCTTAGAAGATCCTCTTCAACATTCATGTTGACCAAGAAGTCATAGGAATCATCCTACTAGGGCAAAAGTTGTCTGCAAGCTGGGTGACTTTCAAGGACCCAGATTCACACACCTCTGCTGACCTGTAATTTGTCAAAACCATAACTTGAGCTCTGTAACTCCTATCAAGGACTTCCACCACTCAAACTAAAGCTAAGAACAAGCTCTATAACATTCATGTTGTGGGGAAGATGAGATATCAATCACATCTAGAGCTAAAACTGCCTGGAAGATAGGGATCAAATTAGGGTTTTTCCACTGACAATCCTCAGAAACCCTAACTCAAAACTTCTCAAACTCCTCAATCATGAGGAGTTGGTCTAGGAATCATCTTTATAACATCTCCATACATCATTCCATGATCTCATGGCCCTTGGATTAGGTCTCAACCTTCTCCAAATTTTCAGTTATCCTAGGGTTGACCCAGTCAAAACCCTAATTCTACCATTCATGGTTGAATCTTCTGAACTCTTGCATAATGACTTCTCTGGGCTTCATGAAGGCTATCAAGACATCTCATAAGCTTTCTCAAAACATCAAGTTCATTCTTAAAGTCTCAGAATCATCTGAGGAGTACCCACAACTTTTAAATTGTGAGGCACACAACCCTGGTTTCAACCAATTCCTCTGAGGACCTCTTGAACTGTCTGATGAATATATCAACTTTCAAACACTCAATGAATGAATAATTGTTGGTCAAATTTTGGGGTGCAACACAACCGAATAAGCTTTTCAAGACGTACATGGATTCTGTTCGGGATTTCAAGGGGCACTTCTTTGTCGTCAGCCTGATCACCCTCGCAGGGATTGACTCATTGTACAAGGAGGGGGAGCGGGTAGTGAATGGCCGGAGGGAAGCCGTCATGTTGCCGAAAGTGTCCGTGGAGTGGACCGACGAGCATTTCACCAAGGGGACCGATCGGTACATCGTGCGCTCGGGGTCCCTCAACAATGAGGACATGGCAAGATATTTGAAGATAGTTGCGTTCGTGCGCAGCCTGCCCCCGTCGAACCTAGTGACACCTGATGGTCGGTACATCCTCGATAGTCAGGGAAATATCCGTCAGAAGGCGAGGTTGATCAATACGAAGGCCCTGCTCGAGTGTTCCTCGGAGGAGGAGGCCCTTAGCTATTTAGGTGGTGGCCGGCTCGTTCTTCCCTTTACTTCTCATTTTTTTCGCATATTACTGACTTATTTCTTTCGTTTTGCAGGGAGCATGTCTTCTGTTGAGGAGAGGGT
Organism: Lathyrus sativus; assembly: GCA_963859935.3. Classification (NCBI taxonomy): domain Eukaryota; kingdom Viridiplantae; phylum Streptophyta; class Magnoliopsida; order Fabales; family Fabaceae; genus Lathyrus; species Lathyrus sativus. The sequence goes on from OZ012738.1 coordinate 358,835,658, forward strand.
GAAAAAGTTGCATGCGTCGAGGCCCGTTGCTGCTGCGAAGACACGTTTGAGCCAGGTAGCTACTAGAGACTATGGGGTAAGGGTTCTTCCTCGTTTCCTCAAGGAAGTGAGTCCCCCACGTCTCAGGGGCCCCCGAAGAGGCCCAGGGTTCAGCAGACGGAGAGCGTGGCCGACTTGACGGTTGGCTCCACTGAGGAGGGTTTCTCAGTCCCGCCCTGCCATCAGCACCCCGGTTACTTCCACGGGGCCAGGTGTCGCTACTGCGAAAATCGGCGCCGGCTGAACAGAAGAGTCGCCACCGTGCGTTATTTATCCCACGGGAGGGAAAGGAAACGCTCGAAGTAAACCTCGCATAACACGGGAAAGGTATGGTCGTCGCAACCAAAACCTGGATTCGGGAGTCGGTTACGCAAGGGGAAGGTATTAGCACCCCTCACGTCCGTCGTACTCGACGGGATCCACGCTTGTTTTCGGGTATGGATTGTTATTCTATCTACGCTAAAGGTCTGGGGTTAAAAGAAAAGAAAAATGAAAATAAAAATGACTCGGCAAAGTATCGCACTTTATGCCTACGTATTCCCGTCTGGAACGAGAAATCAGAGTCAACGTAGTTCGCCTACCTACGGGAAAGGAGGGGAGGGTTGCTCGCTAGGATATCGCATCCTATGCCTACGTACTTCCATACAGCATGAAAGATCAGAGCAAACGTAGTTCGGGCCACGGAAGACACAAGTCTGTCTTGGTTGATTTTATTCCTTCTGAAAAAGGTTTCCTTGATTAACAGTCCCGGCGGACAAAAATGACGTCTTTGATGAGTTCACATTCTTTTACGGAAGAAGTGTCTTTTATTGTGTTTGAAATCTTTATGTGTTTTTCTGTTTGTTTTGAGAAAGAAAGAGACAGAACTCTAACCTACGGTTGCGAAGGGAATCAAACTGACCTAATGTTATCATGCATGGGTTAAGACCTAGTGTCTATCATGCTCCTCTCTTGCACAGAGAGAAACAGAGATCCTACGGGATAGGCAGAAACAGAAACAATATCAAAAATATACAGTAAAACAGTAAAATGCATGGATGCAACAGTACAAGCGAGGCAAGGGAGTCCCACTCAACCTCGAACCTAGAAAACAATAGGCAAAAGTGAACAGGCTTCACTTTCAACCCAACAGGGTAAACAGCAAACAATACAGTCCAGAAAACCAATCAATACATCAGCAATGAAATACAACAGCAAAAGAAACAGCTTCAGCAGCCCTGAATCAACATCTGGCTTCAAGTAATCTCCCATCAGCTACAGGCTTCAACAAGCATCAATCTCCATCTTCATGACCTTCAGGCAAGGGCTTTGATCATCATTCTTCTATCTGCAATGGCTTTTCTTCAAGCTCAAACCTCCAGGATGAGGAATCAGTCACAAGAATGAAGTGAATGAATGTTAGACAGTTAATTACCTACCAAGGGTGGTTCATCAACTGTTAACATTAAACAGAAAGTCTCCTCTCAAAAGTTCTATCTTTCAAATATATTCACTAATCCTTCCAAAGGAAGGAGGTGGATATTTGAAAGAGACTTTGAATCATAGAGAAAGGATGGATGCAGACAAGGCATTCCATGTTTGAGAAACAAGCTTTCTAATCTAGAGCTCTGCCTAGCTCCTAAACCCTAGTCTCCTCAGCAGCTACTAGCAATAACCTCCTCTACAACTCTGGCAGTTGATCTTCAATCTCTGGATCTCCAATAGTCTTCATCACCTCAAGTCTTCAGCTCTCCCAGGTCCCCAGACAATCCCAATACCCAAGCAAGCAAGCAATAATCCCCAGAGGGCACACCACACCAGACAATCAGATATATACAGAGTATTAATAGCAGTATGGGAATCCTGACTTTTCTCTAAGGGATTTGATAACTACCCATGGCCCCTATAGTCCCCTAACTAAACTAGTTAATCCCTAAGTCCTAAGGGAAATGAATTGATTCTCCTAAGTCATCACCTAAAACCCTAATTTGTTCAGGTTGTTCAAGCCTACATTAAGCACCTAAAATTAATTTCTAAAAATGGGAACTAAATTGTTTCTACAATTTCAATATCTCATCTAAACAACCTAAAAAGAATGAACAAAAAATATGAAAGTATCTAATAGAACAAAAATTAATAAAATCATGCATGAAATGAAACTATTTAAAATGTCATTTATTTAGAAAATATGTAAAAAATATCAAATAAAAATAAAAATGCAATTTTATTTAATGACAATTTTCTACACATTCTAATGAAAATGATGTAAAAAGAATGGATTAAAAATGATTTTTTATCTATTTATTATGAATTTTAGAAAATGCATAAAAAAAATTAAAGAAAATAAAAGAATATATAATGAAATAAAGTGGAGGGGGTTTGAATAGCAGGGCGCCCTAGTTGATAATCAGGATGGGCCAGCAAACGGGGGTGCGCGTAGCAAGTTGGTATTAGGCCCAGAACCATTCAGAATTAATGAAAATAAAAAACAAGCAGGGGGTGTATTCAGCATGGTTTCCACGTTCAAATCAAATTGGGCTTAGCACTGGGGGGTGGGGATATCAAAATACACCTAGGCCCGCCCGTTTCATTAAATGAAACGGTGCGTTTAGGGCACCTATTCTCTCCCTCCAAAAATCTGAATTAAACGAGAGCCACAGGATTGGCTTCTGAGTCAAAGGTCCAACACGCGATGGACGCTCAGGATTGCGTCTTCAACCTTGAATCTATGAGAACTAGGGTTTCTTCCATGAAACTCCATGCACACACCACTTCAAGCTCTCGGTTCTCACTCCACAGTCCATGAAACACCACGATATAAACATGAAAAATACTCTAAATCTCTCCCTCTATACGCCTATGGTCAGAGTTTGTTTTGAAACTCAACAAATCACTCAAACCGATCGAGACAAATTCTGACTCCATGAAAATACTCTGCAACTCATCCTCAAGATTCTCAATCAAACCTATACTAATCTCTTCAATACTTAATGGTGATCATTCTGTGCTAACAACCTAAGATTATCATGTACTATGCTATGAGTTCTACATCCTAACAGTTCTAACAACCTGCTATGAATCATCACCAAACAGCTCCTAATCAATCAGAAATGCTCTACTAACATCCTACATCATATCTAAACTAATAAAACCATGCTAAACTAACTAAATCGAGCAATGGCAGAGAGAATGCACCTGGTGTGAAAGCTTGGAAATGCTGATGGAACTCGTGGATCTGAGGCTTTTGAGGCTTGGATCTTGATCAACTATTGCACTACTTGATTCTGTATGCAACACCTTGAGGAGTCTTGCACTGGATCTTGAGTTCCAACTGAATTTGCAACTTGTGTGTTCTTGATGAAAGTGCACGAAATTGAGCTCTAACCACCAGGATCTTGATTGAATTCTATGCCATGATGATGATTGAATGTAGGAGGATCAATGTTGATGAGAATTGATGCTGAATTTGTGAAATTTGGATGAAATTGCAATGAGAAAGAATGAGAAACTTTGGGAAATTTTTGGTGAAAAATGAATCCAACCCTTGCTCAATTCTGATTTCATGAATATATAGTGCTCACATGAACCTTCTAGATCCATCTTGCAACTTCCCTTGCCTTCCAATTTTGATCCATTTTGGTTATGTTTCTTCAAATGCAAGTAACCATGAATAACTTTGATTTTTTTCACTAAGCTCAAAAAAGTACTTGAACCATTGTTCTTAGAATGTGTTTTGGACCCAAAATCATATATTGAAAGTCTCCATTTGGACTCATAAATCTCTCAAACCATTTTTCACTTTGACTTTATTCAAATTATAAGCCATTTTAGTTCAAATTTGACCAATCATGCAACTTCATGCTATGAGCTTTTCCAACAATTTGTGACCTTCTTTCTAGACTCAAAATGTCATTTGGAGCAAGTTTGATGTTGTAAGTTTTTCCATTTGAGGCCTCCTTGTATGAGTTTTGGACATAGGTTAAAATGACCTGTAATTCACAAATGACCAAAATACCCTTTGCTTGCCAAGACCATAAGTTGAGTTCCACACATCATATGAGGGCATGCTATACCATTATAGAAAGCTAAGACAATGAGGAACAATTCTTATGTTGACCAGAAATTCATTTGAAATCTCCTTGAGGGGTAAAACTAGCTTGGAAGTCAAGTCACTTTCACAGACAAAATTTCAGATACCTCAGATGACCTGTAACTTGCAAGGACCATAACTTGAGTTCTATAAATCTCCTTGATGTCTTCCACCACTCAAATTAAAGGTCTTGAGATCCTCTACAAGTTTCATGTTGGCCAAGAAGCCGTTTGAAGCTAGCATTTTGACTTATCTTGCTTGGAAATTTGACCTAAACTAGGGGATTTTACACAGAAACCCTAATTTAGAAGCTCCTCTTCTCCTTGATTTCTCTTGAATTCTTCTTGGCATATCTCCATATCTTTCTTTATATGTCCAATGATGAATCTCACATCTCTCCACTAGACTTGAATGCCCCTTAAATCAGTCAATTGACCTAGGGTTGACCTAGGGTTGACCCAGATAAAACCCTAGTTGACTGCCTTCAGCTATAGCTCTTGTGCTCTCATCAATGACTTGTCTCCTTCTTCAAATGACTTTCTAAGTCTCTCATAATGTCTAGATACTCTCCATGCCTTCAACTCACAGCTCACAACCCTCTTGCTGACCCTCAGATACCCTCAGCTATGAGATGGACTCAAGGCTTGATCTGCTGAACTCTTTGCTTTCAAATTCTTTCCTGATGACTTGAATGAGATTGAATTGGGATAATAACCTCTTGATTGGCTTCTAGAGATGAGAATAATGATTGGTCCCCCTGTTGTATGACTTGCTATGCTTATGCTATGCAGATGATTAGATTATGCACATGACTCTATATGCAAATGCTAATGACATTGACACATAAACCAAGTGAATAAGGTTGGGCAAATTTTGGGGTGCAACAACTGCCCCTATTCAAGCGACTTGGACCCGATTGGGTGAAGAGCCCGGAGCCTTCAGACATTCGCGGTACGATACGATTGAATACTAGTGAAACCAGAAATTTGCCAACCGCAGAAATGAACTGCGCCACTGTTTGGGGGAGCGACATTCATCAGCTGAATTTAACTGTTATGGCAACCCACTGATCTCGTGCGACCGTGCTGGAGATTGTCTTCATCGTTCTGAAGAGGATTCTGTCATAACAGATTGCTTGCTTGTCCACGTTAGGACTCTGTCCGTCATCAATACGAAAAATCTCAACTAGAACTGATCCACGTTAGGACTCCACTTGCTGTTAACCCAGAAAGATCTCGGCAACACCGCTGGGGATAATTCGTCTGTATTTCCATAACTGAATCGTCCACGTTAGGAATAAAATTCTTCCACGTTAGGAGTAACACCTGTCCACGTTAGGAATCATTTCTTCTGTATCTGTCCGCGTCAGGACTAACCCTTTCATCTTTCCACGTCAGGAAGCAATCTTCTTTCCACATAAGGAGAACTATATCAATCTGTCCACGTAAGGACTCCAATACCACTTGACATGTCCGCGTCAGGACTCCAATCTTTCCACGTAAGGAATTCAACTTTGGTTCTAAACCTGTCCACGTCAGGACCCAACTTTCCACGTAAGGAGTACATCATTCTTCCACGTCAGGAATCAACTTTTCTTGAATCTGTCCACGTAAGGACCCCCATTTTTCACGTAAGGAATAAATCTTCTTCTTCCACGTTATCTCTTTCTTTCCACGTCAGGAATACAAGCCTCTTTCCACGTAAGGAATGCTATCCGTTTTCCACGCAAGGAAACATAACTTTTCCACATAAGGCAACCAATTCCTTCCGATTTGTCCGCGTCAGGACTACATTTTTCCACGTAAGGAATGCCATCTTAATCTGTCCACGTAAGGACTCCACTCTTTCCACGTCAGGAATGCTGTCATTTTCACGTAAGGCAACTATCTTTTTCCACGTAAGGAATCCTCTTCTGATATGTCCGCGTAAGGACTACATCGTCCACGTTAGGACCCACTTCTCCACGTTAGGAATAATAATCTCTTTGATTTGTCCACGTCAGGACACTGATCTCGTCTTGATTTGTCCACGTTAGGACTCAGGCGTCTCCGACCTGCTGAGGAAATAAGACTTGTCCACTTAAGGACTCACACCCTTGTCTGACCTGTTCACGTCAAGGCACCAACACAAGGAGTAATCACTTTTGTCAACGTCATGACCTCCCATTCCACTAATTTCGAGAACCCGAATCTGTCCGCGTTAGGACTAACACACCTCACCAATCCGGGGAAATAAACCTGTCCACGTTAGGACGCCCACTTCTGAAGAAATCCCGTCAATATAGGAATAAATTGTCCGCGTCAGGACTTAGTTCTCCAATGATCCTCACCCACAAACTTCTTAGCACTGACGTGACAGCGACTTTGAGATGGACCCTACTAGGGATGTCTGGAAACCAAACTATCGGACGCCTGCTCTGATAGCCGGCGGTAGCCTCTGAAATTCCGATTCATGGCACCCCTGATGACAAAAGAGAAACTTATCCTGATAACTCTGTGGGGAATACTGCCGAAACTGACATTATCATTGGATGTCTCATGCCGAGATCTTGAATGTTTGGTCGTTCGTTTAAGCAAGAGTTCTCTTCACCTGAACTGCTAGAGTGCAGAAACTGCTTCAGCAAAATAAATGCTGGAGGTAATGCCGACTCCACCGGGGATAGCCAGATGCTACACAATTATTCCAGCAAAATAAATGCTGGAAGGGTGAAGTCAACCCTGCTGGGAAATATAACTCTGCTGGGGAATAGCAGATGTGCACAATACGATCGGACTTTCTGCTGGAGAGTGAACTGATATTACACAGTATCCCTGCCAAAATAAATGGCAGGAACCACCATCAACTCTGCTTGGGAGAGTCTTGATCTCCGGGTTCCACTGGAAGGAATGAAAACACTTGCAAAGAGAATTCCGCTGGGGATGGGATGATTCTCCTGGGGAAAATTAACTGACTCCACTGGGAGAGAGTGCCTGACCCTGCGGGGAAAGATGAACCTGTCTGAATACAGCCTTACGATCTTGGAATCGTCAATTCCCTCTATTGAGGACGAATAACTTTTCTGGGGCACGTCCTTTGGATAAGCTACGGCTAGCTGGGGAATTCTATCCTTCTTCAGGAAGAACATGCATGACCTACGTGGGGATCAAGTCTTTCGTTATCGCAATCTTTTGATCCTCTTCCTCGTATGGTTATGAAACCTGTAACAACACAAACAAGACAAGACAAGCCTATGCAATCAAATCAATTCCGGTTAGTGACGTTACACTCAGTTAATTCAAAGCTTTAGCAACTGTCGGCAAGGGCCAGTGATGTTATACTCATGCTAGTTTCATCAAACTTAGGCGTTAATCATGCACAAAACAGTAAAGAACAGTGTCAAGTACTGAATAACATATTTTATTGATCGGGCCCCTGAATGGGCGGAGTTTTTGTACATGGGATGTAACTCCTGAAATGAGGAAGCTACAAGAAGCATGAATATTTTGACAAATTAAATTTTGTACACATGTCGGCAACGGGATGCAGATGAACACCACGAAATGATCCTCCTATGACTCATCCGACTCTAATGCTTTCCCGGTATCCCCACTTCTGAAGAGATTGTATCCGACAACTGGCTCCTTAAACATATTCTCCCGCATTGATGCTCATTGAATTCGGACCGCAGTCATTTGCTTTTCAAATCCCTAACTTTTGCGTGAACCGCCCTTTGCGGGTTTTCAGTTCACCGGGATACCCTTTTTTGCCGAAGCCGCCCAGTGTAGGTTTTCAACTTCGCGGGTGTACATTTTTCCAATTTTTATCCCTAATTTTTGCCCGAACCTTTCATTCTGTTTTTGGTTCGCCAGGATGCCCCATTTTTGCCTGGACTCTCTTTTTCTGTCCAGCGGGTCTATTTTAAGCAAAGTATTTTTTAACTGCGTCCGAATTCACAGGTGACGTAAAGTCTTCTCCGTCCATGGTGGACAACAACAACGCTCCTCCTGAAAAGACCTTACTGACAACGTATGGCCCTTCGTAGTTGGGGGTCCACTTGCCCCTGTGATCTGCTTGCGGCGGGATAATCCTTTTCAGCACAAGGTCGCCCGTCTGAAAACTTCGCGGATGTATCTTCTTGTCGTACGCTTTCTTCATTCGGCTCTGGTACAAACGAACGTATGCTAGGGAAGCTAGCCTCTTCTCGTCCATTAAGCTCAGTTGGTTCAATCTATTCGTTACCCATTCTGCCTCGTCCAGCTGAACGTCTCGCAATACCCTCAGAGAAGGGATCTCAACTTCCAATGGTAATACCGCTTCCATTCCGTATACCAACGAGAACGGAGTTGCCCCGGTTGATGTGCGTACCGTCGTACGATAACCGTGCAAAGCAAAAGGTAGCATTTCATGCCAATCCTTATAGGTCACCACCATTTTCTGAACAATTTTCTTGATATTCTTATTGGCCGCCTCAACAGCGCCATTCATCTTGGGTCGGTAAGGGGAGGAGTTGTGATGTTCGATCTTGAAATTCTGACAGAGCTCCTTCATCATTTTGTTGTTCAGATTTGAACCATTATCCGTGATTATCCGCTCGGGTATCCCATATCGGCAAATGATATCTCTCTTGATGAATCTAGCCACCACTTGCTTCGTTACATTCGCGTAAGACGCCGCTTCCACCCACTTGGTGAAATAATCGATTGCTACTAGGATGAACCGATGCCCGTTAGAAGCCGTCGGCTCGATCTTTCCGATCATATCGATTCCCCACATCGAGAATGGCCATGGAGATGACATCACATTTAGAGGACTCGGAGGCACGTGGATCTTATCAGCATAGATTTGGCACTTGTGGCACTTCCTCGCGAACTTGAAACAATCAGTTTCCATCGTCAGCCAAAAATAACCTGCCCTCAGCAGCTTTCTCGTCATAGCATGCCCACCAGCATGCGTACCAAAGGTACCTTCGTGAATTTCCTCCATGAGAAGCTTTGCCTCTTTCTCGTCTACACAACGCAACAACACCAAATCGTGGTTTCTTCTGTACAAAACGCCATCCGGATTCAAGTAGAAATTGCCCGCTAATCTCCTGAGAGTCTTTTGATCTTGACTGGATGCCCCAGCCGGATACTCTTTATTCTTCAGGAAATTAAGGATATCGAAATACCACGGTTTGTCATCAGATGCTTCATCAATAGCAAATACATAAGCTGGCCTGTCCAATCGAGAGATAGTGATTTGGGGAGCTTCGTTCCAGAAGTTGACCTTGTACATGGAAGACAAAGTGGCCAGGGCGTCAGCCATTTGATTTTCTGCCCGCGGTACGTGATGCAATTCAACTTTGTCGAAGAAAGGCAACAATCTCCTTGCATAATTCATGTAATGTATCAAGTTGGGCTGACGCGTCTCCCATTCCCCTTTGATCTGATTCACCACCAGAGCTGAGTCTCCGTATACATCCAGATGCTTGATTCGCAAATCAATGGCTTCTTCAAGCCCCATTATACAAGCTTCGTATTCGGCCTCATTGTTGGTAACGGCAAAGGTCAATCGGGCAGTAAACGGGATATGCGACCCGTGTGGCGTAGTGATGATTGCCCCTATTCCGCTACCGTAAGCATTCACAGCTCCGTCAAATATCATCTTCCATTTGGAACCCAACTCTGGTCCCTCGTCTGGCAACGGCTCTTCACAATCTTTCATCTTTAGGTACATGATATCCTCGTCAGGAAAATCAAACCTCATCGATTGGTACTCTTCAATAGGCTGCTCCGCCAGATACTCAGACAGCACACTCCCCTTTATAGCCTTTTGCGAGACGTATTGGATATCATATTCAGTCAAGACCATCTGCCAACGGGCAATTCTACCTGACAACGCCTGCTTTCCGAATACATATTTGATAGGATCCATCTTCGAGATGAGCATGGTTGTATGATTCAGCATGTACTGCCTCAAACGCTTGGCGGCCCAGGCTAGCGCGCAACAAGTTTTCTCCAGCATGGAGTACCGAGATTCACAATCTGTAAATTTCTTACTCAGGTAATAGATCGCATGCTCTTTTCTCCCTGTCTCGTCGTGTTGACCGAGAACACAACCCATGCTTCCCTCAAGAACCGTCAAATACATGATCAAGGGTCTACCTGCCACTGGGGGTATCAAAATAGGAGGCTCCTGCAGATACTTCTTTATTTTATCGAACGCCTTTTGACAATTTTCGTTCCACGTCACAGCTTGATCTTTCTTCAAGAGCTTGAATAACGGTTCACACGTGGCCGTTAGGTGAGATATGAACCGAGCGATGTAGTTCAACCTCCCTAAAAACCCGCGCACCTCTTTCTCTGTTTTAGGCGTCGGCATTTCTTGAATCGCTTTTATTTTAGCAGGATCGACCTCTATTCCTCTTTCGCTTACGATAAACCCCAGCAGTTTACCCGATCTCACCCCGAAGGTGCATTTATTAGGGTTCAGCCTCAGCCTGAACTTCCTAAGTCTTTTAAACAACTTCAGCAGATTCACCAGATGCTCTTCCTCCGTCTGGGATTTGGCAATCATATCGTCAACATAAACTTCGACCTCTTTATGCATCATGTCATGGAAAAGAGTCGTCATCGCACGCTGATATGTTGCCCCAGCATTTTTCAAACCAAAGGGCATCACTTTGTAGCAAAATGTTCCCCATGGTGTTATGAAAGTAGTCTTCTCCATATCCTCTGGCGCCATTTTAATTTGATTATAGCCTGAAAAGCCATCCATGAAGGAGAATACGGAGTATTGAGCAGTATTATCAACTAACACGTCAATGTGAGGAAGTGGAAAATCGTCTTTTGGGCTTGCTTTATTCAAATCTCTATAATCCACGCACATTCGAACCTTGCCATCTTTCTTTGGCACTGGTACGATGTTGGCAACCCATGAAGGATACTTCGTCACAGCCAGGAAACCAGCGTCCCACTGTTTCTGCACCTTCTCTTTGATCTTCATTGCCATATCTGGTCGTGTTCTGCGAAGCTTTTGCTTGACTGGCGGGCAATCTTCTTTCAGTGGCAAACGATGCACGACCATATCTGTATCGAGCCCCGGCATATCCTCATACGACCAAGCGAATACATCACTATACTCTTGGAGCATTTCAACCAGTCTTCGCTTGATATCACTCTGCAGTGCGGCTCCGATACGAATATTCTTCTCAACCCCTTCCGACCCCAAATTGATAATTTCGATGACCTCGTCGTGAGGCAGAATGGCTCTTTCCTCTTGCTTCACTAACCAAGACAGTTCTTCAGGAACGTCGCTATCTTCGACAACCTCTTCTTCAGCCTGAAACACTGGGTGCTCAAAGTCGGGACGAGTCATAGATGGTTCAAGGATGTCATCTGAAAATGTTATCCTGCAAAAGGAATGGTTAAGTGCTTCAAAATGCGTATAAAGCGAATAACCACGTTGCCATTTTATTGAAAAATATAAAACAAGAAAGACAGGGATTACAGTATTTGCACATGAAAAACGCCATTTATTTAATGATTAACACGCAATGTTTATAACAACACAGCCCTAAGCAAATCCTGATGCCCCGGGCAAGACATCAGATTATTCAACAATTAATAAAGCAAAGCATTACTGTTTAAAAGTCACAGGAACAAGCTCCTGAATAGACCAGTTGCACAGTCCTTGTCCTGGCGTGCTTGGCTGAATCCAGGCATCCATATCACAGTCGCTGTCTCCTTCATCGGACTCTGAAGCAGCATTGACAGTTTCATGACATACTCCACTGGCAGAGATGACAATCGGCTTTCTGAAACGGGGGGCCCCCACGGAAGGAGTTGATGACGACGGTCGGTACCCCAGCCCGAACCGGTCCATCTTCACAGGAATGTCCAGCACTTTGCCCCAGCCCTTGGCTTCTCCTGCTTCTACTAGAGCTTGAGCTTTCTTATACGATGAGACAGCTATCTCTGGCACTTTGCTCGGCCCGGGACCTTTGTCCTTGATGCGCAAACCTTCGAATGCCTGGCATGGTGTTTCGTGGATCTCTCCGTCGACTTCCACATATTTAAACGACGATAAATGGCTGACCAGGATGTCCTCTTCTCCGCACACGGTGACTACGCTATCTCCAACCATATATTTTAACTTCTGATGCAGGGTAGACGTGACTGCCCCCGCCCCATGAATCCAGGGTCTTCCAAGCAAGCAGCTGTACGCAGGCTGTATATCCATGATATAAAATTCAGTTGCAAACACTTCCGGCCCCACTTGCAGAGGCAAGGTGATTGATCCAAAGACTGTTCTCCGCGTGCCGTCAAATGCTCTGACTACCAAATCACTGGGTGTACACAAAATCCCTCGAACATCCAGCTTCATCATCGCCTTCTTGGGCAGCACATTCAAAGATGATCCGGTGTCAACCAATACGTGCGACATTACTGATCCTCTACACTCAACAGATACGTGTAATGCCATATTATGGTCTCTCCCTTTCGGAGTCAAGTCAAAATCGGTAAAGCCCAAGCTGTGGCCTGCATTCACATGTGCCAATACTCCTTCTAGCTGATTTACGGAGACGTCTTGGGGTACAAAAGAAGTGTCCAGGACTTTCAGCAAAGCGTTTCGGTGAGCTTCCGAACACAACAGCAATGATAGGATAGATATTTTGGACGGTGTCTGCTGCAGATGCTCCACAATCTTATAATCACTTTTTCGAATTAAGCGCATGAACTCTTCTACATCCTTCGATGCTGCTTCTTTTTCACTTGCTTGTACCGGAACATTTTCAACCACTTTCCCTTTTCCTTTCGCTAGTCTTTCAGCCTCCACTTCAGGAGACATAAAGATCCTGCCACTCCTCGTCATGCCTCCTGAGCCAACAACATTATCCACAATCTCCGCTGGCTGCTTGTTAACATCAATCTTTATCCCATCACAATACACCTCTAACCCATATGACCATGGGACTGCTTTCGTGTTCTCGTACGGGATTGGCCCGGCCTTAGTTATGGTGATCGGTGGTCGCTGAGCTGGTGCCGCAATAGTGATTGTCTTCCGAGGAATCGTTACCGTGGCCACATCACTCCGATTATCCACTACTGCCCCTGCAGGCTCGTCAGTTGCCGCTCGATCAAACTGCAATATGCCCTCATCAATTAAAGCCTGAATGCCTTTCTTCAAATCTTCACACCCCCCAGCTAGGGTCCAACAGTCTAAGCAGTACTCGTTACATCCTGGGTAGACACCTCCTTGCAACAGTCGGCTCTTTATCTCGCTCAGCGGCGTCTTCAAATCTTCCACATTCATAATCAGATTCAACCCTTCCTCAGTTAGAATGGCATTTGCCCCATGATTAGGCATGGGTTTCTGGACTATATTCGGACCGGCCGTTCCGAAGTTGATAGTCTTGTTGTCTAAGAGATCCTGCACAACGTGCTTAAAAGCATGGCAACCTTCTATATCGTGACCCGGGGCTCCAGAATGAAACTCACAGTGTCTGTTTGCATCGTAGCCGAACGGGGGAGCTCCCGTTATTGGTGCCAGAGTTCTTCTCTCTACCAGATTCAATCCCAGCAATGTCTGCAATAAATCGGCATAGGTTGAGGGAGGTTTCTCAAACACTCTTCTCGGTTTACTACCCTGGAATCTTCGTTGAGCTTGCTGTGCCCCCTGCTGAGGCTGCTGCTGCTGTGGCATTGGCTGTTGCTGAACCGGTTGTTGTTGCTGGAGTGGTTGTTGTTGATATGGGATAGTAACACTCGACACCTGCTGCGGCTGACGATATTGACCTCGTCCCCTGCCTCGGCCTCGGCCTCGGCCTCCAAATACTGCGCTAGCTTCGCCCTGACGGCGCCCACCATAAGCTTTCTTTTTACTGCCAGATGCAGTTGATTCCTCGACTTGGAACTTTCCTTGCTTAATATTACGTTCAATCTTTTCCCCCATCAGAATCAGGTCTGAAAAACTGGCCAGAGACGTATGAAACAGCATATCATGAAACAGCCCTGTGAATGTGCCGACAAACATGTCATTCATTTCCTTATCTTCTACAGGAGGACGGACCCTGGCAGCCATATCGCGCCACCTTTGCGCGTACTCTTTAAAACTCTCCCCCTTCTTTTGCGAAAGCCCGGCCAACTGGACCCGATTGGGCGCCAAGTCGCTGTTATACTTGTAGTGAGATACGAACGCCTCCGCCAATTGCTTCCATGTCTTGATATCAGTTGGCTCCAACCCCATGTACCACTCTAGGGAAGGGCCCGACAGACTATCCTGAAAGAAATGCATTAGCATTCTTTCATCAGTGGAGTATGCAGACATCTTTCTGTAGTAAGCTCGCACATGCACTTTCGGACATGTGTCTCCTTTGTACTTATCGAACGCAGGAGCTTTGAATTTAATTGGCACCCTCAAGCCAGGTACCAAGCCCATTGTTGCCATGTCCAATCCCACAGCACTTTGATTTAAGACTCCCTTCATCTGCTCTTCCAGCATTCTAATCTTTTGGGAATCATCCATCGGCCCTTCAAAACCTCCTCCGGAGAAGGCGTCCTCCTGCTGATCTTCTTGCCACATACCGTTTCCAGCTCCGTACCCATCATATCCATTATTACGTCCAGCTCTGATCTGATTCATCCCCGGACCTCGGCCTCTGTTGCCGTACCCTTGAACACCTCCAGCAGGACCGAAAGCCATAAACCCAGCACCGTTTCCGTTTCCAAAGCCTCCGTAACCCTGATTGACCATACCATAACCATCTTGCCCAAAGCCTTGAGCATTGAAGCCATACTTCCCAGTGTTATCGAATCCCTGATCGTTGAATCCGAACCCAGTATTGACAAAGCCGTTGCCTCCTAGATTATCTCCCAAATTGACATCACCCAGCCCAGCATTATGGACAGCAGTTTCATTCCCAACTCCGACGTTACCGTTCACAGCAGCGGTAGCGTTGTTGACATTAGCAGCAGGTGTATTGATTACAGGCGGAGCCACTGGCGTGGGAGTACCGTCTCCATGAGCAGTGTCGACCCGGACAGACTAATGATCTTCATTACCATGACCAGCGTTTCGAGCCAACAGAGGCTGGACCATGGCCTGCAAATTCTCCTGCCCTTTTGCTATAGCTTCCATGGTCTGCATGAAGAGGGCGAGCTTCTCGCGCACATCTTGCATCTCGTTCTGCATTTGGTCCATGATTTTTCGACAATTGGAGCGTGTAGAATAGCGGTGCGGATGTTGATCTGCAATCCTGGTAAGTACCTGATACAGAGCAGGAAATAAGACACCATCCAAAGATTACCTGTAATGCAATATGAATATGAATGCAATGCAATGTGTCTGTGCATTAGGGAAGTTCATTCCCCCAGTTCTAGTGCGAAGGTGCCGGTGCAGTGATAGTGCTGACAATAGGAATATCGGAGCTGAATCATAGAAAGCCTCATATATTGCAGGGAGAATCAATAAGCCCAGGGTACAAAATCACTGAGAGTACAAAGAAGGCATGACCTCAACCAACAATCCTGGTGATGGTCAGCACTATGCAAATAAAGCATACAAGTTTCTACATGAAATGATCAAATCCTCCCAAAAGTCTGGTACTCCTCTATCAACTTCTTGGTCTCCGGATGGCTTGGTCGATCAAGCAGCCCTTCAACAAGCTGGTTTCTCCTCTTAAGGACACGACGTACGTCTTCAGCAGTTTCTTCCCATGTTGCTTCTCCGAAGCAATCTTCTAACTTTCGCTTCTGAGACACTGCTTCATCTCTGGATTTGATTGCCTTGTTCAGTGCATGCTGGACACTATACCGGGTCATCACTTCCTCCTCACACTTCTTGATGCTAGACTTCAACTTCTCTTCGAGGTCGGAAATTTGCTGCTTCAGCTTATCTTCCCTCTTCTTATTGTTGGTGAGTGTAGCATTCCAAGTCTTATTGCAAGAGGAGATTTCTCGGTGTGCTGCGTCGAGCGCCTTCTTTTTTGATTCCAGCATGTCATGGGAACTTCTGAACTCTTGCCCCAGACGTTCGCGCTTTTTCTTCTCCTCAGTCAACTCGGCCCCTAACCTGTTTAACAGCTCGATCTGTTGTTGGAAAGCATATACAGCCTTGTTTTTCTCACTGCGTACTTGAGCTAGCTCTTGCTCTAACCCTTCGTTGACCTTCATCAAGGCTTCTTTTTCCTTCACAACTTGCTCGTAGGCCTCCTTAGAAACAGTAGTTGGCTCCGCTACCGGAATAGGATCAAGAACTAGTGCATCTGGAAACGGCATCCTCAACTGACTAGCCCTCTCCTGAATCCAAACTCTATAAGGTGCATAGGCCTGGCAGTCATTCTTTCCTAACAAAGGCTTCCCTCTGCGGTTAATACGCGTCCAGGCATGTTGCAGCTTGGCTAATAACTCCCCCTTCAAATCCCCTGTGAAGTACAGAGATTCTTGTACTTCTTCCTCCTGAGGTGGATTCTTCAGTGCATATCCGAACTGGCGAATGAATAGAGAAGGGTTGTAGTTGATGCACCCTTTTCTTCCGATCAACGGCACATTAGGGTACCCAGAACAACTGAAGATGAGCTCAGATCCCAACAGGTCTCGATCAAACCACACAACATCTTCGGAATATAGCCTCATCAGGCGCTCTGACCAACTGGCTGAGGTTGCACTGTCTACAAATGGTCCCTTCATGGGGAGATGACTTTTGAACCACATATTCAACAGAGGAGCACAGCAGTAAACAACTTTTCCCCTTCGGTTTTCGTTCTTATAGTGCAATGAATGATAGAAATCTCCAATCAAAGTTGGCACTGGGTTGCCTGCAGCAAACAAATAGAAAGCGTCCAGGTCCACAAAGTTGGGCAAGTTAGGAAACAGCACAATTCCATAGATGCATAAAGCCAAAATAGCATTGAAAACCACCCAACACCCGTTCTTGGCGTACTCTCGAGCTTTGACAACTAAGAAATCAAGAGAGAAACCTGAGACCCCAAGCCAAGAAGTCAATAACAGATCTGCAGCGTCCATATGTAAGGCTTTGGCTAAGTCCTCCAACTTGGGTTCAGCAGCAGAGTGAATAAAGGGAACCTTGTTCTGCACGGGAAGCTCGGTAAACTCCACATACTCCTCAATGGTAGGCCCTAGAATAAAGTCAGCAAACGTAAAACACCTCAATGCGGGATCGTAGAACTGCATCAAGGTGTACAGCCCATTCATCTCATCAGCAGGGGGCTTGCAGACTAATCTCAGTAATCTCCCATGGCTCATTCTGAAGCTTCTCCTAACCTCCTCATCAGCAAGAGCTATCAGACCAAGCAAAGAAGTAATATCAGGCGAAGGCAGCTTATACGCAACTGTCTTCCTCAAACCAGCCATAATCAATATTCAGAAATCTGGGCACTAGAACTAGGGAAATGCAAATGCACCTGCAGCACAGACACACGTTAGTGAAATGCAAATGGTAATGGATATGCAGGCAATGCAATGCAAGTAACATGCAACAGGGACCAAAGCTGTAGCTGAATAGCCTGAACCCAATCAAGAAAGGTCTCAGATAGACCATCCAGAAGTCCTCAAGCCCTGGTCTCAAATAGACCTAAAACAAAGCTCCAACAATGGTCTCTGACAGACCTCACACCATAACTCCCACTGGTCTCTGGTAGACCTCAAATCACATCTCTAATTGGTCTCTGACAGACCTCAGAACACATCTCCAAATGGTCTCTGACAGACCTCATACTTCTCCATAAATACCCAGGATCTCTGATCAAGAAATAACCGGTAGCCTGAAGGTCTGGTTACCTGCATAACCCCAAATCCCCTCACAGGTGGGTGGCCCTATAACTGGCACAAGGTACGGCATCCTATGCGGTCGTCGGCGTCACAGACTTTCAGGGTTGATGATACGATTCCCAGAAGGAGTGGCATCATCAAATCCTGAAGAGGCCTCACTCAGCCAACTTCCAAGTGATCGGTCCCCGGAGTCGACAATTCAGCTGACCAACAACCCCTTCGACCCAAAGGGTAGAAAAAGAAGCCAACCAGAAGAACCTCGTCCGAGTGTAGATTTCATGAGACACTAATGCAAGCAAAGCCGGCACGCGCCCACTACTTTCTACGCTAATTCTAGGTGCACTCAAGCCCAGGTCTGGCTTATCCCTCAATATCAGAACACCCGTCACACCCCAAATACAGCAATAATAATCAATATACAAAGCTGAAAATACAAGGTTAGAAATGTACAATAACTCCATACAAAATCCTCGACGGGAAAACAAGCGCTAGGATTGACTCTCTCAAGGGACGTTGGATCCCAAATGCATAAGAACCATCGCAGTCCTTAGCAGCCAGGGGACGTTGGATCCCCAGCAGAGTCGCCAGTTGTCGCTACTGCGAAAATCGGCGCCGGCTGAACAGAAGAGTCGCCACCGTGCGTTATTTATCCCACGGGAGGGAAAGGAAACGCTCGAAGTAAACCTCGCATAACACGGGAAAGGTATGGTCGTCGCAACCAAAACCTGGATTCGGGAGTCGGTTACGCAAGGGGAAGGTATTAGCACCCCTCACGTCCGTCGTACTCGACGGGATCCACGCTTGTTTTCGGGTATGGATTGTTATTCTATCTACGCTAAAGGTCTGGGGTTAAAAGAAAAGAAAAATGAAAATAAAAATGACTCGGCAAAGTATCGCACTTTATGCCTACGTATTCCCGTCTGGAACGAGAAATCAGAGTCAACGTAGTTCGCCTACCTACGGGAAAGGAGGGGAAGGTTGCTCGCTAGGATATCGCATCCTATGCCTACGTACTTCCATACAACATGAAAGATCAGAGCAAACGTAGTTCGGGCCACGGAAGACACAAGTCTGTCTTGGTTGATTTTATTCCTTCTGAAAAAGGTTTCCTTGATTAACAGTCCCGGCGGACAAAAATGACGTCTTTGATGAGTTCACATTCTTTTACGGAAGAAGTGTCTTTTATTGTGTTTGAAATCTTTATGTGTTTTTCTGTTTGTTTTGAGAAAGAAAGAGACAGAACTCTAACCTACGGTTGCAAAGGGAATCAAACTGACCTAATGTTATCATGCATGGGTTAAGACCTAGTGTCTATCATGCTCCTCTCTTGCACAGAGAGAAACAGAGATCCTACGGGATAGGCAGAAACAGAAACAATATCAAAAATATACAGTAAAACAGTAAAATGCATGGATGCAACAGTACAAGCGAGGCAAGGGAGTCCCACTCAACCTCGAACCTAGAAAACAATAGGCAAAAGTGAACAGGCTTCACTTTCAACCCAACAGGGTAAACAACAAACAATACAGTCCAGAAAACCAATCAATACATCAGCAATGAAATACAACAGCAAAAGAAACAGCTTCAGCAGCCCTGAATCAACATCTGGCTTCAAGTAATCTCCCATCAGCTACAGGCTTCAACAAGCATCAATCTCCATCTTCATGACCTTCAGGCAAGGGCTTTGATCATCATTCTTCTATCTGCAATGGCTTTTCTTCAAGCTCAAACCTCCAGGATGAGGAATCAGTCACAAGAATGAAGTGAATGAATGTTAGACAGTTAATTACCTACCAAGGGTGGTTCATCAACTGTTAACATTAAACAGAAAGTCTCCTCTCAAAAGTTCTATCTTTCAAATATATTCACTAATCCTTCCAAAGGAAGGAGGTGGATATTTGAAAGAGACTTTGAATCATAGAGAAAGGATGGATGCAGACAAGGCATTCCATGTTTGAGAAACAAGCTTTCTAATCTAGAGCTCTGCCTAGCTCCTAAACCCTAGTCTCCTCAGCAGCTACTAGCAATAACCTCCTCTCCAACTCTGGCAGTTGATCTTCAATCTCTGGATCTCCAATAGTCTTCATCACCTCAAGTCTTCAGCTCTCCCAGGTCCCCAGACAATCCCAATACCCAAGCAAGCAAGCAATAATCCCCAGAGGGCACACCACACCAGACAATCAGATATATACAGAGTATTAATAGCAGTAGGGGAATCCTGACTTTTCTCTAAGGGATTTGATAACTACCCATGGCCCCTATAGTCCCCTAACTAAACTAGTTAATCCCTAAGTCCTAAGGGAAATGAATTGATTCTCCTAAGTCATCACCTAAAACCCTAATTTGTTCAGGTTGTTCAAGCCTACATTAAGCACCTAAAATTAATTTCTAAAAATGGGAACTAAATTGTTTCTACAAGTTCAATATCTCATCTAAACAACCTAAAAAGAATGAACAAAAAATATGAAAGTATCTAATAGAACAAAAATTAATAAAATCATGCATGAAATGAAACTATTTAAAATGTCATTTATTTAGAAAATATGGAAAAAATATCAAATAAAAATAAAAATGCAATTTTATTTAATGACAATTTTCTACACATTCTAATGAAAATGATGTAAAAAGAATGGATTAAAAATGATTTTTTATCTATTTATTATGAATTTTAGAAAATGCATAAAAAAAATTAAAGAAAATAAAAGAATATATAATGAAATAAAGTGGAGGGGGTTTGAATAGCAGGGCGCCCTAGTTGATAATCAGGATGGGCCAGCAAACGGGGGTGCGCGTAGCAAGTTGGTATTAGGCCCAGAACCATTCAGAATTAATGAAAATAAAAAACAAGCAGGGGGTGTATTCAGCATGGTTTCCACGTTCAAATCAAATTGGGCTTAGCACTGGGGGGTGGGGATATCAAAATACACCTAGGCCCGCCCGTTTCATTAAATGAAACGGTGCGTTTAGGGCACCTATTCTCTCCCTCCAAAAATCTGAATTAAACGAGAGCCACAGGATTGGCTTCTGAGTCAAAGGTCCAACACGCGATGGACGCTCAGGATTGCGTCTTCAACCTTGAATCTATGAGAACTAGGGTTTCTTCCATGAAACTCCATGCACGCACCACTTCAAGCTCTCGGTTCTCACTCCACAGTCCGTGAAACACCACGATATAAACATGAAAAATACTCTAAATCTCTCCCTCTATACGCCTATGGTCAGAGTTTGTTTTGAAACTCAACAAATCACTCAAACCGATCGAGACAAATTCTGACTCCATGAAAATACTCTGCAACTCATCCTCAAGATTCTCAACCAAACCTATACTAATCTCTTCAATACTTAATGGTGATCATTCTGTGCTAACAACCTAAGATTATCATGTACTATGCTATGAGTTCTACATCCTAACAGTTCTAACAACCTGCTATGAATCATCACCAAACAGCTCCTAATCAATCAGAAATGCTCTACTAACATCCTACATCATATCTAAACTAATAAAACCATGCTAAACTAACTAAATCGAGCAATGGCAGAGAGAATGCACCTGGTGTGAAAGCTTGGAAATGCTGATGGAACTCGTGGATCTGAGGCTTTTGAGGCTTGGATCTTGATCAACTATTGCACTACTTGATTCTGTATGCAACACCTTGAGGAGTCTTGCACTGGATCTTGAGTTCCAACTGAATTTGCAACTTGTGTGTTCTTGATGAAAGTGCACGAAATTGAGCTCTAACCACCAGGATCTTGATTGAATTCTATGCCATGATGATGATTGAATGTAGGAGGATCAATGTTGATGAGAATTGATGCTGAATTTGTGAAATTTGGATGAAATTGCAATGAGAAAGAATGAGAAACTTTGGGAAATTTTTGGTGAAAAATGAATCCAACCCTTGCTCAATTCTGATTTCATGAATATATAGTGCTCACATGAACCTTTTAGATCCATCTTGCAACTTCCCTTGCCTTCCAATTTTGATCCATTTTGGTTATGTTTCTTCAAATGCAAGTAACCATCAATAACTTTGATTTTTTTCACTAAGCTCAAAAAAGTACTTGAACCATTGTTCTTAGAATGTGTTTTGGACCCAAAATCATATATTGGAAGTCTCCATTTGGACTCATAAATCTCTCAAACCATTTTTCACTTTGACTTTATTCAAATTATAAGCCATTTTAGTTCAAATTTGACCAATCATGCAACTTCATGCTATGAGCTTTTCCAACAATTTGTGACCTTCTTTCTAGACTCAAAATGTCATTTGGAGCAAGTTTGATGTTGTAAGTTTTTCCATTTGAGGCCTCCTTGTATGAGTTTTGGACATAGGTTAAAATGACCTGTAATTCACAAATGACCAAAATACCCTTTGCTTGCCAAGACCATAAGTTGAGTTACACACATCATATGAGGGCATGCTATACCATTCTAGAAAGCTAAGACAATGAGGAACAATTCTTATGTTGACCAGAAATTCATTTGAAATCTCCTTGAGGGGTAAAACTAGCTTGGAAGTCAAGTCACTTTCACAGACAAAATTTCAGATACCTCAGATGACCTGTAACTTGCAAGGACCATAACTTGAGTTCTATAAATCTCCTTGATGTCTTCCACCACTCAAATTAAAGGTCTTGAGATCCTATACAAGTTTCATGTTGGCCAAGAAGCCATTTGAAGCTAGCATTTTGACTTATCTTGCTTGGAAATTTGACCTAAACTAGGGGATTTTACACAGAAACCCTAATTTAGAAGCTCCTCTTCTCCTTGATTTCTCTTGAATTCTTCTTGGCATATCTCCATATCTTTCTTTATATGTCCAATGATGAATCTCACATCTCTCCACTAGACTTGAATGCCCCTTAAATCAGTCAATTGACCTAGGGTTGACCTAGGGTTGACCCAGATAAAACCCTAGTTGACTGCCTTCAGCTATAGCTCTTGTGCTCTCATCAATGACTTGTCTCCTTCTTCAAATGACTTTCTAAGTCTCTCATAATGTCTAGATACTCTCCATGCCTTCAACTCACAGCTCACAACCCTCTTGCTGACCCTCAGATACCCTCAGCTATGAGATGGACTCAAGGCTTGATCTGCTGAACTCTTTGCTTTCAAATTCTTTCCTGATGACTTGAATGAGATTGAATTGGGATAATAACCTCTTGATTGGCTTCTAGAGATGAGAATAATGATTGGTCCCCCTGTTGTATGACTTGCTATGCTTATGCTATGCAGATGATTAGACTATGCACATGACTCTATATGCAAATGCTAATGACATTGACACATAAACCAAGTGAATAAGGTTGGGCAAATTTTGGGGTGCAACACCAGGTCGCCTAACATCCCGGCTGGGGAAGTGAAGATGGTACTTGGCACGGACCAGGCTTCTCGTCGATAGGTCTTGACGGAGGACTTGGCCGCTTTGATGCAGACTTTCACCACTGCCATGGTCCTGAGTGATGAGAGCTGCTCGGCTGCCGAGTTGTCCAAGCTGCAAGGGGACCTCACCTTCATGCAGTCACGCTTGAACAAACTTACTGAGAAGCTGGAGAAGAGCAAGGGGGAGGTTGTCGACCAGCGTAAGAGGGGGGACAATGTTGAGGAGAAGTTGAAGGTTGCTGAAGAGGAGGTGCGAGCACTGAAGGTTCGCGTGGGGAAGCTAGAGAGTGCCCTTCGTCCTGCCGAGGACGAGACCAAAGAGGACAAGCATATGGTCACTCGAGCAGACTTGCTCGCTAGGATCCGAGTGTTGGAGAGCGACTGCTTGGAGGCCTTCGCGGTTGGTTTTAATGGTGCTGTCGCATAGCTTAAGGTGGTTAACCCTGGTGTCGCCCTGGTCGAGGATGGCATCGGGCCTTTCCAGAGATAGTCGATGGTCGGGTGGTCGATCCCAGTCTTGAGGATGCTGGCCACGACGCTCGCCCTGACGAGCCTGAAGTGAAGGAGGAGGAGGACGTGTAGACTAGTTCCGGGCCTGCGTGCCGAAAGTTGTGTTTTTACTAAGTGTTTTCTTTGTCGGGCATGCGTGCCCTTTTTGGTTTTGTAACCCTGACTACTGGTCTGGTGCCCGTTTTATATGAGAATTTCTGAATTTTGTTTAAGTGTGCGCTTTGTTTTTTTTTTGCATTTTGTATGCTCGAATTGTTTGTTTGTTTGAAATGCATGTTTGTCATTCCTTTGGGCCTGTTCGGGGTTGGTAGCTCGACGATACTTGTTTCCGGTAGTGTGGGGAACTGACCGGTCAACCAGTTTGATTTCTCAGTCTGTCCGGGGGTAGTTTATCCCCGAGGCCCGGACGTCCCATCGTGAGCTGGGTGTCCTGCCGAATCTGGTACCGCGACGGGGAGCCTCGGTTGAGGTATTCTCCATCGAGCAGAGCCTTCTGCCTGCATACACAAAGGTAGGGCTTGCTATTTTTTTGGTCTCTAGGAGACGCGAGGGGGTGCGATGGTACCATGTCGCCTCCCTGTGGCTGCGGCGCATAACTGTAGTACCTTTTAAGCTTCTCAGCGTTCCATGGTCGAGCTAGTTGATCCCCGTGTACGTTTTTGTGGTAGTAGGCCTCGTGCTCCTTCTTGTCGCGAACACGATATGGGCCTTTCCAATTCGCGGCTAGTTTGCCCTCGTGAGAGTCCTTCTGGTTTCTTTACAGGACTAGGTCGCCGATCTGAAACTCGCGTTTTAGAACCCTGCTGTCGTAGCGAAGTGCTACTTGTTGTTTTAGCCTAGCTTCGCGAAGAGCCGCCCCGGGCCGAATTTCTTCGACCAGGTCGAGCTCTTCTCAAAGGGCTTCATCGTTGGCTTCGGCTTCGAGGGGTGCCTCAGTCCGTCTGGACGGATCTCGGATCTCGACTAGGATCACTGCCTCGGTTTCGTATGTGAGGCGGAATGGTGTTTCTCTCGTGGTCGAGTGGAGCATGGTTCAGTATGCCCATAGTACGCTATGGAGTTCCTCGACCCATGCTCTCTTGGCGTCGCCGAGTCTTCGCTTTAGTCCTCTGAGTATCACTCTGTTCGTGGACTCGGCTTGGCCGTTTGTCTGAGGATTTTCGACCAAGATGAAGTGATGCTTGGTCCCGAGTTTGGTGACGAAGTCCCGAAATTTTTTGTCGGTGAACTGCATGCCGTTGTCGGTGACAATGGCGAGTGGGACACCGAATCTTGCGAGGATGTTCCTTTTGTAGAATCGGAGCATGTTATGAGCTGGGATTTTAGCGAGGGCTTCGGCCTCGATCCATTTGGTGAAGTAGTCGTCGCCCACAATCAGGTATTTGTTATGATACGAGCCTAAGGTGAAGGGACTGAGGATATCCATCCCCCGCCAGGAGAACGACCAAGGGGAGGAGAGGGATTTGAGCTCGCCTGGTGGGGCGAGGTGCATGTCCCCATGTCGTTGACATCTGTCGCATTTCTTGACGTGCGCCCTTGTGTCCTCCTGGATTGACGACCAGTAGTATCCCGCTCGTAGGGCCTTTCTCGCCAGGGACTGCCCCCCAAGGTGTTGCGCGTTAATCCCCTCGTGGATCTCTTCTAGGACGGTCGCGGCCTGAGAGTTGTCGATGCATTTGAGGAGGGAAACTGCGAAGCCTTTGCGGTACAATTTGTCCTCGAGAAGGACGTACGAGCAGGCCCTTCGTTTAATCATGTTGGCCTCTTTGGGGTCGGCGGGGAGGTGACCTACGCTGAGGTAGGCGTGCAACAGCGTCATCCAACAGTCGATGTCCCCTATGGCGCTGACATCGAGCAGTGTTTTAGCCTTTCCCGTGCTCGGCTGCAATAGGATCTCCTGGATGACCGACTTGTGTCCGCCCCTCTTTTTGGTGCTTGCTAGTTTTGAGAAAATATCTGCTCGAGTGTTCTGCTCGCGTGGAAAATGCTGAACTTCCGCGGAGTCAAAACTTTGCATTTTTTCTGTAATGAGGGCTAGGTACTCAACCAGGTTATCATTTTTCGCCTGATACTCCCCCCGTACTTGTGAGGCGACCAGCTGGGAGTCCGTGAAGATTCTTATTTCCTTGGCTCCGAGGTTTGCCGCTAGGCGAAGCCCGACCAAGAACGCCTCGTACTCGGCCTGGTTGTTCGTTGTTGGAAAGGCTAGCGTTAGAGAAACCTCTATAATGGCGCCTTCCTCGTTTTCGAGGATGATGCCCGCGCCGCTGCCCGAGGAGTTTGAGGAGCCGCCGATGAAGATAGTCCACTTGTGATTACCTAGGGTAGGCTGCGGCGAGGGGGTCATCTCGGCGACAAAGTCGACCAAAACTTGAGCTTTGAGGGCTTTCCTTCCTTCGTAGATGATGTCGAACTCGGATAGTTCCAACGACCACTTTAGCATCCGTCCAGCCATGTTCGGTCGGCCGAGAAGCTACTTGACGGGTTGCTCGGTCCTGCACACAATGGTGTGGGCCAAGAAGTAATGTCGGAGGCATCGCGCAACGGTGATGAGGGCAAAAGCAACCTTTTCGATCTGTTGGTACCTCACCTCAGGACCGTGGAGGGCCTTGCTCGTGAAGTAGATTGGTTTTTTTCCCTCGGGGGTTTCCCTGATTAGCACGGTGCTGACGGCTTCGTTTGCCACGGCTAGGTACAGGTACAGGTACAAGGTTTCTCCGACTTTGGGCCTTGTCAGCACAGGCGGTTCCGACATGATGCATTTAAGGTGATGAAAGGCTTGCTCGTATTCCTCTGTCCATTCGAACGTGGCTTCCTTTCTGAGTAACTTGAAGAAAGGGAGGGCGTGCTGTGCGGATTTGGCGATGAATCGGGAAAGCGAGGCGAGTACACCGTTGAAGAATTGTATACATTTCTTTGAGGTCGGCGTCGTGATTTCCGAAAAAGCTCGACACTTGTCCAGATTTGCTTCGGTCCCTCGCTCGGTTAGATAGAAGTCGAGGAATTTCCCTGCTCGGACCCCGAAGGTACATTTCTCCGGGTTGAAGCGCATTCTGCATAATAACATGATTCGAGTTGATTTGTATATTCAGGAGGTTTATGACTGCACAAGTATGGATCAGTGTTCCTACGATATCCTTAATGTGTAAGATTAGTACCTATCGATGCAAACTTAACCGAAGAAGACTTGTAGCCTTGAATGAGTAACTGTTGATGTGTTTGTGCTTTCTTTGTTTTGTTTTATTTTAATTTTGCTCGGAGCGCAAAAGTTCAAGTGTGGGGGAATTTGATCAGTGCATCTTTATGCACATTCTCCTATATTTTTACTTAGGCATTTCTTTACTTTATTTTGATTATTCTTATGTTTTATTATGTTTTTATATTTTATTTTATTTTTGGTTTAATTTGATTTTCGCACTTTATTTTTCAGCTTTAGCAGTTTTGCACGGAAATGATCATGACTAGAGTTCCGGGAATCCGTTTGAGGCATTCTAAAAATCGCCGAAAAGCTAAGAGAGAGAGAGATACGACTTTTATGTTGGAGTCGAAGTCAGATTCGGAGCACATTTTCCCAGAATATTTGTTGAAGTTACAACATTAGAAATTTGTTTTAGTTTTGGGTCATGTTTTGGGCCTGGGTGATGTTTCCGACCCAGTTGGGTTATGAACTTGTTTTTCTTTTTAGGGGAAACTCGTGTTACTGTTTATTCATCCACATGTCAGGAAAAAAGTTGAAGTTTTGTAAGAATCTTATGGAGAACTAATCACTCTGAGTCGGTCTACCGTAATTTAGGTTCCAACGCTTGAGATTGTTATAATATTATTATTTATTTAATTCTGTTCAATGATTTTATACTCTTGTATGCTTAATTCAATTGCATGAAATTCACTGATTTAATTTGGTTGATTGTATGATCCTAACATAAATACTTTACGTTTGCTTAATTCGTTTTTGTTTCTGAGTAATCATGTTTGCTTAATTCATGAAGCTTTATACCGTTTGCTTAATTCAGACAATAAGATCATATATCTTGCAAACTTTATCGCGCTTGTTATTGAGTTTGTATCCAGATAGGAATGAACGCTTATAATATTAAAATTATAACAGTCGATGATAGTAGGAACCGAATCGGTAGATTGACTTATTTCATAATCACTTATTTCACAACAGCTTTTTCCAATAATCACTTTTGTTAATTACTCATACTCATTCGAACACGACGAAACCCCCCCTTTTTATTCGATCAGTAATAATCAAGAATCCTTGAGAACGATATTCCGAGTTACTGTCGCTGTACTGCATTTTTTACAAAAAACACTCGTTTTGATGCGCGCGCAACAGCGGATCAGGGACCTCAAAGGGGCTTCATGCTCTAGTGCGCCAATCCGTGTATTTTGTTGAAACAACAATTGATTCGTTTGGTTGATGGCCACGAAGAGGGCGGCCATGGTTGGGTCTGCTCCGGCGGGGACGGGGATGGGCTGGAATGCTGTCGGGCTCCTTTGTCGAAGAATAGTCTGGTGTGCAGCTTCTTCGGATGAGGGGGAGGCAGTCTGGCCGTCCCTCTTATCAGTCTCCGGAGGTCGGGATGCCTCTGTTTGCTTGCCACTGTTCATGGCGGGAGCGAGGATGAGGTCGTGAACAGCATCGTCGTGGTGTGGGATAGCCATGATCGCGAGATGTTGATGAAACTTTGGTTCTCTACTCAGAGGAACGAGGAAGTTTTATTTTCCCACAGACGACACCATTGATCTGACCTGATCAGAAGGGGACCAAGGACTTGCCACACGTTGTTGATCTGCTACCTGCTCACCGGTGTTATGAAAAGGAGATGATGGGTGTACCTGCAAGGCACTCCGATGCCAAAGTAAGTGTTTGGACAGAGTGACAGTAAACACAGAAAAAGGGTAAGAATTGAATACCTGACCCTCTTGTGAAAGAGGGTATTTATAAAGAGACCCCAGAGCAGGGCCAATGGTCATTTGAGTTGGGCTGGATGGCCAGACCTAACCCAAGTGACTGCTAGGGCTTACGTGGCGTAGTGAAGACCAGAACGTGGTCTTCGCCCTAATTCAACTGTCCCGTGATCTTTAGAAAGTGGGTTTCACCTGCTCTTTCGGAGGTGGATAGTTGGTTGGTGACGTGTCCCCGCAGAGGGGTGCACGTGGAGAACGTGTGAAGGGCACGTTGTTCTGCATGACAGGGGAGAAGGTCTTACCCGCGGAGGGGCCATTGCGTGCCCAACGGGAAACCTGTGCTCGACGGATGTGGCCCAAGCTGAATTGGGCTTGACAGAATACCATTGGGCTGGGCCTGCCCGGTCAAGCCGGGGCCCAGGCCAGAACATTTTTTATCTTTGAACAAAACTGTTCAAGTTGAATAATGGTTAATTGTCTCTTCATCATTTTCTTTTTGAATTTAAGCAAAATGTATTCATATTTCAAAATCATATAACTTTACTTGTACGTAGATTATAAGTTAAACAAATGATTAAGAAGCATGATGCATACAAATCTATAGTATAAACCTTACTCTCATAATTTCTACTAAATAGATAGCCAGAGTGTTTGCATAATCATTAGTGCCACGTCTCTAAAATTAGAGGGGTCAACTAAATCTCAAGTAATGTAAAATTTAGATATCAAAAAATAAATTTTTAAAATGGAAGATTAAAAGTTAAAAAACATTAAAATATGAGAGACTAAAAATACTTTTAAGTCAATAATTTATTAACTTCTGTCCTTGAGTATATGTTAACCTATGTAACTCGTTCATATAGTATAAAATCCTAGGAAGTTAAAAAAGTGAGAGTTATTAGTTGATGCATCTCAAAAATTAAACGAGAGTATGTAATTTATAATTTTAAATAGATTTGTTATTTGGTATAGAAGATACCAAAAACTTAGAATATGTTTAGAAAGCTTTTTTTTTTGTTTTGTTTTTACCTTATAACAAAAATGTTCAAATTGAATAATGGTTAGTTTTCTCATCATCATTTTCCTTTCTGAATTTAAGCAAAATATATTTGTATTCTAAAATCACATAACTTTATCAGTACGTAGGTTATTAGTCGAACAAATGATTATATAAATAATTTATTAATTTATGTTCTTTAAAGCACATGTTAACTTGTGTAATTGGTTCATAATATGAAATGCAAGAAAGTTGAAAAGTGATGGAGTTAATGATCGATGTGTCTCAAAAATTAAAAAGGAGTATTCAACTAGAATTTTAAATACATTTGTTATTCGAGACAGAAGAGTACCAAAAACTTAAAGTCTGTTTAGTAAGACTATTTTTTTTATAGTTTTTATCTTTGAACAAAAATGTTCATGTTGAATAATGGTTAATTTTCTCTTCATCATTTCCTTTTTGAATTTAACCAAAATGTATTCATATTTCAAAATCATATAACTTTACTTGTACATAGGTTATAAGTCGAACAAATGATTCAGAAGCACGATGCATACAAATCTATAGTATAAAACTTACTATCATGATTTCGACTAAATAGATAGCCAGAGTGTTTGAATAATCATTAGTGCCACGTCTCAAAAATTTGAGGGGTCAACCAAATCTCAAGTAATGTAAAATTTAGATATCAAAAAATAAATTTTTAAAATGGAAGATTAAAAGTTAAAAAACATCAAAATATAATAGACTAAAATTACTTTTTAGTCAATAATTTACTAAGTTGTGTCTTTGAGTATATGTTAACCTATGTAACTCGTTCATATAGTATAAAATACTAGGAAGTTAAAAAAGTGAGAGAGTTATTAGTTGATGCATCTCAAAAATTAAAAGAGAGTATTTAACTTACAATTTTAAATACATTTGTCATTTGGTATAGAAGAGTACCTAAAACTTAGAATATGTTTAGTAAGATTTTTTTTATTACCTTATAACAAAAATGTTCAAATTGAATAATGGTTAGTTTTCTCTTCATCATTTTCCTTTCTGAATTTAAGCAAAATATATTTGTATTCTAAAATCACATAACTTTATCAGTACATAGGTGTCGCAACTGCGAAAAAACACCCGGCGGAAACAAGAAGAGTCGCCACATTTCGTTTTTTATCCCAAAGAGGGGGAAAGGAAATGATCGGAAAAACCTGATGAAAAGGGAAAGACAAGGTCATCATAACCAAGTCTGGATTCGGGAGTCGGTTACGCAAGGGGAAGGTATTAGCACCCCTCACGTCCGTCGTACTCGACGGGATCAACGCATTGTTGTCTATCTAAAAGGGTGATCATCTATCTAGTTAAAGGTCAAAGAACAAAAGAAAAAGAAAGGAGACTCGGCAGAGCATCGCCGCTCTGTGCCTACGTATTCCCTCGTGCAATGAGAAAGTCAGAGTCAACGTAGTTCGACTAACTACGGGTGAAAAAGGGGGGAAGGTTACTCGCCAAGATATCGCGTCTTGTGCCTACGTACTTTTATCTGGTATGAAAGATCAGAGCAAACGTAATTTAGGCTAAAAAGACCACAGGTTGGTTCAAAAGTTTTTAGGCCCGAGTAGGGTTAACAAGTAATTCTAGCAGTTGGTGTATGCAGCTCGACCATTGGAGACTTAGGTGTTACCGTTTGCGGTAGAACTAAAAGTTAACAACACTCTTTTATCTGAAAAGATTTTCCTGATTAAGAACGCCAAAGGGTGAAAAAAGATTTGAATTGTTTTTGTGTTTTTTAGAGAAGAAGTGTTTTGAATTTGAGTGTTTATAATGTATGTTGTACTAAAATCTAAAACCTAGGATCGAATGAGTCGCATATCATCCTAAGGACGTATACTAAACACTCTAGGAAATTGAGAGGTAACCGCTCAATCACCATTTCCTAAGTACCAGGCTCATGGCACAACATCCATTATCTTTATTAAGTATGTTAAGATTGTATGAAGATGAGAAGAGAAGAAAGGACCACTAATGGGAGACTAATTCAATCCTAAAACTTATCATGCAAAGTGGACTTAAAGTTGGGATAAAAAAGGGGACTACCTAATGTTATCATACATGGTTAAGCACCTAATGTCTATCATAACCTCTCTTGAAGAAGAGTGTCGCTACTGCGAAAATCGGCGCCGGCTATGACAGAAGAGTCGCCACCGTGCGTTATTTATCCCAAAGGAGGGAAAGGAAATGCTCGAAGTAAACCTACCGCAAAGACAGGAAATGAATGGTCATCGCAACCAAATTCTTGGATTCGGGAGTCGGTTACGCAAGGGGAAGGTATTAGCACCCCTCACGTTCGTCGTACTCGACGGGATCCACGCTTGTTTTAGTGTACGGATTGTTATTCTATCTACTCTACAGGTCTGGGGTTAAAAGAAAATAAAATGAAAATGACTCGGCAAAGTATCGCACTTTATGCCTACGTATTCCCGCCTGGAACGAGAAATCAGAGTCAACGTAGTTTGCCTACCTACGGATGAAGGTGGGGAAGGTTGCTCGCTAGGATATCGCATCCTATGCCTACGTACTTTCATACAGCATGAAAGATCAGAGCAAACATAGTTCGGGCTACGCACGACACCCGTTTGTCTTGTTTGTTTTTATCCTTATGAAAAAGGTTTTTCTCCTGATTATGGGTCCAAGCGGACAAAGTGAAGTTTTGATTGGTTTCCAGTCTTTTACGCAAGAACTGTTTTTTATTGATGTTTGAAAGATTATTGTGTTTTTGATTATTTCGAGATGAGAAGAGAACGACACTCTAAAATCCTATGGTTGAAAAACGGGGATCAAAAATAACCTAATGTTGTCATGCATGGGTTAAAACCTAATGTCGGTCATATTTCTCTCTTGCACAGAGAAAAACAGAGATCCTAGGGGATAAACGGAAAAGAAACAACATACATATACAGTAAGCAGTAAAATGCATGAGATGCAACAATACAAGCGAGGCAACGGAGTCCCACTCAACCTCGAACCTGGGAAAACAATAGGCAAAGTGAAACAGCTTCACTTTAAACCTAAGGGGCAAGCTGAACAAGCCAACAAACAATACAGAAAAAGAAATAAAATCCAACACCGGCTCTGACAGCCACACCAGCTCCTACAGTAACAGCTTAACAGCGGCAGCTCTGACAGCTACGGTTGATTAACGGTAAACAGTTAACAGTAACAACTTCAAGCAAGACCCCTTCTTCACTCTCCGATGACCCCCAAGATTTAGATAAGCTCCTGTCTTCAAAAGTACCCCAACTCTGGCAAGCAATGAACCCCAACAGATAAACAGCTTCAAACAGCAGCAAAACCCTAATTTCAACAGATATCCAGCTTTGACAGGCACAAGCTTCATCTTCACCAATCTTCAATAAACTTCTTATCTTCAATGGGCTTATATCTTCAAAGCAAGCATTCACAGGAGAGAATCACTTAACAGATTAAATTGAAATGCTAAACAGCTTATTGACAACCAAAGGAAGCCTAAAAATGTTTAACATTATAAGGGAAAGGTTCCCTCAAAGTTCTACTTCCAGAATAAGCCACTTATCCCTCCAAAGGAGGGATGTGAATATCTTAGAAGGAATTTTTGTCATATGGAGGAATAGAAGCACAAGATACTTTCTATGTTTGTAAGAAGAAATCATGCTAATCTAAGGTTCTCCCTATTTCCCCTATCTCCTAAGTCTTCAAAAGCAATCTTCAAGCACAAGCAACTTCAAGCTCCAAGCATCATTATTTGTCTCCAATCATCCTCAAAGTCTTCATGAGCTCCAACAAGCCAAACCCAAGCCCAACACCCAATTGAAATGCCCAAAACCCAACAAACAAAACAACATCCCAAGAGGGAAACACACCAATAACAACCAATTTGCAAAAATCAAATACAATGGAAATACTCATCATAAAATCCTAGATTAATTTCTAAGGGACCCTAACTATGTACCCTATACCCCATATAAACCCCAAGGCCTAAATCAAAATAAAAACCCAAAAACCATGTGTTGAAATGCACCTATGTCAAAGTAAAACCCTAATCCTAGTTCCCTAAAGTTTATTGTTCAAAACTAACCTAAATTTCATCATAAAAATATGAGAAAAATCTATAAGGGAGCATGTATCTCTAATCTAATCAATCCAACAAGAATCTATTCAAAAACATTCACCAATTTCTCATACTAAATTCAACAAAATAAGGTATCAAACAAATGCACAATAAAATCAATAAAATGGTAAAATATGCCAAAAATATAAAATGCAAGGAATTAATATTTTTATTGTTTTATTAAATTGTAGAAACCCTAAGGAAAGTAGAGAAAAAATTCTCATCCAAAAATGTTCATTTTTCAATTATTTATGATTTTTTTCAATAATATGTGAAATAAAAGAAAAATAAAAGAAAATGGAAAGGATGCGTGACAAATAGCAATCAGGACTAGTTTAAAATACCAGATGGGCCCAGAGGGGGGTGTTAATAGTCAGACGCGCGCTAGGCCCAATTCAAATAAGAAATTAAATGAAAAAACAAAGGAAAATGGAAAAGACTTGGTGGGAATAGCAAGGGTATCACGTGTATTCTTCAATTGGGCCTCAGAAAGGGGTGTGGTTAGCAAGAACTGACTTAAGCCCATCCAGGTACCTTAAGTGAAACGGTGCGTTTCACTTCTCAGAATCCTTCACAAATGAAGAAGCGTTCGTGGCCGTTAGATGATCCCTCCAGTCAAAGTCCTCTCATGATCCAATGGTCCTCCCATCGTCTTCCTCATTTGAATTATGGAGGGAGAAACTGCCATGGCTAATCAGAGCTTCGAGCTTCTTCTTCCCCAAATCTCAGCTTCATCAATTCCTCATCAAAAATCAAAATTAAAAACCCTAATCCACTCCATTTTCTTCCCTGAATCTAACCATGCTAACCACATACATTGAATCATCTCCCTCCTCAAAACACAATTAAAACTCAGAAATTAGTCCAACAATAAAACTCACCAAACCTAAAAATTGATCATCCTAAACTCATCACCACTTCATCCTGAGTAAATTCCACTATCACACTAGGTTTAATTCTCAAAAATCACCAAGATATGTTCATGAACAGAAATCATGTCACCTAAAGAATTGTCTCTAAACCTTGCCAATTGCTACCAGGAAGCTTCTAACCATCATCTACAATGAGTCTAACCTAACAAAACCTAAAGAAATTACATGGATTATGATGTAGGAGGAGGTTTACATACCTGCAAATTCTTGATGAACAGAACGACAAAACCTCCAAATTAAGCTCCAAGATTCTCCAAATACGATCTACGAATGGTAATCAAGTTTCTGTATGCATCAAATTTGGTTGAATCCCTCTGAATCCTTGAATTCGATTTTCAGTTGCAAGTGATGAACTCCAAGTTCCAACTCACGATTCTTCAGTGTTCTTGCTCAATGATCCATCTGGAATCACTCACATATGCTTGATCAAGGTTCTGAATGCAAAAGAAAGGATTGAAATGGATTGAATCATGTAACTGAATTCTGTTTTGCAAATGGAAGGTTGAAAATGCAATATCTCTATTCTCTCTCAATTCTCACCAACCAGTGCATTGAACTGACTCAGAACTATCTATAGAGCATGAATGAATGATCTAGAAACTTATGGATTGATCTAAGGAGAAATTCAATATCTCATGCTATGAAAATCTCATCTCATGCTTGCACTCATGACAGTCCCCTTACAACTTATGTTTCTACTCAATTCTGATCCAATTTGTCCTCAGATGATATTTCGAATGTGCTTGGATTGAAGGGAGCCTTGCATTTGATCTTATGAAAGACTTGGCATATGTAACTTATATCATAAGCAACAAAATGCAACTCCATGATTTTGACCCCAAATGATAAAAGTAATATTGCCAATGTCTTTAAAATGACAATTCCAATCAATTTGATATGTCATGTGGCTTGGTTTGGACTTATAGATCAAAAATCCCAAATTTCACCCTTGATTCATTTAAAATTCACCCTTATTTTAGGCCATTTTTGTGACTTTGTGAAGCAAGCCATTCCAATCACTCATGACCTCTTACCTAGCCCAAAAACATCATTTTGAACACATCTCATGTTGAACATTTTTTCATTTGAGGAGTGGAAGATGGAGATTTTGACCTATGTTGAAAAATGACCTATAATTCAACTTTCCCAAAATACCCCTGGATTGCCAAGATCATAACTTGAGTTCTACAAATCCTCTTGAGGACTTATAGTACTAAAATTAAATCTAAGATCAAGATCTACAACTCTTATGTTGGCCAAGAATCCATTTGAAAATTCCTTCATGGGCAAAAGTTGCTTGGAAGTCAAGTAACTTTCACAGATAAATTTCAGTGTCCTCTGATGACCCATAACTTGCAAGAACCATAACTTGAGTTCTACAAATCTTCTTGAAGACTTCTAGTACTCAAATTAAATCTATTGATAAGCTCTACAAGTTTCATGTTGACCAAGAATCCATTTGAAACTTGAATTTTGACTTATTTGGCTTGGAAGTGAGGCCCAAATTAGGGGATTTTACACTGAAACCCTAATTTGGTAACTCCTCTTCTTCTTGATTCCTTTTGATTTATCCTTGCCACAACACCACACATATATCCAAATATCAATTCATGAATTCCACAACCTCCAAGCTGGCCTTGATACCCT
Organism: Lathyrus sativus; assembly: GCA_963859935.3. Taxonomy (NCBI): domain Eukaryota; kingdom Viridiplantae; phylum Streptophyta; class Magnoliopsida; order Fabales; family Fabaceae; genus Lathyrus; species Lathyrus sativus. The sequence goes on from OZ012738.1 coordinate 358,872,032, forward strand.
TCAATCAATCCTTTGACCTAGGGTTGACCCAGATGAAACCCTAGTTGACTGCACTTCAACTCTGGCTCTTGTACTTGTATTAATGACTTGTCTCTTCTCCAATATGACCCTCTAGGTCTTCCATAATCTTTGTACACATTCCATACCCTCAATTCATAGTTCATACTCCATTGATGATACTCAATATACCTCAAATTAGGAGAGAAATCCACTGGTTGATCCTCAAACTTTTTAAAGCTTCAACTTATTTCTTGATTACTTGGATGGTCTTGAGCTTGAATAAAAACCCCTTGATGTGCCTCTTTTGATAAGAATGACACTTGATCCCTTGTTAGATGACTTGTTATGCTATGCTATGCAAATGATTAGACTATGTACATGACTTATTATGCATATGACAATGCCATTGAAACATAAACCAGGTGAAATAGGTTGAGCAAATTTTAGGGTGCAACAACTGCCCCTATTCAAATGGCTTGGACCCGACTGGGTGAAGAGAGAACGGCCTTCAAACATTCTAGGTACGAGACGGTTGAATACCAAGAACCCAGAAATTTGCCAACCGCAGAGATAAACTGCACCACTGTTTGGGGAACAAAAACCCACCAAAATATTCCATCTTGCCATGGACTAATTCTATCCATACAGACAACACCACCTCTCTGCCAATCGTAGCAGTACTTGACTCTAGCGACTCAAGATGTATAGCGTCTCTGTCCATTTACAATATCTTATCCTTCTATGCAAACGCAATTGATCGTTATTTTTTCACGCGACTCCATCAACCAAATGAGTATGATTAACTCTACTAACATCATACAATCTTTCTGACGCTTCTGCTGGGGAAATAACTCTGCCAACGAAACACGACTCTGCCCATGATATAGGAAAATAACTCTGCTACCACTACGGGTAAATAACACCGCCATCGCTACGGGTAATACTTTGTCATTACTACCGGAAAATAACACCGCCATCACTATGGATAATACTCTGTCATCACTACAGGAAAATAACATCGCCATCGCTACGGGTAATACTCTGTCACCACTACAGGAAAATAACACCGCCATCGCTACGGGTAATACTCTGTCATCGCTACAGGAAAATAACACCGCCATCGCTACGGGTAATACTCTGTCATCACTACAGGAAAATAACACCGCCATCGCTACGGGTAATACTCTGTCACCACTACAGGAAAATAACACCGCCATTGCTACGGGTAATACTCTGTCACCACTACAGGAAAATAACACCGCCATCGCTACGGGAAATACTCTCTCATCGCTACAGGAAAATAACACCGCCATCGCTACGGGTAATACTCTGTCACCACTACAGGAAAATAACTCTGTCATCGCTACAGGAAAATAACACCGCCATCGCTACGGGTAATACTCTGATTACAGCTTCTCTGCCTATATTTGCAGTAGCTAACTCCATCAATCAAATGGGTAACACAATACGAGTCCAGTCTTCCAATTTTTAGTGCGGACATGGCAGTTGTTGCACCCCAAAATTTGCCCAACCTTTTCTAACCTAAGTTTATGTTTCAATTGCATAGTCATTTGCATTGTCATCATGTATATAGTGCATTCATCTGCATTGCATAGCATAGGCAAGCTAATATTAATCAGGGGATCAAGTACCATTCTTGTCTCAAGAGGCATATTCAAGGGGTTTCATTCATATTCAAGACTACTCAGGTCATCATAGAAGAATTTGAGCTTTAAAGAGTTGACAGATCAATCATGGGGTTCTCTCCTATCTTGAGGTTGTTTGGGGATCATCAGAGGGTGTATGAGCTATGAGCCAAGAGCATGGAGTGTGTATGGATGTTATGGAAAGTCTAGATGATCATTTTGAAGAAGAGCCAAGTCATTGGAATGATTGCAAGAGCCTCAGTTGAAGTCAGTCAACTAGGGTTTTATCTAGGTCAATCCTAGGTCAAGGGCTTGATTTGAAAGGCATCAAGGCTCATTTGAAGGATGTGGGATTCATTATTTGCTACATGGATATGGATGTGGTTTTTTGCCCAAGAAAAATCAAAAGAAGTCAAGGAGAAGTGAAGTTACCAAATTAGGGTTTCAGTGTAAAATCCCCTGATTTAGATCAAACTTCCAAGCAGTGTAACTCGAAATGCAAGCTTCATATGAATTTCTGGTCCACATGAAACTTGTAGAGTATCTTCATAGCTTTAATTTGAGTGGTGTAAGTCATCAAGATGATTTACAGAGCTCAAGTTATAGCTCTTTCAAGTTACAGGTCATCTGAGGACACTGAAATTTGTCTGTGAAAGTTGTCTGTCTTCCAAGCAACTTTTGGCCTTCAAGGAGTTTTCAAATGAATTCTTGGAAAACATAAGAGTTGTTCCTCATGGTATCCCCTTTCCAAAAAGGTATGGTATCACTTCATCTGATTTTCAGAACTCAACTTATAGTTTGTACAAGACAAGGGTATTTTGGTCATTTGGTGATTATAGGTCATTTTGAGCAAAGGCCATATCTCCTATTTCCAAGCCTCAAATGAAAAACTTCACAACATCAAAGTTTCTCAAAATGGAATTTTAAGTCTAGAAAAGAGGTCATGGAAGTTTGGAAATGCATGGAACAAGAATTGACAAAAGGTGGTGAAAATGGCTTAAAAATGGCATATAACTTGAAAAAGTTCAAATTGAAAATTGGTTTGGGCAATCTATAAATCCAAAATGGGTCATGTAATATATCAAATTGAGTCTAAGCAACATTTTAAAGACTTTGGTTCAGCCACAATATTTAGATAGGGCTTTAAAAATGAGGTTGCTTTGTAAACCTCTTGCTTGCATAATAAGGTACATGTGAGAAACTCAACATAAGACAAAGGAATCCCTTGTTTTTCACTCATATCACTCCAATTTATCATGAAAATAGATTTTAAAAAGTGTTTAAGGGGCTGCAAGTTAGATTGAAGGGAGATATCATGAGATTCCAAAATACCATATCATGAGAAATTCATGAAGTTTCTAGAATCATCCTAGATTGATCTAGAAGACTCTAGATCTTTCCATACTCTCCTATATATTGGATTGAGATCATTAAGAGTAAAGGTTGGTGATAGTTGATGTTGAATCCATTTTCTCCATTTGCAAATCATATTGAATCTTCATTTTTCTCTTCACCATTTTTCCATTTTTCCCACATTTTTCTACACTTGAAAACTCAAATTTTCAATTCCATTTTTCTCCCACTTTTGGTTCATTCCACCATTGCAAATACATTCCTTATCATTCTTACAATTGATTCAACACTTTTTTGGCCATAATTGATGCATGAACCAAGCTACACAACTCCATTAAAGTGAGCTCCAAGTGAAAAATTGATTTTTTGTTTTCCATCAATTCACTCCTTTCTTTCCATCCAAACACCTTCCTCATCAATTATAGGACGTGTCCACATCATTTTCTCAAAGAATTGGTGATCGAGTGAAGCTCCATAAGCCATTTTTCGGAGGTATAAATAATTCGACATAACTCATGATTTATGAGTCTTTCTTGCATTATTGTTGTTGCATTACATTGCTCTCATCTCCTACATGGATTCTAGTACAAAAAAGATGGGTTTTATGACAATTTTTGGTTCTTGAGTTTTTCTTGAGGTGCCACGTTTTGGGAGTTAGAGAGAGTTTCAAGAAAATCTAAGACCATATTTGGATTCCTTGATTTTTTTCCTTCAAGTTTGACCAAAATTTTGTGCGAAACGGATAATTATTGATGGAGTTATGGTGCTTCAAAGTAGCAAAAAACTCATGTTCATGGAGCTGCGGGTTACTATTCACAAAGTTGAAAATTTTGATTTGGAGAAGAAGGTGTTAACACCGTCGGGTGCATTTCCAAGTCAAGGTTTCTTCCATTCATCCAACGCCTCTCACTGCGCCACGCAATCGGCCACATAAGCCTCATGCCACTTTTATTTATTCATGTTATTTTCTTTTATTTTTCTATTGCCATGTTTCTTTTATTTTTTCTGTTTTATATGCTGACTTCAAATAATCATAAAAAATAGGAAAATTAGTCTTTTTGATCCCCATTTTTTTGTGCTGAATCTTTAAGATGTCTAGGATTTAATAAAACTGGAATTATAACTTTACCATTTTTTGACATTTTCTTTGGATTTTTTACATTTGGGTCGTCATAAAAAGGCCAATGCTAGTGCTATCATTTTGTTGAATTTCTTTGACCTAACAAAACACAATTTAAATGTCAATCCTTTTGCAGGGATCTCATACACACGTTGAGGTATTGTGATGTATTTTTGTGGGAATTTTATAGTACCATTTTAATTGGTTTTGGATGCTTTCTTTAACATGCTCCACTTTAATCTTTCCTTTGGTATACATGAGATATCTTGCATTGTTTTCATCTTGTTTGACCATTTCATTGCGGATATTTTTATGGTATCTCTCACCCCTGGTTTGTGGATTGATGTAGGTAATGGGAGATTTTTATTTGATTTTTTTTAGCACCTTTTGCTATTTTTCTTATGTTTTGTATTCGAACTTGTAATTTGGACTTCCGAACGGACTTTATTTTTGTTAAGGCTCCAACGGCCGATTTGTGTTTGCGTGGTGAACGCCGTGGTTTATATTTCTTATTATAGATAGGCTAGAGGTATTTGAAGACCCCTTAGGTGGTTGTTATTTGTATGTGTAGCTTGCCCAATTATCGACTTGTTTGCATGATAGCACGTTGCGATTCCAAATAGTGGATTACGCGTTTCATTCGGAGTTTTCACTCGATTCTTTGCATATGATCACTTGATATTTTCTTATTCCATCCATGAATGGGCTTGAGGTTGAGATGAACCTTCCTCCCTCCTTTTCATTGCATTTACCATTGCTATATTCATGTTCACTTGTATGCGGTTATTACTTGTATTTCCGTTTCTTCCTTTCGTTTTCCTTTCCCGTAGGACTTCCATTCTTCCTTGTTCAAGGGAGGATGTGATAGACATTAGGAGCTAACCCATGTATGATAACATTAGGGTAGATTTTCATTCCCTTTTTAACCCTAGGATTTTAGAGTGTCATCTCTTCTTTCTTCAAAACAACAGAAAAACATTAATAAAGGCTATAACAAAATCAATTCATTTCTTCCGTCAAAAGATTTGAACAAACATCAACCTTTTTGCAATAAGAAAACCCTTGTTTAAGGTGATATTTTTCATAAAAGACATTTGAACAGCTTGTGTCGTGCGTAGCCCGAACTACGTTTGCTCTGATCTTCCATGCTGTGTGGAAGTACGTAGGCATAGGATGCGATGTCCTAGCGAGCAACCTTCCCCACCTTCACCCGTAGTTAGGCGAACTACGTTGACTCTGATTTCTCGTTCCAGACGGGAATACGTAGGCATAAAGTGCGATGCTTTGCCGAGTCATGTTTTCTTTTCTTTTCAGCCCTCATCCTTTAGTTTAGATAGAAGTGTAATCCGTACAAACCAAGCAAGCGTGGATCCCATCGAGTACGATGGACGTGAGGGGTGCTAATACCTTCCCCTTGCGTAACCGACTCTCGAATCCAGGTTTTGGTTGCGATGACCATACCTTTTCCCGTCTTTGCGTTAGGTTTACTTCGAGCGTTTCCTTTCCCTCCTTTGGGATAAATAACGCACGGTGGCGACTCTTCTGTATTGCTGGCGCCGATTTTCGCAGTAGCGACAGCTGGCGACTCTGCTGGGGACTGTGATGGTTCCCTATGCGAGTCTCGCCTTGGATTTTCTTCCTAGCTGCCTGGGTCATCCCCAGCAGCTGGCGACTCTGCTGGGGAACTCCAACGGTTCCCTACGCGAGTCAATCCTAGCGCTTGTGTTCCCGTCGTGGGCTTTGTATGGATTTACATTTCTGTATTTACATTTCAGCATTATATTATCATTGTTATTGCTGTGTTGTGGGTTTGATGGGGGTTCTATGATTGAGAGATAAGCCGGACCTGGGCTTGAGTGCACCTAGAATTAGAGTAGAGATTAGTGGGGGTGTGCATGCTTTGCATGTACTAGCTTCCCGCGAAATCTACGCTCGGACGAGGTTCTTCTGGTTGACTTCCTGTTTCACCCTTTGGGTGCAGTGGGCTGTTGGTTAGTTGGATTGTCGATTCCGGAGACCGATCATTTGGAAGTTGGCTAAGTGAGGCCTCTTCAGGATTTGATGATGCCACACCTTCTGGGTATCGTATCATCAACCCTGAAAGTCTGTGACGCCGACGACCGCATAGGATGTCGTACCTTGTGCCAGTCGTAGGGACACCTACCTGTGAGAGGGATTTGAGGCATGCAGGTAACTTGACCTTCAGACTACCGGTTTATTTCTTATGAGATACAGGATTGTGGATATTTTATGGACTGTTACTAGGTCTGTCAGAGACCAGGTGTGGGTTATATTATTGGGTCTATCCGAGACCAGGCTGGAGTTCTTTGTGAGGTCTGTCTGAGACCAGGGTTTGAGGAGTATTGGAGGGTCTGTCTGAGACCTGTTCTTGGTGTGACTGGGGCTTCTTATTCAGAGCACTTGATCCCCTGTTGCAGCTATTTGCATTGCATTGTTTGCATACCCATTTATCATTGCATTTCATTAACGTGTGTCTGTGCTGCAGGTGCATTACATACTTCCCTGTTCTAGTGCTCCGGACTTCTGATTGTTGATATGGGTAGTGTGCGGAAGACAGTTGCGTATAAGCTGCCCACTCCGGATGTGAATTCTATATTGAGTTTGATTGCCCTTGCGGATGATGAGGTTAGGGCTAGCTTCAAGAAGAGTTATACTTTTGCCTTTGAAGGCCTGTTCAATATATGAGTTGTTTTCTCTTTTGTGATTGAATTTCAACTTCTTGCAACTTTCGTCACCGTACTGTCACGGCGCTGCCCTATATCAAATGTATTAGCACTAGAACAGAGGGAGTAATATTCCCAATGCACAGGCACATATTGCATTTTGCATACATACTCATATTTGCATTACAGGTCTGTGATCTGTGCATCTTATCTCCTGCATCCATTTCAGGTATTTTCAGGATTGCAGAAAAGCGGGTCCACCGTTACTCTACCAGAACTAATCACAAGAAGATCATGGACAACGTGCAGAGTGAAATGCAAGAGATGCGTGACAGGATGGCCCTGCTCATGCAAACCATGGAGACCATCGCCAAAGGACAAGAGCAGCTGCAGAATCTGGTTCAACCGATAGTCGCACGGGCTGAAAACAACGGGACACCGCATGGTGAAAATATTGCTGCTTCTCCCCGAGTTGAGAATCGTCAGAGTGCTGATCATATTCCGGTAGCTGGGCTGAATACTGGAGAAGCCGGTCCTGTTGGGGGAAATGGGAACACTGGTAATACTAACGGAGATACTGCTGGAGTATTTGTGGGTAACGCCAACCAGGGGTTCCAAGGTGCGAATATGGGATATGGCAATGTGGTCGGCACCAAGGCTGGATATGGTGACCATGGTTATGATAACATGGGCTACAGAACGGGTATGAACGATGGCCAGGAGATGGGCAACCTGAGGTATGACCCCATGTATTTTCAAACAGGTTTGGGTCGTAACACCGGACATGCTGCATATGACGAGGTACCTCGCTGGGAGGATCGTCAAGAAGACGTCTTCTCTGGTCAGAACGAAGGCTATGGGAGACCCGCAGGAGACAACCTCCGAATGAGATTGCTGGAAGAGAAGGTAAACGGATTAGCCAGCCAGAATGCTCTTGGGCTGGATATGTCAAATATGGGATTGGTACCAGGGCTGAGGGTACCTCTGAAATTCAAAGCGCCATCTTTTGATAAATATAAAGGGGACACGTGCCCGAGGGTACATGTTCGTTCATTTTACAGGAGGATGTCCGCGTATTCAGACGACGAAAAGATGCTCATGCATTTCTTCCAGGACAGCTTGCCAGGGTCGTCGCTGGAATGGTATATGAGCCTAGAGCCAACACAGATAAAAAGTTGGAAAGAGCTAGCGGAAGCTTTCGTGAAGCATTACCAATACAACAGCGATCTCGCCCCTAACCGGGTTCAGCTACAAAGCCTCTCTCAGAAGCCCAGTGAAAGCTTCAAAGAATACGCCCAGAGATGGCGTGATTTGGCTGCCAGAGTACAACCTCCTATGGTGGAGCGTGAAATGATGGACTTGTTCGTAGGGACATTCTCAGGAATGTACTATGACCGACTGCTCAACTTCTCAATGAGTACCTTCTCCGAGTTGATCCTGATGGGGGAGCGTATAGAAAACGGGATAAAAATCGGTAAGATTCAAGCGGGAGAGTCTGCTTCAGCTGGAAGCAATAAGAAAGCTTTCGGGGGTAGAAAACAGGAAGATGCCAATTCGGTATGTAGCTCTCGGGGAAGAAATAGGGGATGGAGGCAATACCAACTGCAACAAGTTGCAAGTGTGACAATCCCCGCGCAACATCAGCAACAGCCGCAGCAGCAGGGGCAACAACATCCGGCTCAGCGAAGAATTCAGAACGGGAAGCCGAAAAGGGTATTTGATCCGCCGCCAGTATCGTACGCTGAGCTTCTTCAGAATTTGTTACGGTTACAGTTGGTCGAGAAAAGAACGATGGCTCCTCCAACAGGGATACCCCCACCCAGTTATAACGCTAATGAGCATTGTGAATTCCACTCTGGGGCACCCGGCCATAATATCGAAAACTGCCACGCTTTCAAGCATAAAGTGCAAGATTTGCTTGATAGCACTGCTATTAATTTTGGTACGGAAGGGCCCAATATTACACAACAACCAATGCCAAACCATGAATAGGCTGGAGTATGGTGGACAAAGAGGAGTTCTATAGTTCGGGTGGGCCGTTAAAAGTAGATCAGAACAGTGGCAGGCTGCCTCTAATAACTGATTGTGAAGATAGCTGGTTCAGCAGCAGGACAGATGTGAAAGCCCGGTTCTCGGAAGCTGGCATTTTTCTTTGTTTTATCTTGTCATTTCTTTACGTTTGTAGTTTCTTTCATGTTTAAATTGCAATCTTGTTCGTAAAACTTGTTGTTTTCATTTCAATTGATGATAATGAAATAAATATGCATGTTTTGATTAAATCCAGTCGTGTTCACCAATCGTTTTTGCAAATGTCCAATGCTTGGTTAAGAAGAATCTGGGGAGGATGACGAAAATGAACGACATGCAAGCTTTTGATTGTATGCTTTTGAAATAAAACCTGTTGATGATGTACAGGAATTGTTTCAAATCCCTAAACACCGGAGTTATAAGGAAGATAATCCCTTGTCAACCCTTTTGAGCCTTGTAGTAGGAGTTTCTTTCTGCGAATGAAAAACCCTCAATCTTAACCTGGGGCAGGGTAGGTGTTAGCTAATTTGACCGAGCGTTCAAGTTGCAAAAGGAGTGTCCGTTCGGGGATCAGTCACACCTCTAGAGGTCGTGCCTAAGAAACCACAATGGTTCAGCATTAGGAGTGAAACAGTCACATCATTCCCCAAAGAGTCAGACAACCAGCGTCACACGACTTGTTCGAAAGAAAAAAGAGAAAAAAATCAAAAGCCCGCTAAGTCAAGAAAAGAAAACAATTGACTTAGGCAAAAATGAGGGCATCCCGCTGGACTCAAAAAACCAAAAGAACTCAAAAGAGTCAGTCCAGGCAAAAGTTAGGGATATGAAAAGAAAAAAGATGAAAGGATGGAAAAATCCTCAAATGAAATACGAGTCGTGTGACCTCAAGTGTCAAAGACGAAAGGTGAGTGGATGTCACTCCCAACAATCATAATTTCTCGAACTATCACTCCTATCTTTCAGCCTCTGAGAGGTGAGTGCTAAGGTCGAATTAGCTGAACGTAGGATGGGAGAACATCAAGGAGAGTGGATGGGTTAAAATAAACTTTGAGCCTTTATCCTTTCCTTCAAAACTGTGAACCTGACCACGTTATAACCTTCAAAAGTCCTAATTGAAGCAGGTTGTTTCGAAAGTATACTTCGGTAAAGGTCGCGTCGATTCTGACTCCTGAAAGGGTTCCTCTTACCATGTTGGTACTGATGTTGATAAATGTTTTGTGCATTATATGCTATAAACTATTTTTCCCTTTTCCCAGTGAACAGATTGGATGTCAAAACTATCATATGTGTTGCATTAATACGTCTTTTACGCAGAACAACTTGTTTTACTTGCGAGTAAGCGCTTGACAGCAGAAAAGTTTCCTACAGTGGAAAGTATGGTCAGGATAGAATGCAGAGCGCCCGAATGCTCCGCAAGCCGGGGCAAGCCATTAAGTGCTCCCCAGTCAGGTCAGCCATTCAAAGTCAGTTACTCTGGGGCAATCAGGTCGAGATTCGGTAAATCTCTCGTAGTTGGAGGTACTGCTCTGGATCAGCTAATCAGGGGCAAAGTCATTGCAATCAGGGGCAGGCCATCTTAAGAGCGCAGAAGTTATTCTTTACTCGGGGGGCATTCGGTGTGAAGTATTTCTCTGAAGTTCAGAATGCTGAGGCAGTTCATATCAGAACAACGGGGTACAAATGTTCAGATTCCCTTTTGAGGACTATCCCCACAGAGGTCCCACAGGCTGGGGCATATCAGAAGCGAAGGAATTGTTCTTCTCCGTATCATCAGAGCTACTCAGAGCTATTCGAGCAGATTCAGTCAATCTTAAAGTGTGAGACGAATGTCGGGAAGTCATGTTACTGTCTTCCGATTCTTCAACCAGAAAAATGTATTGGCGATCACTGTAAGGCCCGTCCGTGTTGGCACGTCAGTTTCAAATCCAATTAGTGCGGAGGAAGACTCCGTCTGTTTTCCCCAGAGGAGTCCAATCATACTTGACACATATGTTATTCCCCAGCGGAGTTGATTTCACTCTTCCAGCATTTATTTTGCTGGAATGATTCTGTGATATCCGGTTTATCCCCAGCGGAGTTGGCTTCGTCTTCAGCATTTATTTTGCTGAAATGGTTTTCTGTACCCGACTTTCTCCAATAGCCCGAGCCTGTATTAGCATATTGCATGCATCATCATATTTGCATCATACTTGCATTTCAGTTTCAAAATACGTAGCATTTCCATGCTATATGGAAACATTACGTCATTATCGAACATACGTATTCAGAAACATAAACCAGGTTGGTTACCTCGTTGGTTTCAGATGTTTGTTTTCCCCTGCAGATAATTGAGATTATGATTCAGGAAGATGTTCAGATAGTCGGATTTGGGGCGCAAGGCGAGCAGTGATCGTGTTCGTCCTATCATGTGGACCCCTAGCAGAGTTGCTTGGTTGAGTTTCTCTTTTCCCCAGCTGAGTCCTTCTCAGGTCGCTGTTATGTCGGCATTACAAGATTTCATAGTTCAGATTTTTTGGAGTTATCGCTGTGATTTCCCCAGTAGAGTTTTTCTTCGGATTGTTGTTACAAGAATCTTGTGGATTAAACCTTCGGAGTTATACCCTGGTTGAAGGAGTTATACCCTGGTTGAAGGAGTTATTACCCTAGTTGAAGGAGTTATACCCCGGTTGAAGGAGTTATTACCCTGGTTGAAGGAGTTATTACCCTAGTTGAAGGAGTTATTACCCTAGTTGAAGGAGTTATACCCTGGTTGAAGGAGTTATTACCCTGGTTGAAGGAGTATTTACCCTGGTTGAAGGAGTTATACCCTGGTTGAAGGAGTTATACCCTGGTTGAAGGAGTTGTACCCCGGTTGAAGGAGTTATACCCTGGTTGAAGGATTTATTACCCTGGTTGAAGGAGTTATACCCTGGTTGAAGGAGTTATACCCTGGTTGATGGAGTTATACCCTGGTTGAAGGAGTTATACCCCGGCTGAAGGAGTAATTACCCTGGTTGAAGGAGTTATTACCCTGGTTGAGGGAGTTGTTGCCCTGGTTGAAGGAGTTATTACCCTGGTTGATGGAGTTATACCCTGGTTGAAGGAGTTATTACCCTGGTTGGAGGAGTTATACCCTGGTTGAAGGAGTTATACCCTGGTTGAAGGAGTTATACCCTGGTTGAAGGAGTTATTACCCTGGTTGAAGGAGTTATACCCTGGGTGATGGAGTTGCACCCTGGTTTGAGGAGTTATTATGCCTTGTTTGAGGCAGTTTGTTATCCTGGTCGATGGAGTTGTTACCTTTTGTCAAAGGAATTATTATCGGTGTTGGCAGAATCATTACCCGTGCTAACGGAGTGGCTCCCTGCGGAATTATTTGTTCAAGTATCTGTGTCGTCGAAGATGTATCCCACAGAGTAACTTGTTCAAGTCACCGGATGCCTGATTCGCGCTTTACGTAGCATTTTGTTTGTTTCTCTACAAACGAAGGTCAAGACTTTTGTGTTTTCGACGTGGTCCTTTGGCTCGATGCATGCTTATTGTAGCAAAATTTGGAATTAATTGTGGATTCAAGGCCTGTGGCGTCACGCAGGTGGTTGAGGACGAAATCAAGTCAGTTCTTATCAGATAATTGATCAGTTGTTGCCGTGACAACCGGATTCGGTTTTCTGAATGATATTTTCCCCAAGCAGTAGTCGTATATGCAATTTATTTTGCGGATGGCAAATTTCCGGGTTCTTTCGTATTCAACCGTCTCGTACCTCGAATGTCTGAAGGTTGCGCGCCCTTCATCCCGTCGGGTCCAAGCCGCTTGAATAGGGGCAGCTGTTGCACCCCAAAATTTGCCCAACCTTTTCTAACCTAGGTTTATGTTTCAATTGCTAGTCATTTGCATTGTCATCATGTATATAGTGCATTCATCTGCATTGCATAGCATAGGCAAGCTAATATTAATCAGGGGATCAAGTACCATTCTTGTCTCAAGAGGCATATTCAAGGGGTTTCATTCATATTCAAGACTACTCAGGTCATCATAGAAGAATTCGAGCTTTAAAGAGTTGACAGATCAATCATGGGGTTCTCTCCTATCTTGAGGTTGTTTGGGGATCATCAGAGGGTGTATGAGCTATGAGCCAAGAGCATGAAGTGTGTATGGATGTTATGGAAAGTCTAGATGATCATTTTGAAGAAGAGCCAAGTCATTGGAATGATTGCAAGAGCCTCAGTTGAAGTCAGTCAACTAGGGTTTTATCTAGGTCAATCCTAGGTCAAGGGCTTGATTTGAAAGGCATCAAGGCTCATTTGAAGGATGTGGGATTCATTATTTGCTACATGGATATGGATGTGGTGTTGTTCCCAAGAAAAATCAAAAGAAGTCAAGGAGAAGTGAAGTTACCAAATTAGGGTTTCAGTGTAAAATCCCCTGATTTAGGTCAAACTTCCAAGCAGTGTAACTCGAAATGCAAGCTTCATATGAATTTCTGGTCCACATGAAACTTGTAGAGTATCTTCATAGATTTAATTTGAGTGGTGGAAGTCATCAAGATGATTTACAGAGCTCAAGTTATAGCTCTTGCAAGTTACAGGTCATCTGAGGGCACTGAAATTTGTCTGTGAAAGTTGTCTGTCTTCCAAGCAACTTTTGGCCTTCAAGGAGTTTTCAAATGAATTCTTGGAAAACATAAGAGTTGTTACTCATGGTCTCCCCTTTCCAAAAAGGTATGTTATGACTTCATATGATTTTCAGAACTCACCTTATAGTTTGTACAAGACAAGGGTATTTTGGTCATTTGGTGATTATAGGTCATTTTGAGCAAAGGCCATATCTCCTATTTCCAAGCCTCAAATGAAAAACTTCACAACATAAAAGTTTCTCAAAATGGCATTTTAAGTCTAGAAAAGAGGTCATGGAAGTTTGGAAATGCATGGAACAAGAATTGACAAAAGGTGGTGAAAATGACATATAACTTGAAAAAGTTCAAATTGAAAATTGGTTTGGGCAATCTATAAATCCAAAATGGGTCATGTAATATATCAAATTGAGTCTAAGCAACATTTTAAAGACTTTGGTTCAGCCACAATTTTGAGATAGGGCTTTAAAAATGAGGTTGCTTTGTAAACCTCTTGCTTGCATAATAAGGTACATGTGAGAAACTCAACATAAGGCAAAGGAATCCCTTGTTTTTCACTCATATCACTCCAATTTGTCATGAAAAGAGATTTTAAAAAGTGTTTAAGGGGCTGCAAGTTAGATTGAAGGGAGATATCATGAGATTCCAAAATACCATATCATGAGAAATTCATGAAGTTTCTAGAATCATCCTAGATTGATCTAGAAGACTCTAGATCTTTCCATGCTCTCCTATATATTGGATTAAGATCATTAAGAGTAAAGGTTGGTGATAGTTGATGTTGAATCCATTTTCTCCATTTGCAAATCATATTGAATCTTCATTTTTCTCTTCACCATTTTTCCATTTTCCCCACATTTTTCTACACTTGAAAACTCAAATTTTCAATTCCATTTTTCTCCCACTTTTGGTTCATTCCACCATTGCAAATACATTCCTTATCATTCTTACAATTGATTCAACACTTTTTTGGCCATAATTAATGCATGAACCAAGCTACACAACTCCATTAAAGTGAGCTCCAAGTGAAAAATTGATTTTTTGTTTTCCATCAATTCACTCCTTTCTTTCCATCCAAACACCTTCCTCATCAATTATAGGACGTGTCCACATCATTTTCTCAAAGAATTGGTGATCGAGTGAAGCTCCATAAGCCATTTTTCGGAGGTATAAATAATTCGACATAACTCATGATTTATGAGTCTTTCTTGCATTATTGTTGTTGCATTACATTGCTCTCATCTCCTACATGGATTCTAGTACAAAAAAGATGGGTTTTATGATAATTTTTGGTTCTTGAGTTTTTCTTGAGGTGCCACGTTTTGGGAGTTAGAGAGAGTTTCAAGAAAATCTAAGACCATATTTGGATTCCTTGATTTTTTTCCTTCAAGTTTGACCAAAATTTTGTGCGAAACGGATAATTATTGATGGAGTTATGGTGCTTCAAAGTAGCAAAAAACTCATGTTCATGGAGCTGCGGGTTACTATTCACAAAGTTGAAAAATTTGATTTGGAGAAGAAGGTGTTAACACCGTCGGGTGCATTTCCAAGTCAAGGTTTCTTCCATTCATCCAACGCCTCTCACTGCGCCACGCAATCGGCCACATAAGCCTCATGCCACTTTTATTTATTCATGTTATTTTCTTTTATTTTCCTATTGCCATGTTTCTTTTATTTTTTCTGTTTTATATGCTGACTTCAAATAATCATAAAAAATAGGAAAATTAGTCTTTTTGATCCCCATTTTTTTGTGCTGAATATTTAAGATGTCTAGGATTTAATAAAATTGGAATTAAAATTTTAACATATTTTTACATTTTCTTTGGATTTTTTACATTTGGGTCGTCATAAAAAAGCCAATGCTGGTGCTATCATTTTGTTGAATTTCTTTGACCTATCAAAACACAATTTAAATGTCAATCCTTTTGCAGGGATCTCATACACACGTTGAGGTATTGTGATGTATTTTTGTGGGAATTTTATAGTACCATTTTAATTGGTTTTGGATGCTTTCTTTAACATGCTCCACTTTAATCTTTCCTTTGGTATACATGAGATATCTTGCATTGTTTTCATCTTGTTTGACCATTTCATTGCGGATATTTTTATGGTATCTCTCACCCCTGGTTTGTGGATTGATGTAGGTAATGGGAGATTTTTATTTGATTTTTTTTAGCACCTTTTGCTATTTTTCTTATGTTTTGTATTCGAACTTGTAGTTTGGACTTCCGAACGGACTTTATTTTTGTTAAGGCTCCAACGGCCGATTTGTGTTTGCGTGGTGAACGCCGTGGTTTATATTTCTTATTATAGATAGGCTAGAGGTATTTGAAGACCCCTTAGGTGGCTGTTATTTGTATGTGTAGCTTGCCCAATTATCGACTTGTTTGCATGATAGCACGTTGCGATTCCAAATAGTGGATTACGCGTTTCATTCGGAGTTTTCACTCGATTCTTTGCATATGATCACTTGATATTTTCTTATTCCATCCATGAATGGGCTTGAGGTTGAGATGAACCTTCCTCCCTCCTTTTCATTGCATTTACCATTGCTATATTCATGTTCACTTGTATGCGGTTATTACTTGTATTTCCGTTTCTTCCTTTCGTTTTCCTTTCCCGTAGGACTTCCATTCTTCCTTGTTCAAGGGAGGATGTGATAGACATTAGGAGCTAACCCATGTATGATAACATTAGGGTAGATTTTCATTCCCTTTTTAACCCTAGGATTTTAGAGTGTCATCTCTTCTTTCTTCAAAACAACAGAAAAACATTAATAAAGGCTATAACAAAATCAATTCATTTCTTCCGTCAAAAGATTTGAACAAACATCAACCTTTTTGCAATAAGAAAACCCTTGTTTAAGGTGATATTTTTCATAAAAGACATTTGAACAGCTTGTGTCGTGCGTAGCCCGAACTACGTTTGCTCTGATCTTCCATGCTGTGTGGAAGTACGTAGGCATAGGATGCGATGTCCTAGCGAGCAACCTTCCCCACCTTCACCCGTAGTTAGGCGAACTACGTTGACTCTGATTTCTCGTTCCAGACGGGAATACGTAGGCATAAAGTGCGATGCTTTGCCGAGTCATGTTTTCTTTTCTTTTCAGCCCTCATCCTTTAGTTTAGATAGAAGTGTAATCCGTACAAACCAAGCAAGCGTGGATCCCATCGAGTACGATGGACGTGAGGGGTGCTAATACCTTCCCCTTGCGTAACCGACTCTCGAATCCAGGTTTTGGTTGCGATGACCATACCTTTTCCCGTCTTTGCGTTAGGTTTACTTCGAGCGTTTCCTTTCCCTCCTTTGGGATAAATAACGCACGGTGGCGACTCTTCTGTATTGCCGGCGCCGATTTTCGCAGTAGCGACAGCTGGCGACTCTGCTGGGGACTGTGATGGTTCCCTATGCGAGTCTCGCCTTGGATTTTCTTCCTAGCTGCCTGGGTCATCCCCAGCAGCTGGCGACTCTGCTGGGGAACTCCAACGGTTCCCTACGCGAGTCAATCCTAGCGCTTGTGTTCCCGTCGTGGGCTTTGTATGGATTTACATTTCTGTATTTACATTTCAGCATTATATTATCATTGTTATTGCTGTGTTGTGGGTTTGATGGGGGTTCTATGATTGAGAGATAAGCCGGACCTGGGCTTGAGTGCACCTAGAATTAGAGTAGAGATTAGTGGGGGTGTGCATGCTTTGCATGTACTAGCTTCCCGCGAAATCTACGCTCGGACGAGGTTCTTCTGGTTGACTTCCTGTTTCACCCTTTGGGTGCAGTGGGCTGTTGGTTAGTTGGATTGTCGATTCCGGAGACCGATCATTTGGAAGTTGGCTAAGTGAGGCCTCTTCAGGATTTGATGATGCCACACCTTCTGGGTATCGTATCATCAACCCTGAAAGTTTGTGACGCCGACGACCGCATAGGATGCCGTACCTTGTGCCAGTCGTAGGGACACCTACCTGTGAGAGGGATTTGAGGCATGCAGGTAACTTGACCTTCAGACTACCGGTTTATTTATTATGAGATACAGGATTGTGGATATTTTATGGACTGTTACTAGGTCTGTCAGAGACCAGGTGTGGGTTATATTATTGGGTCTATCCGAGACCAGGCTGGAGTTCTTTGTGAGGTCTGTCTGAGACCAGGGTTTGAGGAGTATTGGAGGGTCTGTCTGAGACCTGTTCTTGGTGTGACTGGGGCTTCTTATTCAGAGCACTTGATCCCCTGTTGCAGCTGTTTGCATTGCATTGTTTGCATACCCATTTATCATTGCATTTCATTAACGTGTGTCTGTGCTACAGGTGCATTACATACTTCCCTGTTCTAGTGCTCCGGACTTCTGATTGTTGATATGGGTAGTGTGCGGAAGACAGTTGCGTATAAGCTGCCCACTCCGGATGTGAATTCTATATTGAGTTTGATTGACCTTGCGGATGATGAGGTTAGGGCTAGCTTCAAGAAGAGTTATACTTTTGCCTTTGAAGGCCTGTTCAATATATGAGTTGTTTTCTCTTTTGTGATTGAATTTCAACTTCTTGCAACTTTCGTCACCGTACTGTCACGGCGCTGCCCTGTATCAAATGTATTAGCACTAGAACAGAGGGAGTAATATTCCCAATGCACAGGCACATATTGCATTTTGCATACATACTCATATTTGCATTACAGGTCTGTGATCCGTGCATCTTATCTCCTGCATCCATTTCAGGTATTTTCAGGATTGCAGAAAAGCGGGTCCACCGTTACTCTACCAGAACTAATCACAAGAAGATCATGGACAACGTGCAGAGTGAAATGCAAGAGATGCGTGACAGGATGGCCCTGCTCATGCAAACCATGGAGACCATCGCCAAAGGACAAGAGCAGCTGCAGAATCTGGTTCAACCGATAGTCGCACGGGCTGAAAACAACGGGACACCGCATGGTGAAAATATTGCTGCTTCTCCCCGAGTTGAGAATCGTCAGAGTGCTGATCATATTCCGGTAGCTGGGCTGAATACTGGAGAAGCCGGTCCTGTTGGGGGAAATGGGAACACTGGTAATACTAACGGAGATACTGCTGGAGTATTTGTGGGTAACGCCAACCAGGGGTTCCAAGGTGCGAATATGGGATATGGCAATGTGGTCGGCGCCAAGGCTGGATATGGTGACCATGGTTATGATAACATGGGCTACAGAACGGGTATGAACGATGGCCAGGAGATGGGCAACCTGAGGTATGACCCCATGTATTTTCAAACAGGTTTGGGTCGTAACACCGGACATGCTGCATATGACGAGGTACCTCGCTGGGAGGATCGTCAAGAAGACGTCTTCTCTGGTCAGAACGAAGGCTATGGGAGACCCGCAGGAGACAACCTCCGAATGAGATTGCTGGAAGAGAAGGTAAACGGATTAGCCAGCCAGAATGCTCTTGGGCTGGATATGTCAAATATGGGATTGGTACCAGGGCTGAGGGTACCTCTGAAATTCAAAGCGCCATCTTTTGATAAATATAAAGGGGACACGTGCCCGAGGGTACATGTTCGTTCATTTTACAGGAGGATGTCCGCGTATTCAGACGACGAAAAGATGCTCATGCATTTCTTCCAGGACAGCTTGTCAGGGTCGTCGCTGGAATGGTATATGAGCCTAGAGCCAACACAGATAAAAAGTTGGAAAGAGCTAGCGGAAGCTTTCGTGAAGCATTACCAATACAACAGCGATCTCGCCCCTAACCGGGTTCAGCTACAAAGCCTCTCTCAGAAGCCCAGTGAAAGCTTCAAAGAATACGCCCAGAGATGGCGTGATTTGGCTGCCAGAGTACAACCTCCTATGCTGGAGCGTGAAATGATGGACTTGTTCGTAGGGACATTCTCAGGAATGTACTATGACCGACTGCTCAACTTCTCAATGAGTACCTTCTCCGAGTTGATCCTGATGGGGGAGCGTATAGAAAACGGGATAAAAATCGGTAAGATTCAAGCGGGAGAGTCTGCTTCAGCTGGAAGCAATAAGAAAGCTTTCGGGGGTAGAAAACAGGAAGATGCCAATTCGGTATGTAGCTCTCGGGGAAGAAATAGGGGATGGAGGCAATACCAACTGCAACAAGTTGCAAGTGTGACAATCCCCGCGCAACATCAGCAACAGCCGCAGCAGCAGGGGCAACAACATCCGGCTCAGCGAAGAATTCAGAACGGGAAGCCGAAAAGGGTATTTGATCCGCCGCCAGTATCGTACGCTGAGCTTCTTCAGAATTTGTTACGGTTACAGTTGGTCGAGAAAAGAACGATGGCTCCTCCAACAGGGATACCCCCACCCAGTTATAACGCTAATGAGCATTGTGAATTCCACTCTGGGGCACCCGGCCATAATATCGAAAACTGCCACGCTTTCAAGCATAAAGTGCAAGATTTGCTTGATAGCACTGCTATTAATTTTGGTACGGAAGGGCCCAATATTACACAACAACTGTAACGCCCCGATTCTGAATTCCCATTAATTGTTGAGTCTTTTAATTTATTTAATTGATGTTTGTTTTAAATTGAGAAATTATATATTGCTATGTGGTGTTTTGCTTATTTTATCTATTTTTACCGATTCGGAGAGTTTTCGGGGAATTAGAGTAAAAAGGGCATTTTAGACATTTAGCACTTTAGTGTAAGAATTGATTGATAAGTGTTGGAAAGAATTTGAGAGGAAAGAAATAGAGATAGAAATAGAATAAGAGAGGAAAAAGGAAGAAGATAGTAACATAAGAAGAAAAGCAAGAGAAAGAAAAGAGGAGAAGAGAAAGAGAAGAGAAAGTGGAGAGGAAAACCTAGAATCATCAAGGAATCATCACCAAAGCTTGCAATCGATCGGTAAGGGTGTGAAACTCCATCATCTCTTTAATGTGTATGATTGTATGTGTATGTGTGTGGATTTTGTAGAGTTTCTACTCTTTTTCCACTTAGGTTAGAAGTTGGTTTTGTGAGTAGAATGAGGTTTTAATCGGTTAGAAATCGGATTAGACGATGTAGTTTAGTCGGGTGATGGTTGGGTTGTGCTACTGTGACTGGTTTGGATTTAATCAGTTGGTTGTGTGGAGTTTGGGCTTTGAGACAGCCATGGAAGTTCTGTCTTCGCAATTTCGCCAGGCGAAAGGCAGCGAAGCTTCGCCAGGCGAAGCCCAGCGAGCTGTAGCGAAGCAAGTCAGAAGCTAATACCCTGTATTCGCTGGCAAGTTCGCCAGGCGAGGTGAGTTGGCGAAGGTTCGCCAGGCGAGTGGGTAGCGAGCCTCAGCGAGTAATTCCAGAATTACTCCCAGTGGACTTCGCTGGGGAGTTCGCCAGGCGAAGGCCAGCGAGCATTCGCTGCGTGGCTTCGCCAGGCGAAGGTTGGCGAACCTGGCAGTGTTATTTGTTTTGCTTTTTGTTCATGGCATGATGTTTGGTTGATTCAATTATGATTAATGCCTATATGAATGATTGATGTGTGAACTGTTTCAACATGTTGTGCTGTGGGTGGCCGAAAGGCGTGAATCCTAGATTGTGGAGCCGATTGTGAATCTTAATCGTTTGATAATGTTGTGCGTTTGCTCGAATTAGATAGAAATGCATTGATGGATTAATAGGTATGTAAACCTTGTGTGAAATGGTGTATAATGTGAACGCATAATGAATATATGTGATGTATGTGATAAATGCAATGAGTATGTTTGTGAACATAGTATGCGTTTTTGTGATTGATCCCGTGGAGGATTTGTAGAACCTCGTATGATACGATGGTTATATTCGATTCCGTGGAGAATCGGTTGCATTGAGTGATTCCTTGGAGAATCGGTTGCATTGTGTGATTCCTCGGAGAATCGGTCATAACATGTAATCCCGTGGAGGATTGGTTAGAGTATTTGATTCCGTGGAGAATCTGCTGAGTACTTGATCCCGTGGAGGATCTGCTGAATATTCGATTCCGTGGAGAATCTGATGAATATTTGATTCCGTGGAGAATCTGCTGAGTACTTGATCCCGTGGAGGATCTGCTGAATACTCGATTCCTTAGGGAATTTGTTGAATGAGTCGGTACCGCATTTGCATCTGCATAGGGTCGTGTGTCGGTCTCTATGAGTTGCATGAGTCATCTGTGTATGATGCATTGGTTGTGTGAATATAACTGTGTATGTTATATGTGATTGTTTGGAGGAAATATAGTGAATGTTCATGTGTATGTGTAGAGACATGATTATTTGTATATGCTTAATGTGGTGAGAACATAATTTGAGTATAACTTGTACCAATATGAGTATATGTATATATACAATTTTATGCATTAACTGTTATGATGTTGTTTCTCACCCTTCTGCTGTTTTCTAATGCTCTATGAGGCATTGCAGAGTAGGAAGCTGGAGGTTCTTTTTGTGAAGCGATGTCTTCACTCTTTTTGGTCAATGGCTCTGATATGTAACATCTGGGTAGTTAGGAAGTCTTTGACTCTTTTGGAGTTACATTTGTTTTGATTCTTTTGTGATACATATGTGTATGTATCTGTTGTGGATACGTTGTAAATCATGAATTAACTGATGGTTGCATATACTTTTATGCATGAGATCGATTCAATATTTGGATGTTTCCGCTTTATTCTAAATATTGAGATGTGGGTTACCCGTTGTTGCATATCTATTTTGAGCAGGTATCGTATGTGTGTAATTTCATGATAATGTGATGCGCCTCTTTTATACCATGTTTTAATCAAACTCGGATGAAATAAATTTTCTATGTGCCTAATTGATTTATCTAATTTATTTGGGGTATAGAAAGGGGGTGTTACATTAAGTGGTATCAGAGCCAGTGTTGAGTCAGTCGTGTCTGTCTTGTTGTTGTGTTGGTTGAACGGTTGTTTAACCTTGTTGTTATTTTTGGGAATCCTCAGAATATGGCAGGTCGTAATGACAATGCTATGGCAGCGGCGTTAGAGGCTATGGCCAGAGCTGTGCAGGGTGCACCTAACGTGAATGCGAATGATGAGTTCAGGAAGAACCAACCACCGGTGTTTAAAGGGAGATTTGATCCGGATGGTGCTCAGATATGGTTAAAGGAAATTGAGAGAATCTTTAGGGTGATGGATTGTGCTGAGGGGAACAAGGTGAGACTGGGGACTCACATGCTGAGAGAAGAAGCTGATGACTGGTGGGTCAGCATGAGGCAAGTTCTTGAGGTCGACGACGAGGAGATTACGTGGGATTTATTTCGTGCTGAGTTTCTAAGGAAGTATTATCCCGAAAGTGTTAAAGGGAAGAGAGAAATGGAATTTCTGGAGTTGAAACAAGGTAATATGTCGGTGGTGGACTACACCGCTAAGTTTACTGAGTTAGTGAAGTTTCACCCTCACTATGATGCGGTTACGGCGGAATTTTCCAAATGTATCAAGTATGAGAATGGCTTGCGTCCGGAGATAAAGCAAGCGGTGGGTTATCAAAGGATACGAAGATTTTCGGATTTGACTGAGTGTTGTAGAATTTATGAAGAAGATAGTAGAGCTCGTTCTACTCATTATAAGGGTTTGAGCGAGAGGAGAGGGAAGCAGCAAGTACGAAGCGGACCTTATGTGACGCCTGCTGATAAGGGCAAACATAGGGGAAACTTTGATAGGAGACCCGGAGGAGGTTCCGATGCGATCAAATGTTTTAAGTGTGGCGTGATGGGCCACAAGTCTTATGATTGTGGAAAGTTCAAGGCGAAGTGTTCCAACTGTGGACTCTTTGGTCATGATGCAGCAGAGTGTAGAAAGAATGCTGTGAAGTGTTTTAATTGTGGCGAGGTGGGTCACATTAGCCCGAATTGTACCAAACCGAAGCAAGCTCCGGCGGACGGAAAAGTATTCGCATTAGCAGGTTCAGACGCCACTAATGCGGCAGATCGTTTGATTAAAGGTACATGCTTTATTAATGATATGCCTTTAGTTGCATTATTGATACTGGAGCGACTCACTCGTTCATTTCTCTTGCGTGTGCTAAGCGGTTGGATTTGTGTATGGTTTCTTTGAGTAGTGGTATGGTTATTGGGACTCCCGCTTCGGGGTCGGTAACTACTTCTTTGGTGTGTGCAAGTTGTCCTTTGACCATGTATGGTAAGGACTTCGTTATGGATTTAGTGTGTTTGCCGTTGGAAGGTTTGGACGTAATCTTGGGTATGAATTGGTTGCAATTTAATAGAGTTCATTTGGATTGCTATCACAAGTTGGTAAGGTTTCCTTCTTTGGAAGATGGTGAAAACGAGAGTTTTCTTTCCACTAAAGAGTTGAAGAAACTTTTAGCGGACGAAGCTCAGTTGTTTGGTTTGTTTGCATCGTTGTCGGTGGAGAGCAAAGTTGAGCTCGACGTGTTTCCTGTGGTTTGTGAATTTCCTGAAGTGTTTCCGGAAGATGTTGCGGATGTGCCGCCAAAAAGAGAGGTTGAATTTTCTATTGATCTAGTTCAGGGTACTAGACCGATTTCGATGGCCCCGTATCGGATGTCGGCATCGGAGTTGGTGGAATTGAAGAAGCAGTTGAATGATTTGTTGGATAAGGGATTTGTAAGACCAAGTGTTTCTCCTTGGGGTGCGCCGGTATTATTGGTGAAGAAGAAGGATGGTAGTATGCGATTGTGTATTGATTATCGGCAGTTGAATAAGGTAACAATTAAGAACAAGTATCCGCTTCCGAGAATCGATGATTTGATGGATCAATTGGTTGGAGCCCGTGTTTTTAGTAAGATTGATTTAAGATCCGGTTATCACCAGATTCGGGTTAAGGAAGAAGATATTTCGAAGACGGCTTTTAGAACACGATATGGTCACTACGAGTATACGGTGATGCCATTCGGAGTTTCTAATGCGCCGGGTGTTTTCATGGAATATATGAACCGTATCTTCCACGAGCAGTTGGATCGTTTTGTGGTGGTGTTTATCGATGACATTTTGATTTATTCTAAGTCTCGAGAGGAACACGAAGAACATTTAAGGATTGTGTTGCGGATTTTGAAAGAGAAGAAGTTGTATGCAAAGTTGTCTAAGTGTGAGTTTTGGTTGTCGGAGGTGAGTTTTCTTGGACATATTATTTCCGGCAATGGTATTAGTGTGGATCCATCCAAGATCGATGCGGTAATGCAATGGGAGACTCCAAGATCGGTTACGGAAATTCGAAGCTTTTTGGGCTTGGCCGGTTACTACCGGAGGTTTATCGAAGGATTTTCAAGGTTAGCACTTCCGTTAACGCAGTTGACTTGTAAAGGAAAGGTTTTTATTTGGGATGTTAATTGTGAAGAGAGTTTCATGGAATTAAAGAGAAGGTTAACGACAGCGCCAGTTTTGATTTTGCCGAATCCTACGGAACCTTTTGTGGTTTATTGCGATGCTTCTTTGTCAGGATTGGGTGGTGTATTGATGCAAGATGGGAAGGTCGTGGCGTATGCTTCTAGGCAGTTGAGAGTGCATGAAAAGAATTATCCTACTCATGATTTGGAGTTAGCGGCCGTAGTGTTCGTTTTGAAAATTTGGAGGCACTATCTTTATGGTGCAAGATTTGAAGTTTTTTAGCGATCACAAGAGTTTGAAGTATTTGTTTGATCAAAAGGAATTGAATATGAGGCAAAGGAGATGGCTAGAACTTTTGAAGGACTATGATTTTGGTTTAAATTATCATCCGGGTAAGGCGAATGTGGTAGCCGATGCCTTAAGTCGGAAGTCGTTGCACGTGTCTACTTTGATGGTTAGAGAGTGGGAACTCTTGGAGAACTTTAGAGATTTGAGTTTGGTTTGTGAGTTAACGCCGAGTAGTGTGAAGCTTGGTATGTTGCATGTCACGAATGATTTCCTTGCTACGGTGTGTGAAAAGCAAAAGTTGGATTTGAAATTTGTGGATTTGATGACGAATGGAAATGAAGATTTCAACGTTGATGAATTAGGAGTTTTGAGGTTTCGAGGTCGTATTTGTATTCCCGATGACGCGGATTTGAAAAAGATGATATTGGAAGAGGGACATCGGAGTAACTTAAGTATTCATCCGGGAGCGAATAAGATGTATCAGGATTTGAAGAAGATCTTTTGGTGGTCTGGATTGAAAAGCGATGTTGCTCGTTTTGTGTACTCGTGTTTGACTTGTCAGAAGTCTAAGGTGGAGCATCAGAAGCCTAGTGGATTGATGCAACCGTTGGATATTCCGGAATGGAAATGGGATAGTATATCGATGGATTTTGTTACGGGATTGCCAAATACGCAAGGAGGACATAATGCTATTTGGGTGATTGTTGATAGGCTTACTAAATCGGCTCACTTTATTCCGATTGATATTACTTATTCTTTGGAAAGGTTGGCCGAGATTTATGTTGGCACTATTGTGAAGCTTCATGGAGTTCCTAAGAGTATTGTGTCGGATAGAGATCCTAGATTTACTTCAAGATTTTGGGAGAGTTTGCAAGGTGCCTTGGGTTCTAAGTTGAGATTGAGTTCAGCATATCATCCGCAAACGGATGGTCAAACCGAGAGGACGATTCAATCGTTAGAAGATCTGTTGCGTGCTTGTGTGCTTGAACAAGGTGGTGCGTGGGACGGTTATTTAGCGTTGATTGAGTTCACCTATAATAACAGTTTCCATTCGAGTATCGGTATGGCGCCATTTGAGGCTTTATATGGTCGGAGATGTCGAACACCTCTGTGTTGGCATGAGACAGGTGAAAAGTCGGTAGTTGGTCCTGAAATGGTACAGCAAACGACGGAAAAGGTGAAATTTATTCGGGAAAAGATGAGAGCTTCTCAGAATAGACAGAAAAGTTATCATGATAAAAGGAGAAAGGATCTCGAGTTTCAAGAGGGCGACCATGTGTTTTTGAGAGTTACACCGGTTACGGGTGTGGGTCGTGCCTTGAAGTCGAGAAAGTTGACTTCTCGTTTTATTGGTCCGTATCAGATTGTCGCACGGATTGGTGCTGTGGCGTATCGTGTGGCGTTGCCTCCGAACCTTTCGAATTTGCATGATGTATTCCATGTCTCGCAACTTCGGAAGTATGTTCCGGATCCATCACATGTGATCCCAATGGATGAAGTGGAAGTAAGAGATGACCTTACAGTTGAAGTTTTACCGGTTAGTATTTTGGACCGTGAAGTTAAGAAACTAAGAGGCAAGGATATTGCGCTTGTGAAAGTGTCCTGGGGAGGTGCCGCGGAAGGCAACATGACTTGGGAATTGGAAAGCAAGATGCGAGAATCGCATCCAGAGTTGTTTGAATCAGGTGATATTTTCGAGGACGAAAATTTCTAAAGTGGGGGAGAGTTGTAACGCCCCGATTCTGAATTCCCATTAATTGTTGAGTCTTTTAATTTATTTAATTGATGTTTGTTTTAAATTGAGAAATTATATATTGCTATGTGGTGTTTTGCTTATTTTATCTATTTTTACCGATTCGGAGAGTTTTCGTGGAATTAGAGTAAAAAGGGCATTTTAGACATTTAGCACTTTAGTGTAAGAATTGATTGATAAGTGTTGGAAAGAATTTGAGAGGAAAGAAATAGAGATAGAAATAGAATAAGAGAGGAAAAAGGAAGAAGATAGTAACATAAGAAGAAAAGCAAGAGAAAGAAAAGAGGAGAAGAGAAAGAGAAGAGAAAGTGGAGAGGAAAACCTAGAATCATCAAGGAATCATCACCAAAGCTTGCAATCGATCGGTAAGGGTGTGAAACTCCATCATCTCTTTAATGTGTATGATTGTATGTGTATGTGTGTGGATTTTGTAGAGTTTCTACTCTTTTTCCACTTAGGTTAGAAGTTGGTTTTGTGAGTAGAATGAGGTTTTAATCGGTTAGAAATCGGATTAGACGATGTAGTTTAGTCGGGTGATGGTTGGGTTGTGCTACTGTGACTGGTTTGGATTTAATCAGTTGGTTGTGTGGAGTTTGGGCTTTGAGACAGCCATGGAAGTTCTGTCTTCGCAATTTCGCCAGGCGAAAGGCAGCGAAGCTTCGCCAGGCGAAGCCCAGCGAGCTGTAGCGAAGCAAGTCAGAAGCTAATACCCTGTATTCGCTGGCAAGTTCGCCAGGCGAGGTGAGTTGGCGAAGGTTCGCCAGGCGAGTGGGTAGCGAGCCTCAGCGAGTAATTCCAGAATTACTCCCAGTGGACTTCGCTGGGGAGTTCGCCAGGCGAAGGCCAGCGAGCATTCGTTGCGTGGCTTCGCCAGGCGAAGGTTGGCGAACCTGGCAGTGTTATTTGTTTTGCTTTTTGTTCATGGCATGATGTTTGGTTGATTCAATTATGATTAATGCCTATATGAATGATTGATGTGTGAACTGTTTCAACATGTTGTGCTGTGGGTGGCCGAAAGGCGTGAATCCTAGATTGTGGAGCCGATTGTGAATCTTAATCGTTTGATAATGTTGTGCGTTTGCTCGAATTAGATAGAAATGCATTGATGGATTAATAGGTATGTAAACCTTGTGTGAAATGGTGTATAATGTGAATGCATAATGAATATATGTGATGTATGTGATAAATGCAATGAGTATGTTTGTGAACATAGTATGCGTTTTTGTGATTGATCCCGTGGAGGATTTGTAGAACCTCGTATGATACGATGGTTATATTCGATTCCGTGGAGAATCGGTTGCATTGAGTGATTCCTTGGAGAATCGGTTGCATTGTGTGATTCCTCGGAGAATCGGTCATAACATGTAATCCCGTGGAGGATTGGTTAGAGTATTTGATTCCGTGGAGAATCTGCTGAGTACTTGATCCCGTGGAGGATCTGCTGAATATTCGATTCCGTGGAGAATCTGATGAATATTTGATTCCGTGGAGAATCTGCTGAGTACTTGATCCCGTGGAGGATCTGCTGAATACTCGATTCCTTAGGGAATTTGTTGAATGAGTCGGTACCGCATTTGCATCTGCATAGGGTCGTGTGTCGGTCTCTATGAGTTGCATGAGTCATCTGTGTATGATGCATTGGTTGTGTGAATATAACTGTGTATGTTATATGTGATTGTTTGGAGGAAATATAGTGAATGTTCATGTGTATGTGTAGAGACATGATTATTTGTATATGCTTAATGTGGTGAGAACATAATTTGAGTATAACTTGTACCAATATGAGTATATGTATATATACAATTTTATGCATTAACTGTTATGATGTTGTTTCTCACCCTTCTGCTGTTTTCTAATGCTCTATGAGGCATTGCAGAGTAGGAAGCTGGAGATTCTTTTTGTGAAGCGATGTCTTCACTCTTTTTGGTCAATGGCTCTGATATGTAACATCTGGGTAGTTAGGAAGTCTTTGACTCTTTTGGAGTTACATTTGTTTTGATTCTTTTGTGATACATATGTGTATGTATCTGTTGTGGATACGTTGTAAATCATGAATTAACTGATGGTTGCATATACTTTTATGCATGAGATCGATTCAATATTTGGATGTTTCCGCTTTATTCTAAATATTGAGATGTGGGTTACCCGTTGTTGCATATCTATTTTGAGCAGGTATCGTATGTGTGTAATTTCATGATAATGTGATGCGCCTCTTTTATACCATGTTTTAATCAAACTCTGATGAAATAAATTTTCTATGTGCCTAATTGATTTATCTAATTTATTTGGGGTATAGAAAGGGGGTGTTACAACAACCAATGCCAAACCATGAATAGGCTGGAGTATGGTGGACAAAGAGGAGTTCTATAGTTCGGGTGGGCCGTTAAAAGTAGATCAGAACAGTGGCAGGCTGCCTCTAATAACTGATTGTGAAGATAGCTGGTTCAGCAGCAGGACAGATGTGAAAGCCCGGTTCTCGGAAGCTGGCATTTTTCTTTGTTTTATCTTGTCATTTCTTTACGTTTGTAGTTTCTTTCATGTTTAAATTGCAATCTTGTTCGTAAAACTTGTTGTTTTCATTTCAATTGATGATAATGAAATAAATATGCATGTTTTGATTAAATCCAGTCGTGTTCACCAATCGTTTTTGCAAATGTCCAATGCTTGGTTAAGAAGAATCTGGGGAGGATGACGAAAATGAACGACATGCAAGCTTTTGATTGTATGCTTTTGAAATAAAACCTGTTGATGATGTACAGGAATTGTTTCAAATCCCTAAACACCGGAGTTATAAGGAAGATAATCCCTTGTCAACCCTTTTGAGCCTTGTAGTAGGAGTTTCTTTCTGCGAATGAAAAACCCTCAATCTTAACCTGGGGCAGGGTAGGTGTTAGCTAATTTGACCGAGCGTTCAAGTTGCAAAAGGAGTGTCCGTTCGGGGATCAGTCACACCTCTAGAGGTCGTGCCTAAGAAACCACAATGGTTCAGCATTAGGAGTGAAACAGTCACATTATTCCCCAAAGAGTCAGACAACCAGCGTCACACGACTTGTTCGAAAGAAAAAAGAGAAAAAAATCAAAAGCCCGCTAAGTCAAGAAAAGAAAACAATTGACTTAGGCAAAAATGAGGGCATCCCGCTGGACTCAAAAAACCAAAAGAACTCAAAAGAGTCAGTCCAGGCAAAAGTTAGGGATATGAAAAGAAAAAAGATGAAAGGATGGAAAAATCCTCAAATGAAATACGAGTCGTGTGACCTCAAGTGTCAAAGACGAAAGGTGAGTGGCTGTCACTCCCAACAATCATAATTTCTCGAACTATCACTCCTATCTTTCAGCCTCTGAGAGGTGAGTGCTAAGGTCGAATTAGCTGAACGTAGGATGGGAGAACATCAAGGAGAGTGGATGGGTTAAAATAAACTTTGAGCCTTTATCCTTTCCTTCAAAACTGTGAACCTGACCACGTTATAACCTTCAAAAGTCCTAATTGAAGCAGGTTGTTTCGAAAGTATACTTCGGTAAAGGTCGCGTCGATTCTGACTCCTGAAAGGGTTCCTCTTACCATGTTGGTACTGATGTTGATAAATGTTTTGTGCATTATATGCTATAAACTGTTTTTCCCTTTTCCCAGTGAACAGATTGGATGTCAAAACTATCATATGTGTTGCATTAATACGTCTTTTACGCAGAACAACTTGTTTTACTTGCGAGTAAGCGCTTGACAGCAGAAAAGTTTCCTACAGTGGAAAGTATGGTCAGGATAGAATGCAGAGCGCCCGAATGCTCCGCAAGCCGGGGCAAGCCATTAAGTGCTCCCCAGTCAGGTCAGCCATTCAAAGTCAGTTACTCTGGGGCAATCAGGTCGAGATTCGGTAAATCTCTCGTAGTTGGAGGTACTGCTCTGGATCAGCTAATCAGGGGCAAAGTCATTGCAATCAGGGGCAGGCCATCTTAAGAGCGCAGAAGTTATTCTTTACTCGGGGGGCATTCGGTGTGAAGTATTTCTCTGAAGTTCAGAATGCTGAGGCAGTTCATATCAGAACAACGGGGTACAAATGTTCAGATTCCCTTTTGAGGACTATCCCCACAGAGGTCCCACAGGCCGGGGCATATCAGAAGCGAAGGAATTGTTCTTCTCCGTATCATCAGAGCTACTCAGAGCTATTCGAGCAGATTCAGTCAATCTTAAAGTGTGAGACGAATGTCGGGAAGTCATGTTACTGTCTTCCGATTCTTCAACCAGAAAAATGTATTGGCGATCACTGTAAGGCCCGTCCGTGTTGGCACGTCAGTTTCAAATCCAATTAGTGCGGAGGAAGACTCCGTCTGTTTTCCCCAGAGGAGTCCAATCATACTTGACACATATGTTATTCCCCAGCGGAGTTGATTTCACTCTTCCAGCATTTATTTTGCTGGAATGATTCTGTGATATCCGGTTTATCCCCAGCGGAGTTGGCTTCGTCTTCAGCATTTATTTTGCTGAAATGGTTTTCTGTACCCGACTTTCTCCAATAGCCCGAGCCTGTATTAGCATATTGCATGCATCATCATATTTGCATCATACTTGCATTTCAGTTTCAAAATACGTAGCATTTCCATGCTATATGGAAACATTACGTCATTATCGAACATACGTATTCAGAAACATAAACCAGGTTGGTTACCTCGTTGGTTTCAGATGTTTGTTTTCCCCTGCAGATAATTGAGATTATGATTCAGGAAGATGTTCGGATAGTCGGATTTGGGGCGCAAGGCGAGCAGTGATCGTGTTCGTCCTATCATGTGGACCCCTAGCAGAGTTGCTTGGTTGAGTTTCTCTTTTCCCCAGCTGAGTCCTTCTCAGGTCGCTGTTATGTCGGCATTACAAGATTTCATAGTTCAGATTTTTTGGAGTTATCGCTGTGATTTCCCCAGTAGAGTTTTTCTTCGGATTGTTGTTACAAGAATCTTGTGGATTAAACCTTCGGAGTTATACCCTGGTTGAAGGAGTTATACCCTGGTTGAAGGAGTTATTACCCTAGTTGAAGGAGTTATACCCCGGTTGAAGGAGTTATTACCCTGGTTGAAGGAGTTATTACCCTAGTTGAAGGAGTTATTACCCTAGTTGAAGGAGTTATACCCTGGTTGAAGGAGTTATTACCCTGGTTGAAGGAGTATTTACCCTGGTTGAAGGAGTTATACCCTGGTTGAAGGAGTTATACCCTGGTTGAAGGATTTGTACCCCGGTTGAAGGAGTTATACCCTGGTTGAAGGATTTATTACCCTGGTTGAAGGAGTTATACCCTGGTTGAAGGAGTTATACCCTGGTTGATGGAGTTATACCCTGGTTGAAGGAGTTATACCCCGGCTGAAGGAGTTATTACCCTGGTTGAAGGAGTTATTACCCTGGTTGAGGGAGTTGTTGCCCTGGTTGAAGGAGTTATTACCCTGGTTGATGGAGTTATACCCTGGTTGAAGGAGTTATTACCCTGGTTGAAGGAGTTATACCCTGGTTGAAGGAGTTATTACCCTGGTTGAAGGAGTTATACCCTGATTGAAGGAGTTATACCCTGGTTGAAGGAGTTATTACCCTGGTTGAAGGAGTTATACCCTGGGTGATGGAGTTGCACCCTGGTTTGAGGAGTTATTATGCCTTGTTTGAGGCAGTTTGTTATCCTGGTCGATGGAGTTGTTACCTTTTGTCAAAGGAATTATTATCGGTGTTGGCAGAATCATTACCCGTGCTAACGGAGTGGCTCCCTGCGGAATTATTTGTTCAAGTATCTGTGTCGTCGAAGATATATCCCACAGAGTAACTTGTTCAAGTCACCGGATGCCTGATTCGCGCTTTACGTAGCATTTTGTTTGTTTCTCTACAAACGAAGGTCAAGACTTTTGTGTTTTCGACGTGGTCCTTTGGCTCGATGCATGCTTATTGTAGCAAAATTTGGAATTAATTGTGGATTCAAGGCCTGTGGCGTCACGCAGGTGGTTGAGGACGAAATCAAGTCAGTTCTTATTAGATAATTGATCAGTTGTTGCCGTGACAACCGGATTCGGTTTTCTGAATGATATTTTCCCCAAGCAGTAGTCGTATATGCAATTTATTTTGCGGATGGCAAATTTCCGGGTTCTTTCGTATTCAACCGTCTCGTACCTCGAATGTCTGAAGGTTGCGCGCCCTTCATCCCGTCGGGTCCAAGCCGCTTGAATAGGGGCAGCTGTTGCACCCCAAAATTTGCCCAACCTTTTCTAACCTAGGTTTATGTTTCAATTGCTAGTCATTTGCATTGTCATCATGTATATAGTGCATTCATCTGCATTGCATAGCATAGGCAAGCTAATATTAATCAGGGGATCAAGTACCATTCTTGTCTCAAGAGGCATATTCAAGGGGTTTCATTCATATTCAAGACTACTCAGGTCATCATAGAAGAATTCGAGCTTTAAAGAGTTGACAGATCAATCATGGGGTTCTCTCCTATCTTGAGGTTGTTTGGGGATCATCAGAGGGTGTATGAGCTATGAGCCAAGAGCATGAAGTGTGTATGGATGTTATGGAAAACATAAGAGTTTTCCTCATGGTCTCCCCTTTCCAAAAAGGTATGTTATGACTTCATATGACTTTCAGAACTCACCTTATAGTTTGTACAAGACAAGGGTATTTTGGTCATTTGGTGATTATAGGTCATTTTGAGCAAAGGCCATATCTCCTATTTCCAAGCCTCAAATGAAAAACTTCACAACATAAAAGTTTCTCAAAATGGCATTTTAAGTCTAGAAAAGAGGTCATGGAAGTTTGGAAATGCATGGAACAAGAATTGACAAAAGGTGGTGAAAATGGCATATAACTTGAAAAAGTTCAAATTGAAAATTGGTTTGGGCAATCTATAAATCCAAAATGGGTCATGTAATATATCAAATTGAGTCTAAGCAACATTTTAAAGACTTTGGTTCAGCCACAATTTTGAGATAGGGCTTTAAAAATGAGGTTGCTTTGTAAACCTCTTGCTTGCATAATAAGGTACATGTGAGAAACTCAACATAAGGCAAAGGAATCCCTTGTTTTTCACTCATATCACTCCAATTTGTCATGAAAAGAGATTTTAAAAAGTGTTTAAGGGGCTACAAGTTAGATTGAAGGGAGATATCATGAGATTCCAAAATACCATATCATGAGAAATTCATGAAGTTTCTAGAATCATCCTAGATTGATCTAGAAGACTCTAGATCTTTCCATGCTCTCCTATATATTGGATTAAGATCATTAAGAGTAAAGGTTGGTGATAGTTGATGTTGAATCCATTTTCTCCATTTGCAAATCATATTGAATCTTCATTTTTCTCTTCACCATTTTTCCATTTTCCCCACATTTTTCTACACTTGAAAACTCAAATTTTCAATTCCATTTTTCTCCCACTTTTGGTTCATTCCACCATTGCAAATACATTCCTTATCATTCTTACAATTGATTCAACACTTTTTTGGCCATAATTGATGCATGAACCAAGCTACACAACTCCATTAAAGTGAGCTCCAAGTGAAAATTTGATTTTTTGTTTTCCATCAATTCACTCCTTTCTTTCTATCCAAACACCTTCCTCATCAATTATAGGACGTGTCCACATCATTTTCTCAAAGAATTGGTGATCGAGTGAAGCTCCATAAGCCATTTTTCGGAGGTATAAATAATTCGACATAACTCATGATTTATGAGTCTTTCTTGCATTATTGTTGTTGCATTACATTGCTCTCATCTCCTACATGGATTCTAGTACAAAAAAGATGGGTTTTATGACAATTTTTGGTTCTTGAGTTTTTCTTGAGGTGCCACGTTTTGGGAGTTAGAGAGAGTTTCAAGAAAATCTAAGACCATATTTGGATTCCTTGATTTTTTTTCTTCAAGTTTGACCAAAATTTTGTGCGAAACGGATAATTATTGATGGAGTTATGGTACTTCAAAGTAGCAAAAAACTCATGTTCATGGAGCTGCGGGTTACTATTCACAAAGTTGAAAAATTTGATTTGGAGAAGGTGTTAACACCGTCGGATGCATTTCCAAGTCAAGGTTTCTTCCATTCATCCAACGCCTCTCACTGCGCCACGCAATCGGCCACATAAGCCTCATGCCACTTTTATTTATTCATGTTATTTTCTTTTATTTTCCTATTGCCATGTTTCTTTTATTTTTTCTGTTTTATATGCTGACTTCAAATAATCATAAAAAATAGGAAAATTAGTCTTTTTGATCCCCATTTTTTTGTGCTGAATATTTAAGATGTCTAGGATTTAATAAAATTGGAATTATAATTTTAACATATTTTGACATTTTCTTTGGATTTTTTACATTTGGGTCATCATAAAAAAGCCAATGCTGGTGCTATCATTTTGTTGAATTTCTTTGACCTATCAAAACACAATTTAAATGTCAATCCTTTTGCAGGGATCTCATACACACGTTGAGGTATTGTGATGTATTTTTGTGGGAATTTTATAGTACCATTTTAATTGGTTTTGGATGCTTTCTTTAACATGCTCCACTTTAATCTTTCCTTTGGTATACATGAGATATCTTGCATTGTTTTCATCTTGTTTGACCATTTCATTGCGGATATTTTTATGGTATCTCTCACCCCTGGTTTGTGGATTGATGTAGGTAATGGGAGATTTTTATTTGATTTTTTTTAGCACCTTTTGCTATTTTTCTTATGTTTTGTATTCGAACTTGTAATTTGGACTTCCGAACGGACTTTATTTTTGTTAAGGCTCCAACGGCCGATTTGTGTTTGCGTGGTGAACGCCGTGGTTTATATTTCTTATTATAGATAGGCTAGAGGTATTTGAAGACCCCTTAGGTGGCTGTTATTTGTATGTGTAGCTTGCCCAATTATCGACTTGTTTGCATGATAGCACGTTGCGATTCCAAATAGTGGATTACGCGTTTCATTCGGAGTTTTCACTCGATTCTTTGCATATGATCACTTGATATTTTCTTATTCCATCCATGAATGTGCTTGAGGTTGAGATGAACCTTCCTTCCTCCTTTTCATTGCATTTACCATTGCTATATTCATGTTCACTTGTATGCGGTTATTACTTGTATTTCCGTTTCTTCCTTTCGTTTTCCTTTCCCGTAGG
Organism: Lathyrus sativus; assembly: GCA_963859935.3. Classification (NCBI taxonomy): domain Eukaryota; kingdom Viridiplantae; phylum Streptophyta; class Magnoliopsida; order Fabales; family Fabaceae; genus Lathyrus; species Lathyrus sativus. The sequence goes on from OZ012738.1 coordinate 358,907,880, forward strand.
ACTTCCATTCTTCCTTGTTCAAGGGAGGATGTGATAGACATTAGGAGCTAACCCATGTATGATAATATTAGGGTAGATTTTCATTCCCTTTTTAACCCTAGGATTTTAGAGTGTCATCTCTTCTTTCTTCAAAACAACAGAAAAACATTAATAAAGGCTATAACAAAATCAATTCATTTCTTCCGTCAAAAGATTTGAACAAACATCAAACTTTTTGCAATAAGAAAACCCTTGTTTAAGGTGATATTTTTCATAAAAGACATTTGAACAGCTTGTGTTGTGCGTAGCCCGAACTACGTTTGCTCTGATCTTCCATGTTGTGTGGAAGTACGTAGGCATAGGATGCGATGTCCTAGCGAGCAACCTTCCCCACCTTCACCCGTAGTTAGGCGAACTACGTTGACTCTGATTTCTCGTTCCAGACGGGAATACGTAGGCATAAAGTGCGATGCTTTGCCGAGTCATGTTTTCTTTTCTTTTCAGTCCTCATCCTTTAGTTTAGATAGAAGTGTAATCCGTACAAACCAAGCAAGCGTGGATCCCATCGAGTACGATGGACGTGAGGGGTGCTAATACCTTCCCCTTGCGTAACCGACTCCCGAATCCAGGTTTTGGTTGCGATGACCATACCTTTTCCCGTCTTTGCGTTAGGTTTACTTCGAGCGTTTCCTTTCCCTCCTTTGGGATAAATAACGCACGGTGGCGACTCTTCTGTATTGCCGGCGCCGATTTTCGCAGTAGCGACAGCAGCAAATCGGAGAAGGACTCTACTGGGGATTTTCTGAACCCAAACTGCCAGACACCTACTTCGACATAGGCGGCAACTTCCAAAAATTGATTCACGAAATCTTTTGATAATGACATAACAACAATCTTGAAGAAATACCCCGCTGGAGGGGTAAGAGAAACTTTAACAAGCAACTCTGTGGGGAATAATGACAAGACGAACATTATCATCACATGTCTCATGATGAGATTTTTAAATATTTGGTAATTGATCTGAGCAAGAGCTCCCTCCACCTGCAAGGGAAACAACACTTGAAAACCAAAGGTTAACCAACCTGGCTTATGTTTCAAAATGCGCATGTTTGAGAATGGCGCAATGCTCCGTACAGCACAGATATACTACATGTTTTTGGGTAAATGCAACTATGACACTATATGCAAATGTGAATGCAGGCTCAAGCTGCTGGGGAAACTCTGACAAGCTTGCTTCAACACGGCTGTTGAGAGCAAATACCACCATGTTGGGGATGAACGGGTATCATAAAGTCCTCTGGCAAAATAAATGCCGGATATACAACCAACTCCACCGGGGAGAGATTAAACTTCGTTTTCCACTGGGAAGAAAGAACATCCTCGACTGGGGAGAGTAACTCAGTTGGGGAAGAAGCGACTCGGCCGGGGAAAGATGAACCTTCTGGGGAAACGCACTGTCTGAGCACAGCTTACAAACTCGGAGCTACCACTCCGCTGGGGATAATCCTTCTGAACCAACTATGACTTGGTTAAACACCGCGGGAATTCTCCCAGCTGGGGATTGATCATTCACATACTCGACTCTCTGGGGAGTGCAACCTCTACAGGGGATACTGATTTTGACTGGCTGGGGATATCTCTTGGACAACTTCCATAAGAATACTCTTCTAGGGAAAATAATCCTTCCTTCGGTAAGGGATAACATCATCTCAACCTCTGGGGATGAGGTGCGACCTGCGAGGGGATTAGCATCGCACAAAGTCAAGTCTTTCACCACGAACTTCTGGCTGGGGCCACAAATTTCTGATTGTCCGCTTTAAAGGCGAGAACCCTGCAACAAAAATGAGACAACACAAATCTATACAACCAAATCTATTCGGGTTAACGTCTGCGACGTTACTTCAGTCAATTCGAAGTTTTAGCAATTATCGGCAAGGGCCAGCAAAGTTATGCACATGCAAGTTCATCGGAACATTGGCGTTTTCCACATACAAAACAGTAAAGCACAATCACCAAATACTGCATAACATGTTTTATTAATAACAGGCCTCTGAATAGGAAAAGCTTTGTACATCGGATGCAACTCCTGAAAAGAGGAAGTTGCGCACACACACATACATATATGCACAAAAAGCATAAAAATACAAATACAACTCGAATTTGTACACATGTCGGCAACATGGTGCAGACAAACATCGTGAGCTGATCCTCCTATGACTCGCCTGACTCTGGTGCCTTCCCGGTATTCGACTTTCGGAAGAGATTGTTTTAGATAAACGAACCCTCAGGTACTCCCAAACCACTAAATAGTGTAGTATCAGATCCGGACCGCAGTCGTTTGCTTTTTCAATCCCTAACTTTTGCGTGAATCGCCCTTTGCGGGTTTTCAATTAACCGGGATACCCTTTTTTGCCGAAGTCGCCCAATGCAGGTTTTCAACTTCGCGGGTGTACATCTTTTTCAATTTTATCCCTAACTTTTGCCCGAACCTTTTTATTCGTTTTTTACAGTTCGCCAGGATGCCCCATTTTTGCCTGGACTCTCTTTTTACTGTCCAGCGGGTCATTTTCAAGCAAAGTATTTTTTAACTGCGTCCGAATTCACAGGCGACGTAAAATCTTCACCATCCATGGTAGATAGTAGCAAGGCTCCTCTAGAGAAGACTTTTCTGACAACGTAGGGACCTTCGTAATTAGGGGTCCACTTGCCCCTGTGATCTGTCTGTGGTGGGAGAATCCTTTTCAGCACAAGGTCGCCCGTCTGAAAGCTTCGAGGATGTATCTTCTTATCATATGCTTTCTTCATCCGGCTCTGGTACAACCGACCGTATTCGAGAGAAGCTAGCCTCTTCTCATCCATTAAGCTGAGCTGATTCAGTCTATCTTTAACCCATTCTGCCTCGTCAAGTTGGACATCTCGTAAAACCCTCAAGGAAGGAATCTCAACCTCCAACGGTAACACTGCCTCCATTCTATATACCAACGAAAACGGGGTTGCCCCGGTTGATGTGCGTACCGTCGTACGATAACCGTGCAAAGCGAAAGGTAGCATCTCGTGCCAGTCCTTATATGTCACAACCATCTTCTGAACAATCTTCTTTATGTTCTTATTGGCCGCTTCAACAGCGCCATTCATCTTGGGTCGGTAAGGAGAAGAGTTGTGATGTTCAATCTTAAAATTTTGGCACAACTCTTTCATCATCTTGTTATTCAAATTCGAACCGTTGTCGGTGATAATCCGATCAGGGATTCCATATCTGCACATAATTGTAAAAGCACAGATTGTGTCTTAGTTTTATCTCTATGTTTTGATGATAACAATTATGAATTTTGTATTCAAGAATTATATACTCTAAACGTGTTCTAGATTGTTTGCTACAGGCACTAAAGTAAATTATCTTAAGAAAGCAAAATTGCATCTGAACATTGTTTGTATGAAAGACTTCATAAGTTCAAGAGCATCTTAAGTGAAGATCTGAACTTTGCTCCCAGAAGAATCTGACTACTGTCTCTTGAAGATTCTGAAGAAGGAGCCTCTAAAGCATAGAGACTCTGCTCTGAAGGATTTACACGCTCAAGCACACTAGCTGCACATACTCTGTTTCAGCTCAATCTGAAGAACATTCAAGACTCTGAAGATCCAGATGATCCTTGATCAGAAGACTCTGAAGATTCAGATTCTTATGTTGAAAGCTGAACTCACTTTGAAGAAGATTTAAATATGTACGTTGGTCCTTCTCAACAGCTCTTTCCTATTTTGTGCTAGACACAAGGACACAGACAAAAAGGTTTTATCTGTGCATTCCATTCTGAGGAAAGTATTCTGCAAGTGAAGACAAAAAGCATCAGGCCTGTTTCAGCACAGCCTCCAATGTGAAGACAAAAGGCTCTAGGCTTTTCTGCACAGCCTTCAACGTAACAAGACTTCTTGGATCTTAGTGCCTATATAAAGAAGTCCACTCCATCTTCTTCAGTAATTGAATCTCTAGAAAAATCACTCCTCAAAGCAAATCTCAAAAAGCTCTTTATCATATTACTTTGCTTTATCTTTATTCTTAAACTAAGAGAAATATCACTGTTGTGATAACAGCTTATTAGAAGCATTCTTACTCTTGTAAAAGTTTTACTTTGTTTGTAAAAGGTTTTCCTTAAGAGGATCCAGTTGGGATCAGCTGCTCTTGAGAAGACTAAGAACGGTTGTTCTTAGGTGTTGCTATTTGTAATCTGTTTGATTAAAATAGTGGATTAAGTCCTTGACAGAGAAAGGCAAATCACTCTTGAGAGGGTGGACTGGACTAGTTGTTTTCAACGAACCAGGATAAAAATATCTGTGTTCTAATCTTTGATTTTTAGTCTTACTTATTCAACCCCCCCTTCTAAGTAATTTTCTCACCTTCAGTTGGCATCAGAGCTCCGGTTCTGCGTGTGCTCCACTTAACCGTGACAGTTAAAGATCCAGTGAGAAAGATACTTTGATATTTGTGTTGTTGTCATTATGGAAACAGCTACATCAACTTGCAACAACAAATATGAAGGAGATAGGATCAGTACCAAGCCACCCATGTTTGATGGGGAAAAATTTGACTATTGGAAAGATAGAATAGAAAGTTTTTTCCTCGGGTATGATGCTGATCTTTGGGATATGGTCATTGATGGATATAAACATCCTACTGATGAGGATGGCAAAAAGATTGATAGAAAGTCAATGACTGAAGTACAGAAAAGAGATTTCAAGAATCACCACAAAGCCAGAACTATATTGCTTAATGCAATCTCTCATACTGAGTATGAGAAGATTACAAACAGAGATACTGCTCATGACATGTTTGAGTCACTCAAAATGACTCATGAGGGAAATTCTCAGGTTAAAGAGACCAAGGCGCTGGCGCTCATACAGAAGTATGAGGCATTTAAAATGGAAGAATCTGAAAATGTAGAAACTATGTTTTCTAGATTTCAGATTCTTACTGCTGGTCTGAAAGTTCTGGATAAGGGCTACTCAACGTCAGATCATGTCAAGAAGATCATCAGAAGTCTTCCCACCAGATGGAGACCAATGGTGACTGCACTGAAGATGGCAAAAGATCTGAATAAGATCTCCTTAGAAGAACTTATCAGTTCTTTGAGAAGTCATGAAATAGAGCTGGAGGAAGATGAGCCCCAGAAGAAAGATAAAGGTAAATCCATAGCTTTAAAATCTAACAAACCTGTTAAAGCTTTGCAGGTAAAAGAAGAAAGTTCTGAAGAATCGTCTTCTGAAGAAGAAGATGAACTGTCCATGCTTTCCAGAAGAATCAACAAGCTCTGGAAGCACAAGGGAAGGAAGTTTAACAACTTCAGGAAAGCTGACCACAGGAAGGAATCTTCTGGATATAGAAGATCTGGAAAGAAAGAGGTCACATGCTATGAATGCAAGGAACCTGGGCACTACAAAAATGACTGCCCCAAACTTCTCAAGGAGAAACCCAAGAGAAAGTTTGATAAAAAGAAAAAGGTTCTTATGGCAACTTGGGATGATTCAGATGAATCTGAATCTGAATCTGAAGCGTCAGAAGAGTGTGCCAACATGGCATTAATGGCTGGAATAGAAGATCAGAATGAAGAATTATCATCTGAATCTGAGTCAGACTCCGACTCTGATGCTGAAGAGGTAATGTCCAAACTTACCAAAGATGAACTTATAAAGGTGTTATCTGAAGTCTTGAAAAGCTACAATAATATCAAACTCAAGAACAAGAAGCTGAAAAGCAATCTTGAATCTGAGATTGATAATCTGAAAACAGAACTTGTTGAGCAGAGAGAAATAAATTTAAAAATAAAAAATGATTTGGAAATTGTTCAACAAGAATCTGACTCTGAAGCTAAGTCATCTGAAAATATTTTGGAAAAATATGACTCTAGTTTTCAGAGGTTCCTCACTAAAAGCATAGACAGAAGCAAGATGGCTTCTATGATCTATGGAGTTAGTAGGAATAAAAGAAAGGGAATTGGATTTCAATCTTCTTCTCTTGAAAAAGATGTAAGACCAATACCTGTAGATGATCTGATCATTAAGATAACTCCTTTATACTCTAATTTTAAATTTGGTCATTTAAATGATATTAAACACACGAGCTCTGAAAAGAATACTCATGTGTTTAGATCTAAGGCAAGTCTAAACAAAAACTATGTTGAAAAACAAAAGTTTAGACAAACCTACAAGGCAACTAACCCTAAAGGACCCAAGAAGATCTGGGTACCTAAAGACAAAATAATCCCTGTTGCAGATGTCCTTAGCAGCAAAGTCAGGACACCAATCATGGTACCTGGACTCTGGATGCTCACGACACATGACGGGAGAAAGGTCTATGTTCCAAAGTCTGGAACTTAGATCTGGAGGGGACGTGAAATTTGGAGGGAACCAGAAGGGCAAGATCATTGGCTCTGGAACTATAGGTAATGGCAACCTACCCTCTATTTCTAATGTTCTGTTAGTTGAAGGATTGAAACATAATCTATTGTCCATAAGTCAATTAAGTGACAATGGTTATGATATCATCTTTAATCAAAAATGTTGCAAAGCTGTATGTCAAAAGGATGGTTCTATCCTATTCAATGGAAAGAGGAAACACAACATTTATAAAATTAACCTTTCAGAACTTAAAGTTCAAAATGTAAAATGCCTCTTATCTGTGAATGATGAGCAATGGGTCTAGCATAGAAGATTGGGGCATATTAATATGAGACGTATATCTCAGATTAATAAACTCAATCTGGTCAGAGGACTTCCTAAGTTGAAGTTCAACTCAGATGCTCTGTGTGAAGCATGTCAAAGAGGAAAATTTTCAAAATCTCATTTTAAATCAAAAAATGTTGTTTCTACCTCCAGACCATTGGAATTACTTCACATTGATCTGTTTGGACCAGTGAAAACTGCATCCATCAGAGGCAAGAAGTATGGGTTAGTCATTGTAGATGACTACAGCAGATGGACATGGGTAAAGTTTCTAAAACACAAGGACGAGTCTTATTCTGTGTTCTTTGACTTCTGCAATCAAGTCCAGACTGAAAAAGATTGTAAAATTATTAAAGTCAGAAGTGATCATGGTGGAGAATTTGAAAATAAACATTTTGAAAAATACTTTTCTGAAAAAGGCATTGCACATGATTTCTCCTACCCTAGAACTCCGCAACAAAATGGAGTTGTAGAAAGGAAAAATAGAACATTGCAAGAAATGGCCAGAACCATGATCAACGAGACAAATCTGGCAAAACATTTCTGGGCAGAAGCAATTAACACAGCTTGTTATATTCAGAACAGAGTGTCTGTAAGACCTCTTCTGAAAAAGACTCCCTATGAATTGTAGAGAAACAGAAAGCCCAACATTGCTTATTTTCATCCTTTTGGATGTATTTGTTATATGCTTAATACTAAAGATAATCTGAACAAGTTTGATTCCAAAGCACAGAAGTGTTTCATGCTTGGTTATTCTGAACGCTCTAAAGGCTACAGAGTATTCAATACTGAAACACAGATTGTGGAAGAATCTATTCATGTCAGATTTGATGATAAGCTTGGCTCTGAAAAGCCAAAGCAGTTTGAAAGTTCTGCAGATAGAGAAGTAATTCTCACAGACTCTGAAGTCTCAGAGGCAGAAAAGGCAAAGAACAAAGAATCTGATGCAACCCCAGATGGTACACCTTTGACTTCACAACTAAACAACTTGCATATTTCTGAAAGACCAACCGTCAGAGGATCTTCTTCCAGAATCAAAGCTTCTCATCCAGAAGATGTGATAATTGGAAAGAAGGATGATCCCATAAGGACAAGATCATATCTCAGAACTTCTGAATCTTCCTTATTTGGCTTAGTGTCAATGATAGAACCAACATCTGTAGATGAGGCTCTGGAAGATAATGAATGGATTATAGCTATGCAAGAAGAGCTGAATCAATTCGCCAGAAATGAAGTTTGGGATCTGGTTCCTAGACCTAAAGGATTCAATGTCATTGGAACAAAATGGGTCTTCAGGAATAAGCTGAATGAAAAGGGAGAAGTAGAAAGGAATAAAGCAAGGCTGGTTGCTCAAGGATATAGTCAACAAGAAGGTATTGATTACACTGAGACATATGCTCCAGTGGCAAGGTTAGAATCTATTCGTCTTCTTATTTCATTTGCTGCACAGAATAACATCACTCTGTATCAGATGGATGTTAAAAGTGCTTTTCTTAATGGTATTATAGAAGAAGAAGTATATGTCCACCAACCTCCTGGTTTTGAAAGTGAAAACTTTCCAGATCATGTTTTCAAATTAAAGAAATCCCTTTATGGATTAAAACAAGCTCCCAGAGCTTGGTATGAGAGGTTGAGCAACTTCCTTTTGAAGAAAAATTTTATCAGAGGAAAAGTGGATACAACTTTATTCTGTAAATCTGTTAAGAAAGATCTGTTGATTTGTCAGATTTATGTAGATGACATTATTTTTGGATCAACAAATATTACGCTTGGAAAGGAGTTTGCTAAATGTATGCAGGAAGAATTTGAAATGAGCATGATGGGAGAATTGAGATTCTTCTTGGGAATCCAAGTCAATCAGACTCCAGAATGCACCTACATACATCAAACCAAATATGTTAAAGAGCTTCTGAAGAAGTTCAACATGGTTGATAGCAAAATGGCAAAGACTCCAATGCATCCTACAAGCACTCTAGGTAAGGAAGAGGTAAGTAAGAAGGTAGATCAAAAATTCTACAGAGGTATGATAGGATCTCTTCTATACTTGACTGCTTCTAGACCAGATATTTTGTTTAGTGTCTGCTTATGTGCTAGATTCCAATCAGATCCTAGAGAATCACACTTAACAGCTGTTAAGAGGATTCTGAGGTATCTGAAAGGTACTGCTAACATGGGTTTGTGTTACAGAAGATCTGATGAATTTTCATTAGTTGGATTCTGTGATGCTGACTATGCTGGAGACAGAATTGAACGTAAAAGCACTTCTGGAAGCTGTCAGTTTCTTGGAAGTCATCTGATCTCATGGTACAGCAAGAAGCAACCTACCATTGCACTATCAACTACAGAGGCAGAATACATTGCTGCTGCTGGATGTTGTACTCAGATGCTCTGGATGAAGAGTCAATTAGAAGATTATCAAATCTATGAGAGTAACCTTTCTATCTTCTGTGACAATACTTCTGCTATATGTTTGTCAAAAAATCCAATCTTGCATTCTAAGGTAAAACATATAGAAATTAAACATCACTTCATCAGAGACTATGTTCAGAAGGGTGTAATTAATCTAGCTTTCGTTGATACAGATCATCAATGGGCTGACATTTTCACAAAACCCCTTGCTGAAGATAGATTTAAGTTTATTCTGAAAAATATTTGTATGGATTTATGTCCAGAGTAATATTTCTCAGAGGCAACCTCTCAGATGCAAAATGTTTAATAATCTGAAGTATTTCATCTGTCTATTTTATTCATTTATATTTATTTGATTATTTCGTTTTGGGTAAAACTCTGAACTAACTAGCTCAGAAGATCTGAAAGTTGGAAACGTTTCATTTCGTGAGAGAAATCAAATGAGCCAACAAAGCAAACACGTGGCATTCAATTTCTGAAAAAATTGAGTGCATAACTGATTTGACGTTTGAGGTAATGCTTTGAAAATCTCACTTTTCTTGTTTTTCCCCCAGCTGTCATAATTTAATGTGAAATGATTACTTTTCATTTAATGATGTCCAAACGTGCGTAAGTGTCTTTTGTGTGCCCTATTTTTTTTTGGTTTCCTATATATATCACCTATCACACTTCTATCACACTTTCCACATTCACTTCATTCATGCGTTTCTGCTTCCTTTTCAATCTTTTCCAAAACCCTAAACCGAAACCAAGGTATTCTTCTTCTTCAATGGCGTCAACTTCAAACACTGCTGCAAAACCTAACAAGACCATCATGTACAAAGAACCTGAACGAACCTTATTCACTCCAGTGGCTGATCTAGAGGTGCTCTGTGAAAGCTTCATTGACCTCGACTCTTTAAAGGAAAATGGGTTTGATCTCATTTCTGCCATCAAAGCTCAAGGGTGGGAAAAATATTTTGAAAGGCTAATGGGGCCTGTTTTTCCAACACTGGTTAAGGAATTTTGGATACATGCAAGCGCGGGTCCCAAGTTTATACATTCTTCGGTTCTTGGAGTGGAGATAGTCATCACTGAAAACCTGATCAGACAACTGTTTAGCTATACTGAGTCTGATGGTGTTTCAAATCTTGCTTCTTCTCGCATCGATATGGCTAGGGTTTATGAAAAAGTTACTATTGCTGGTTTGCCGTCAAGCAAGGTTAAAGATTTAAAACCCATTTATAGGATCTGGGCGAAAATCTTTATGAGTACGTTTTTCCACAGAAAACCTTCAAACTCTCCAGATTATGTGAGTTCTGAACATTTGTATTTTATGTACTGCATTAGCAAAAATGTCAAAGTGGATCTACCGTATCTCATCTTCAGTCATTTATTAACTCATGTCAAAGAAACCAGAGAGGAAGTAAGGGCGAAAGCTGGTAAAGTAAGGACATGGATACCCCTGGGAAGGTTGATTTCTGATATACTTGTTGAGAACAAACTGGTTCAACATCTGACTGATGCGAAGATTACAGAGGATCTGACTCACATCATTGGCTCTGAAATTAATGGGCTCAATCTGAAGAGGATGAAAATCATCTCAGAATTGAAAGGACAACTCAGGAAGATCAACTCTGACGAGATTCAAGGTAGAAGAGTTCCTGTGGAAGATTTTCCACTGTTCAGTGCAGATGAACCTAAGGAATTTGTCTGGCTGTACATTACTGAATGCCTAAAGGAAGGAATCCCTTTACCTGCCAATCTCGTTCAGAAGCCTGGAGAAGAATTGCCTAATCAGATGAAGGAAAGGCGCAGTAAGAGGAAGGCTGACAAAGAATCCGTTCAGAAGAAGAGAAAAGCTCCTGAAGCATCAAGAAAGAAGAGGAAAGAAGGAAAGAAGGCCAGAAGCAGTCCAAGAGAAGCTACTCTGGAAGAAATCAGAGACACCATTCAACAGGTATTAGCCTCTGATCCTACTCCTACTGTTCATTCACCACTATCTTCACCACAACTCTCTCCAAAGCTCATACCAAGAACTTCAAAATCTAGAAAGTCTGTTAATATCTCATCCGAACCACTATCCTCTGAACCAGTAAATTTACAATCATCTCCAGCACCAATCCCATCTAATCCACAACATCAAACTATTCAAACAGAAATTCCACCACCAGAACCAATTTTATCTGAAAACTCTCCAACAATAACTCCACCAGAACCAACTCAACCAGAAAATTCTCCAACAACACCTCCACAACCAACTTTGTCGCAACAAGAGAATCCCCACATAGAGACTCCCCAACCACAAATAATTATTTCAGAACAAAATCATCCAGAGACTGTTCAACCTGAACACTCTGAACAAGCAATTCCCTCAGAAGATCCAAATCTTTCTGACAATATTCTTGATATTCCACCCCTCAACCAAACAATTGAAATTTCGTCTACATCTGTTCACTCAGATGAATCCTCTGATTCATCTGATTCATCTGACTATGATTCAGAATCACTTAAACAAGCTCGCTCTGAGAGTGTTATGAAGAAACATCTTAACATTGCTTTGTTTCATACCCCACCAAACTCTCCATCTCAACAACCATCTGAAGCTCAACCCTCTGACACTCAAACAGCTGAAAACCAAACCATTCCACAACCACCTGAAACTAATCCATCTGAGAATCAAACTTTTCCTCACTCAGCTGAACTCCCTCAATCTGTCATCCACACATCTCAACCACCCACACCTCAACCACAACCATCTGAACCTACTCCTGCTAACACCCCTAATCCTTTTTCCTCTGGTCAGAATGAACAGTCAGATTTAGGATCTTGTGTTAATGCTATGTTTGATATTTTCAAAAAGGAGTTAGATTCTGAATATGATCGTGTTAAGGCTATATGTATGTCTAGTTTGGACCCAAATGTTTCGAATACTGCTTGGAAGCGCTTCATCTGGATGTTTAACAAAGCTGCCCTAAAAGTTAGAGCAAAATGCTCTAAGCTTGCTAAGATTAAATTTGCTGAGTTAATAAAGGTGACACTGATGAACATGCCTCCTCCTCCTCCTGTGTTACTATTGGAAGCTGCTCCTCCGGTTGTTCCTGATTTTGAAATGGTTGAACAAGCTTCTGTTGAAAACCAATCTGAAGGGAACCCTGCTGCTGCTGCATCTGCTCCGTCTTCATCTGTGGTTTCAGAACTTGTGAATGATGTGAAGGATATCAAGGACTGGATGATCAAGCAAGAGAAAACAACCGATGAAATCAAGACCTGGATGTCTAAGCAAGAAGAGTCAGCTGCCAAGATGACAGAGCTTCTGACCCTCATTGCCTCTCGCCAGACCTAGTTTTATTTGTTGTTTTGCACATGAACTGAGTTTTTGATCTCTGCCTGTTTGTCTGTGAACTTTGGTTTGTTTTGTTTTAATTGCATGCTAACATGGTTTGCTCCTATTTTTGCTTCTTCTCTTTTATTTCTTTCCGTCTTTGTATATCTTTTTGATTATGACAAAAAGGGGGAGAAAAAGAGAAACTGAGTGTTCAACCTATAAGCATTTATCAAAACTAAAATTCAGACATTTTATTAACTTATTTGAATTTAAGTCTTTCAGATTATACTGTTATATCTGACATAATTCATTGAAGTTACCCTGAGACTGTGTCAACCAGAACCTGATTCTCTAAAGAAAATCTGAGTATTCAATGAACTCTGATATCTTACTCTGATACATTTATTCAATCATCTGGCATCAAGATTTGACTCTGAACTCATTCATCAGGCTCTGAATCTGAAATATACTCAATCAGAAAGGGAAGTATTCTATTCTATTGTAGTATTTATTTCAGGGGGAGATTGTTTATCTCAGGGGGAGTTTCTAATTCTTACTCTTTATTGAACAAAATTTTCTCATGTTTTGTCATCATCAAAAAGGGGGAGATTGTAAAAGCACAGATTGTGTCTTAGTTTTATCTCTATGTTTTGATGATAACAATTATGAATTTTGTATTCAAGAATTATATACTCTAAACGTGTTCTAGATTGTTTGCTACAGGCACTAAAGTAAATTATCTTAAGAAAGCAAAATTGCATCTGAACATTGTTTGTATGAAAGACTTCATAAGTTCAAGAGCATCTTAAGTGAAGATCTGAACTTTGCTCCCAGAAGAATCTGACTACTGTCTCTTGAAGATTCTGAAGAAGGAGCCTCTAAAGCATAGAGACTCTGCTCTGAAGGATTTACACGCTCAAGCACACTAGCTGCACATACTCTGTTTCAGCTCAATCTGAAGAACATTCAAGACTCTGAAGATCCAGATGATCCTTGATCAGAAGACTCCGAAGATTCAGATTCTTATGTTGAAAGCTGAACTCACTTTGAAGAAGATTTAAATATGTACGTTGGTCCTTCTCAACAGCTCTTTCCTATTTTGTGCTAGACACAAGGACACAGACAAAAAGGTTTTATCTGTGCATTCCATTCTGAGGAAAGTATTCTGCAAGTGAAGACAAAAAGCATCAGACCTGTTTCAGCACAACCTCCAATGTGAAGACAAAAGGCTCTAGGCTTTTCTGCACAGCCTTCAACGTAACAAGACTTCTTGGATCTTAGTGCCTATATAAAGAAGTCCACTCCATCTTCTTCAGTAATTGAATCTCTAGAAAAATCACTCCTCAAAGCAAATCTCAAAAAGCTCTTTATCATATTACTTTGCTTTATCTTTATTCTTAAACTAAGAGAAATATCACTGTTGTGATAACAGCTTATTAGAAGCATTCTTACTCTTGTAAAAGTTTTACTTTGTTTGTAAAAGGTTTTCCTTAAGAGGATCCAGTTGGGATCAGCTGCTCTTGAGAAGACTAAGAACGGTTGTTCTTAGGTGTTGCTATTTGTAATCTGTTTGATTAAAATAGTGGATTAAGTCCTTGACAGAGAAAGGAAAATCACTCTTGAGAGGGTGGACTGGACTAGTTGTTTTCAACGAACCAGGATAAAAATATCTGTGTTCTAATCTTTGATTTTTAGTCTTACTTATTCAACCCCCCCTTCTAAGTAATTTTCTCACCTTCAATAATATCTCGTTTGATAAATCTGGCGACCACTTGTTTGGTGACATTGGCATATGATGCTGCTTCCACCCATTTGGTGAAGTAATCAATTGCCACCAAGATGAACCGGTGTCCATTTGATGTCGTAGGCTCGATCTTGCCAATCATATCAATTCCCCGCATCGAGAACGGCCACGATGATGACATCACATTCAGAGGACTTGGGGGTACATGGACCTTGTCCGCATAAATTTGGCATTTATGGCACCTCTTTGCAAACTTGAAACAGTCTGTTTCCATAGTTAGCCAGTAATAACCTGCCCGCAGCAGTTTTCTCGTCATAGCATGCCCACCAGCATGTGTACCGAACGTACCCTCATGTATCTCTTCCATGAGCAACTTCGCTTCTTTCTCATCTACACAGTGTAGCAACACCAAGTCGTGGTTTCTTTTGTATAGGACACCGTCCGGGTTCAAATAGAAATTGCCAGCCAATCTCCTGAGAGTCTTCTGATCTCGACTGGATGCCCCAGCCGGATACTCCTTGTTCTTCAGGAAATTCTAGATGTCAAAGTACCAGGGTTTATCATTAGATGCTTCGTCAATAGCAAATATGAATGCTGGTCGATCAAGCCGAGATATAACAATCCGGGGAGCCTCGTTCCAGAAATTAACTTTATACATTGAAGACAATGTCGCCAGGGCGTCAACCATTTGATTTTCTGCTCGCGGCACGTGATGCAATTCCACCTTGTCAAAGAAAGGCAACAATCTCCTTGCATAATTCATATATAGTATCAAATTGGGCTGTCGTGTCTCCCATTCTCCTTTTATCTGATTCACCACTAGAGCTGAGTCTCCGTATACATCTAGATTCTTAATTCGCAAATCAATAGCCTCTTCAAGACCCATGATGCAAGCCTCATATTCAGCTTCATTATTGGTAATCGGAAAAGTCAATCGAGCAGTAAATGGGATGTGCGACCCATGAGGAGTAGTAATAATTGCACCTATTCCGCTACCATAAGAATTCACAGCTCCATCAAAGATTAACTGCCATTTGGAACCCAATTCTGGTCCTTCGTCCGACAACGGTTCTTCACAATCTTTTATCTTTAGGTACATGATATCCTCGTCAGGAAAATCAAACCTCATCGATTGGTAGTCCTCAACAGGCTGCTCCGCCAGGTACTCTGACAAAACGCTACCTTTAATAGCCTTTTGCGAGACATACTGAATATCATATTCGGTTAACACCATCTGCCATCGGGCAATTCTACCGGAGAGTGCTTGCTTCTCAAACACGTATTTGATTGGATCCATCTTTGAAATTAGCAGGGTTGTATGGTTCAGCATGTATTGCCTCAAACGTTTGGCGGCCCAGGCTAGCACGCAACACGTCTTCTCGAGCATCGAGTATCGAGACTCACAGTCGGTAAACTTCTTACTCAAATAGTAGATCGCATGCTCTTTACGTCCTGTCTCATCGTGTTGACCGAGAACACAACCCATGCTTTCCTTAAGAACTGTCAAATACATAATCAAAGGTCTCCCGACCACTAGGGGTATCAAAACAGGAGGTTCCTGCAAGTATTCTTTTATCTTATCGAACGCCTTTTGACAATTTTCATTCCAGGTCACAGCCTGGTCCTTTTTCAACAACTTGAATAACGGCTCGCATGTCGCAGTTAAGTGAGATATGAACCGGGCGATATAGTTCAACCTCCCTAAAAACCCACGCACCTCTTTTTCTGTTTTAGGCGTCGGCATTTCGTGTATTACTTTTATTTTCGCAGGATCAACCTCTATTCCTTTTTCACTCACAATGAACCCCAGTAGTTTACCCGATCTCACCCCGAAGGTGCACTTGTTAGGGTTCAGTCTCAGCCTAAACTTCCTAAGCCTCTTGAACAATTTCAGCAGATTAACCAAATGCTCCTCCTCCGTCTGGGATTTGGCAATCATATCATCAACATAAACCTTGATCTCTTTATGCATCATGTCATGAAAGAGAGTCGTCATAGCACGTTGATATGTTGCCCCAACGTTCTTCAATCCGAAGGGCATCACTTTGTAACAAAATGTTCCCCAAGGAGTAATGAAAGTAGTCTTCTCCATGTCTTCTGGCGCCATTTTGATCTGATTATAGCCTGAGAAGCCATCCATGAAGGAGAATACGGAGAATTGAGCAGTGTTATCAACCAGCACATCAATGTGAGGAAGTGGAAAGTCGTCTTTCGGGCTCGCCCTATTCAGATCACGGTAGTCTACACACATTCGCACCTTACCGTCCTTCTTCGGCACTGACACAATATTAGCGACCCATGAGGGATATTTTGTAATAGCTAGGAAACCAGCATCCCACTGTTTTAGCACTTCCTCCTTGATCTTCACATCCATGTCCAGTCTAGTTCTTCGAAGTTTCTGCTTAATAGGAGGACATTCCTCTCGCAGCGGCAAACGGTGAACAACCATATCCGTATCCAACCCCGGCATGTCCTTGTACGACCAAGCAAATATGTCACTGTACTCTTTGAGCATGTCAATCAACCTTCGCTTGACGTCACTTTGCAGTGCGGCCCCTATACGGATGTTTCTTTCTACCTCTTCTGACCCCAAATTGATAATCTCGATGACTTCCTCATGAGGAAGAATGATTCTTTCTTCTTGTTTCAATAACCAGGTCAACTCCTCTGGTACGTCGCCCTCTTCAACAATCTCTTCCTCAGCCTGAAATATCGGGTGCTCAAAGTCGAAGTGAGTCATAGGCGGTTCATAGATGTCATCTGAAATAGTAATCCTGCAAAGGAAATGGTTAAATGCTTCAAAGCGCATACAAAGCAGATAACCATGTTGCCATTTTATTGTAAACATAAAAACAGGAAAAACAAGGATCACAACATTTGTATATGAAAAACGCCTTTATTTCATGATTAAACAATGTAATGTACATAATCAAATGGCCCTAAACAAAATCACCATGCCCCGGGTAGGACACAGGATTATTCAACAATTAAGAAAACAAATCATTACTGTTTAGTTGTCACAGGAACAGTTTCCCGGATAGACCAATTGCAGAGACTTTGTCCTGGCACGCTTGTCTTGATCCACGCGTCCATATCACAGTCGCTATCTCCTTCTTCAGAATCGGAAACAACATTGATAGTCTCGAAGCTCACCCCATTTGGTGTAATGGTTATCGGCCCTCTGAACTTGGGCGTCCCTGAAGAGGATGTTGATGACGAAGGATGATATCCAAGCCCGAACCTGTCATTCTTCACGGGAATATCCAACACCTGACCCCAGCCTTTGGTTTGGCCTGCCTGCACTAGAGCCTGAGCCTATTTGTAAGACGACAATACCACATCTGATACTTTACTTGACACCAGAGCTTTGTCCTTAATTCGTAACCCCTCAAAGGCTTGACAGGGTGTCTCATGGATTTCACCGTCGACCTCAACATACTTGAACGAAGACAAATGGCTAACCAGAATATCTTCCTCTCCACAAACAGTGATGACACTATCTCCCACCATATACTTCAGCTTTTGGTGTAACGTGGACGTGACTGCCCTGGCAGCATGGATCCATGGGCGCCCCAGAAGGCAACTATACGCTGGCTGGATGTCCATTATATAGAATTCAATTTCAAATATTTCAGGCCCCATCTGCAACGGTAATGTTATTGATCCGAAAACTGACCTTCTCGTCCCATCGAACGCTCTCACCACTAAGTCACTGGGTGTACAGATAATCCCCATGATATCTAACTTCATCATGGTTTTCTTCGGTAGCACATTCAGGGAAGACCCAGTGTCTACTAAAACATGTGACATGATTGTGCCCCGACATTCTACTGACACATGCAATGCCATATTGTGCTCTCGCCCTCTTGGAGTCAAATCGAAGTCTGTAAAGCCCAAACTGTGCCCCGCATTAACATGCGCCATGACTCCTTCCAACTGGTTGACTGAAACCTCTTGAGGAACGAACGACGAGTCTAGAATCTTCAACAAAGCATTTCGATGGGCCTCTGAACATAATAGCAGCGACAATATCGAGATCTTTGATGGCGTTTGCTGGAGGTGCTCAACAATTTTGTAATCACTCTTATGGATGAGCCTCATAAATTCCTCTACGTCCTTAACCGACGTTTCCTTTTCCTTTATCTTCGAGGGGCCGCTCTCGTCTACCTTGGCTTTCCCCTTTGCCAATCTTTATGCCTCTACCTTAGGTGATGTGAAGATTCTCCCACTTCTAGTCATACCTCCTGTTCCGACAACATTATCTATGACCCCAGCTGGTTGTCTATTTACTTCAATTTTCTCACCGTCACAATATACCTCCAACCCGTAAGTCCATGGCACTGCTTTAGTACTCTCAAAAGGGACTGGCCCTGTTTTGGTGATAGTGATCGTCGGCCGCCTGGCAGGCATTGTTATTGTTATTGTTCTTCTCGGAATTGTCACCATTGCAACATCGTTCTGCTTATCACATGACGCCTCTTCAGGCTTTTCAACTGCAGTTCGATCGAATCGCAACGTTCCTTCATTTATCATAGCCTGAATACCCTTTCTTAACTCATTACAACCCCCTGGCTGGGTCCAGCATTCTAAACAGTATTCATCACACCCCGGGAATACACCCCCTCTTAACAACCTGATTTTAATCTCACCCAATGATGTCTTCAGCTCATTGACATCCGTCACTAGATTCAGATTCTCCTCTGTCAAAATGGCGTTTGCCCCATGATTGGGCATAGGCTGTTGTACTATATTTGGACCCGCCTGTCCAAAGTTGATAGCTTTGCTGTCCAACAAGTCTTGGACTTTATGTTTAAACGCATGACAACCTTCAATATCATGTCTGGGCGCCCCAGAGTGAAACTCACAGTGTTTACCCGCATCAAAGCCAAACGGAGGAGTGCCCGTTAACAGCGCCATGGTCCTTTTCTCGACAAAATTCAACCCTAGCAGTGTTTGAAGCAGTTTGGCATATGTTGAAGGAGGCGTTTCAAATAATCGCCTTGGCTTACCCTCTAGGATTCTGCGTTGGGCGGGGTGTTGCCTTTGTTGTTGCTGTTGCTGCGGCTGCTGTTGCTGCTATTGTTGTTGTGGGAAAGGGATGGTAACGCTAGCTATCTGTTGAGACTGAGCATACTGACTTCGTCCTCTGCCCCGGCCCCTGCCACCAAACACGGCACTAGAATCACCTTGTCGTCTACCACCGAATGCTTTCCTGGTACCTCCTGCGGGGGCAGACTCACCTGCTTGAAATCTTCCAACTTTAATCCCGTCTTCGACCATCTCACCCATAAGAATCAAATCTGAAAAACTGCTCAATGAAACATTAAACAATTTTTCGTAATATATCCCCGTAAATGTCCCAATGAACATACTATTCATTTCTCTTTCAGCTAACAGAGGATGTACTCTTGCTGCCATATCGCGCCATCTCTGTGCGTACTCTTTAAAGCTTTCCCCGCTTTTCTGTGACAAACCTTGCAATTGAACTCGGTTTGGTGCCAGATCACTATTATATTTATAATGCATGACAAAAGCATCCGCCAATTGCTTCCAGGTTTTGATTTGAGTGGGCTCCAACCCCATGTACCATTCGAGTGACGGTCCTGACAGGCTGTCTTGAAAGAAATGCATAAGCATCCTTTCGTCATCTGAATACGCGGACATCCTTCTGTAATAAGAGCGGACATGCACCTTAGGGCAAGTGTCCCCCTTATATTTGTCGAAAGTGGGAGCTTTGAATTTCAGCGGTACCCTCAGCCCAGGCACCAAGCCCATAGTAGTCATGTCTAATCCGATAGAATTTTGATTAGCCATACCTTTCACCTGTTCTTCAAGCATTTTAATCCTCTGAGTATTGTCAACGGGTCCCTCAAATCCCATGCCTCTTCCTGAAAAGGCGTCCTCTTGACAGTCTTCGCCCCAGTTCACATTTTCATTTCCGTACCCGTTATAACCAGTGTTGCGACCAAACCCTCGCTGATTGATCATGGGACCTCGTCCCTCGTTACCGAAACCCTGGTTGACCCTAATAGGTCCAAACCCAGTGTTGACAGGAATCACCCCAGCACCATTCATATTACCAAATCCACCATACCCTTGGTTAGCGTTACCAAAACCGTCATAGCCGAAACCCTGAGCGTTGAAGCCGAACTTTCCGCCCTGATTGCCGTACTCAAATCCCTGATCATTATAGCCGAACCCATTGTTGCCAAAACCGTTACCGCCATTGTAGTTACCACCGCCTTGGTTGGCATCTCCCAATCCAACATTGTTAACAACAATCTCATTTCCATTCCCTGTGTTGCCATTGCCAGCGCCAGCGTCATTGCTTTACAACCACAATAGGTGGGGTCACTACAGGTGGAACCACAGGCGTAGGGGGTCCATCCTCCGGAATAGTTTCAACGTGTGCAGAATTGTGGTCATTGTTGCCATTCCCATTAGCCCGCGTCAGCAGCAGCTGTACCAAAGTTTGGAGGCTCTCCTGGCCCTTAACAATGCTCTCCATTGCTTGCATGAACAGATTCAACTTCTCGCGGATTTCCTGCATCTCCACTTGGACTTGATCCATGATTCTCTTGCAGTTGTTTCGGGTTGAGTAACGGTGGACTCTTTGCTCGTCAATCCTGGAAAACCTGGAGATGCAGGAAATGAGATACAAGTTCAACAAGTAACTGGTAATGCAAAATGGATATGCAAATGCAATATGTGTCTGCGCGTTAGGGAGATCAACCCATGATTCTAGTGCCAAAGTGCCATGGCAGTGACAGTGATAGCAATAAGAAGCTCGAAACCCAATCATAGAAAAACATCTCATATATTGCAGAAAAGCCCAACCAGTCAGGGATACAATATTACTGAGCGTACAATAGGAAGGCACGACCTCAACCAACAATCCTGGTGATGGCCAGCTCAATGCAAATAAAGCATATACGTCAATACATGAGATAGTCAAGTGCGACCATATGCCTGGTACTCCTCTAATAATCTCTTAGTCTTGAGATGATTTGGCTGAGTAAGCAACCCTTCGACGAGCGAGTCCCTTTGCCCGACAACACGCTGGAGATCACCAATGGATTCCTCCCAAACACCCTCCCCAAAGCAATCTTCTAGCTTCCGTTTCTAGGATGCAGACTCTTTCTTGTGCTTGATAACTCTGTTCAAAGAATTCTGGACATCATACCTCCGTGTAACCTCTTCTTCCAACCTCTTCTGGCTGGCTTTCAACTGACCCTCCAGCTCAGAGATCCGCAGCTTCAGTTTACCTTCTCTTTCCTTATTGCCGGTCAACATAGTGTTCCAGGTTTTGTTGAACACAGAGATCTCCCGGTAGGCTATATTAAGTGCTTTCTTTTTAGACTCCAGCATATCATGAGAGCTCTTGAAATCTATCTCCAATCGCTCACGCTTCTTTCGTTGCTCAGTCAGTTCTGTGCCTAGCTGATTTACCAGCTTCGTTTGCTGCTCGAAGGAATATACGACCTCATTCCTTTCGCTCCTGAGTTGCATTAACTCTTCCTCCAACTTTTCGTTGGCTTTCATGAGCTCTTCTTTCATCTTCACAACCTGTTCATACCTCTCAATAGGCACAGTAGTTGGCTCCTCAATCACGGGGGAAGCAGGAGGTAACACTGCAGGAAACAGCATCAGCGCCTGCCTTGCCCTATCTTGGATCCAAACCTTGTACGAAGCGTAGGCTTGACAATCATTTTACCCAACAATGGTTTACCCCTTCTGTTGATGTTTCCCCAAGCATGTCGGAGACTGGACAATAGTTCTCCTTTCAAATCGCCTGTGAAGTACAGAGATTCCTGTACTTCCTCTTCTTTTGGCGGGTTTTTCAAAGCATACCCGAATTTCCTGATCAACAATGAAGGATTGTAGTTAATACACCCTTTTCTCCCAATCAGAGGAACGTTAGGAAATCTGGCGCAACTGTAGATGATCACAGATCCCAGTAAATCTTTATTAAACCAGACAATGTCTTCTGAAGAAAGTCCCATCAGATGCTCGGACCCGTATCTACAGACTCAGCGAAGATACCCTTCTTGGGCAGATGACTCTCAAACCACATATACAGTAAAGGCCCACAACAAGAGACGTTCTTGCCCCTCCTGTTCTCGTTCTTATAATGCAGTGAGTGATAGAAATCTCCAATCAAAGTAGGCACATGATTTCCTGAAGCAAAAATATAGAACGCATCCAGATCAACGAAGTCAGGCAGGTTCGGGAACAATACAATGCCGTAGATACACAGAGCAAGAATAACATTAAACACAGTCCAACATCCACTCTTGGCATACTCTTGTGCTTTCCCAACCAAGAACTTGAGAGAAAAACCAGACACTCCATTCCACGAGGTCAACAACAGCTCTGAAGAGTCTAAATGCAAGGCAGGAGCCAAATCCTCCAGTTTGGGCTCAGCGTCCATATGAATGAAAGGTACCCTGTTCTGGATGGTCAACTCTAAGATCTCAGCATATTCCTCCATAGTCGGAGCCAGAATGAAGTCGGGGAAAGTAAAACACCTCAGCGGGGGATCATAGAACTGCATCAACGCGTACAATCCGTTGCACTCATACATGGATGGTTTATACACCAATCTAAGTAACTTCCCGTAGCTCTTCCTGAAGCTTCTCCTCACATCCTCATCAGCTAGAGATATCAAACCAGGCAAAGAAGAAACATTTGGACTAGGCAATTTGTACGCCACAGTCTTCTTCAGGGTATCCATAATATCGGCAGACAGAAATCCGGGCAACTAGAATCAGAGGTATGAAAATGCACCTGCAGCACAGACACACGTTAATGATATGCAGGATGAGTATGCAACAATGCAGTATGCAACAATGCAACATGCAACATGCAACAGGGATCAAGTGCACATGGCTGAGAAGCCCAATCCACCATGCTAGTCTCAAATAGACCTACAAACTGCTCAGAACCTGGTCTCGAAAGACCCATAACACTGTACGCAAACACCACTGAACCTCAATCAAGAAAACCGGTAATCTGGAGGTCAAGTTACCTGAATGCCCCAACCCCTCTCACAGGTAGGTGTCCTAATAACTGACACAAGGTACGGCATCCTATGCGGTCGTCGGTGTCACAGACTTTCAAGACTGATGATACGATACCCAGAAGGTGTGGCATCATCATATCCTGAAGAGGCCTCACTTAGCCAACTTCCAAATGATCGGTCCCCAAAGTCGACAATCCAACTAACCAACAACCCCCTCAACCCAAAGGGTTGAAAAAGAAGTCAACCAGAAGAACCTCATCCGAGTGTGGATTTTGCGGGACACTAGTACATGCAAAGCATGCACGCACCCACTACTTTCCACAACTAATTCTAGGTGCACTCAAGCCCAGGTCCGACTTATCTCTCAATAGATCACCCCATCCCCCCAACAGCAATAACAATATAAAGCTGACAATAAATTACGGAAAGTAAAGACAGAAATGTAAATCCATACAAAACCCACGACGGGAAAACAAGCGCTAGGACTGACTCGCGTAGGAAACCGTTGGGGTTTCCCCAGAAGAGTCGCTAGCTGTCGCTACTGCGAAAATCGGCGCCGGCTATAACAGAAGAGTCGCCACCGTGCGTTATTTATCCCAAAGGAGGGAAAGGAAATGCTCGAAGTAAACCTACCGCAAAGACGGGAAAGGAATGGTCATCGCAACCAAATTCTTGGATTCGGGAGTCGGTTACGCAAGGGGAAGGTATTAGCACCCCTCACGTCCGTCGTACTCGACGGGATCCACGTTTGTTTTAGTGTACGGATTGTTATTCTATCTACTCTACATGTCTGGGGTTAAAAGAAAATAAAATGAAAATGACTCGGCAAAGTATCGCACTTTATGCCTACGTATTCCCGTCTGGAACGAGAAATCAAAGTCAACGTAGTTTGCCTACCTACGGATGAAGGTGGGGAAGGTTGCTCGCTAGGATATCACATCCTATACCTACGTACTTTCATACAGCATGAAAGATCAGAGCAAACGTAGTTCGGGCTACGCATGACACCCGTTTGTCTTGTTTGTTTTTATCCTTCTGAAAAAGGTTTTTCTCCTGATTATGGGTCCAAGCGGACAAAGTGACGTTTTGATTGGTTTCCAGTCTTTTACGCAAGAACTGTTTTTTATTGATGTTTGAAAGATTATTGTGTTTTTGATTTTTTCGAGATGAGAAGAGAACGACACTCTAAAATCCTATGGTTGAAAAACAGGGATCAAAACTAACCTAATGTTGTCATGCATAGGTTAAAACCTAATGTCGGTCATATTTCTCTCTTGCACAGAGAAAAACAGAGATCCTAGGGGATAAACGGAAAAGAAACAACATACATATACAATAAGCAGTAAAATGCATGAGATGCAACAATACAAGTGAGGCAAGGGAGTCCCACTCAACCTCGAACCTGGGAAAACAATAGGCAAAGTGAAACAGCTTCACTTCAAACCTAAGGGGCAAGCTGAACAAGCCAACAAACAATACAGAAAAAGAAATAAAATCCAACACCGGCTCTGACAGCCACACCAGCTCCTATAGTAACAGCTCAACAGCGGCAGCTCTGACAGCTACGGTTGATTAACGGCAAACAGTTAACAATAACAACTTCAAGCAAGACCCCTTCTTCACTCTCCGATGACCCCCAAGCTTTAGATAAGCTCCTGTCTTCAAAAGTACCCCAACTCTGGCAAGCAATGAACCCCAACAGATAAACAGCTTCAAACAGCAGCAAAACCCTAATTTCAACAGATATCCAGCTTTGACAGGCACAAGCTTCATCTTCACCAATCTTCAATAAACTTCTTATCTTCAATGGACTTATATCTTCAAAGCAAGCATTCACAGGAGAGAATGACTTAACAGATTAAGTTGAAATGCTAAATAGCTTATTGACAACCAAAGGAAGCCTAAAAGTGTTTAACATTATAAGGGAAAGGTTCCCTCAAAGTTCTACTTCCAGAATAAGCCACTTATCCCTCCTTGGGATGTGAATATCTTAGAAGGACTTTTTGTCATAGGGAGGAATAGAAGCACAAGATACTTTCTATGTTTGTAAGAAGAAATCATGCTAATCTAAGGCTCTCCCTATTTCCCCTATCTCCTAAGTCTTCAAAAGCAATCTTCAAGCACAAGCAACTTCAAGCTCCAAGCATCATTATTTCTCTCCAATCATCCTCAAAGTCTTCATGAGCTCCAACAATCCAAACCCAAGCCCAACACCCAACTGAAATGCCCAAAACCCAACAAACAAAACAACATCCCAAAAGGGAAACACACCAATAACAATCAATTTGCAAAAATCAAATACAATGGAAATACTCATCATAAAATCCTAGATTAATTTCTAAGGGACCCTAACTATGTACCCTATAACCCATATAAACCCCAAGGCCTAAATCAAACAAAAAACCCAAAAACCATGTGTTGAAATGCACATATGTCAAAGTAAAACCCTAATCCTAGTGCCCTAAAGTTTATTGTTCAAAACTAACCTAAATTTCATCATAAAAATATTAGAAAAATCTCTAAGGGAGCATGTATCTCTAATCTAATCAATACAACAAGAATCAATTCAAAAACATTCACCAATTTCTCATACTAAATTCAGCAAAATAAGGTATCAAACAAATGCACAATAAAATCAATAAAATGGTAAAATATGCCAAAAATATAAAATGCAAGGAATTAATATTTTTATTGTTTTATTAAATTCTAGAAACCCTAAGGAAAGTAGAGAAAAAATTCTCATCCAAAAATGTTCATTTTTCAATTATTTATGATTTTTTTCAATAATATGTGAAATAAAAGAAAAATAAAAGAAAATGGAAAGGATGCGTGACAAATAGCAATCAGGACTAGTTTAAAATACTAGATGGGCCCAGAGGGGGGTGTTAATAGTCAGACGCGTGCTAGGCCCAATTCAAATAAGAAATTAAATGAAAAAAACAAAGGAAAATGGAAAAGACTTGGTGGGAATAGCAAGGGTATCACGTGTATTCTTCAATTGGGCCTCAGAAAGGGGTGTGGTTAGCAAGAACTGACTTAAGCCCATCCAGGTACCTTAAGTGAAACGGTGCGTTTCACTTCTCAGAATCCTTCACAAATGAAGAAGCGTTCGTGGCTGTTAGATGATCCCTCCAGTCAAAGTCCTCTCATGATCCAATGGTCCTCCCATCGTCTTCCTCATTTGAATTATGGAGGGAGAAACTGCCATGGCTAATCAGAGCTTCGAGCTTCTTCTTCCCCAAATCTCAGCTCCATCAATTCCTCATCAAAAATCAAAATTAAAAACCCTAATCCACTCCATTTTCTTCCCTGAATCTAACCATGCTAACCACATACATTGAATCATCTCCCTCCTCAAAACACGATTAAAACTCAGAAATTGGTCCAACAATAAAACTCACCAAACCTAAAAATTGATCATCCTAAACTCATCACCACTTCATCCTGAGTAAATTCCACTATCACACTAGGTTTAATTCTCAAAAATCACCAAGATATGTTCATGAACAGAAATCATGTCACCTAAAGAATTGTCTCTAAACCTTGCCAATTGCTACCAGGAAGCTTCTAACCATCATCTACAATGAGTCTAACCTAACAAAACCTAAAGAAACTACATGGATTATGTTGTAGGAGGAGATTTACATACCTGCAAATTCTTGATGAACAGAACGACAAAATCTCCAAATTAAGCTCCAAGATTCTCCAGATACAATCTATGAATGGTAATCAAGTTTCTGTATGCATCAAATTTGGTTGAATCCCTCTGAATCCTTGAATTCGATTTTTAGTTGCAAGTGATGAACTCCAAGTGCCAACTCACGATTCTTCAGTGTTCTTGCTTAATGATCCATCTGGAATCACTCACATATGCTTGATCAAGGTTCTGAATGCAAAAGAAAGGATTGAAATGGATTGAATCGTGTAACTGAATTCTGTTTTGCAAATGGAAGGTTGAAAATGCAATCTCTCTATTCTCTATCAATTGTCACCAACCAGTGCATTAAACTGACTCAGAACTACCTATAAAGCATGAATGAATGATCTAGAAACTTCTGGATTGATCTAAGGAGAAATTCAATATCTCATGCTATGGAAATCTCATCTCATGCTTGCACTCATGACAGTCCCCTTGCAGCTTGTGTTTCTACTCAATTCTGATCCAATTTGTCCTCAGATGATATTTTGAATGTGCTTGGATTGAATGGAGCCTTGCATTTGATCTTATGAAAAACTTGGCATATGTAACTTATATCATAAGCAACAAAATGCAACTCCATGATTTTGACCCTAAATGAGAAAAGTAATATTTCCAATGTCTTTAAAATGCCAATTCCAATCAATTTGATATGTCATGTGGCTTGGTTTGGACTTGTAGATCAAAAATCCCAATTTTCACCCTTGATTCATTTAAAATTCACCCTTATTTTAGGCCATTTTTGTGACTTTGTGAAGAAAGCCATTCCAATCACTCATGACCTCTTACCTAGCCTAAAAACATCATTTTTAACACATCTCATGTTGAACATTTTTTCATTTGAGGAGTGGAAGATGGAGATTTTGACCTATGTTGAAAAATGACCTATAATTCAACTTTCCCAAAATACCCCTGGATTGCCAAGATCATAACTTGAGTTCTACAAATCCTCTTGAGGACTTCTAGTACTAAAATTAAATCTAAGATCAAGATCTACAACTCTTATGTTGGCCAAGAATCCATTTGAAAATTCCTTCATGGGCAAAAGTTGCTTGGAAGTCAAGTAACTTTCACAGATAAATTTCAGTGTCCTCTGATGACCCATAACTTGCAAGAACCATAACTTGAGTTCTACAAATCTTCTTGAAGACTTATAGTACTCAAATTAAAGCTATTGAGAAGCTCTACAAGTTTCATGTTGACCAAGAATCCATTTGAAACTTGAATTTTGACTTATTTGGCTTGGAAGTGAGGCTCAAATTAGGGGATTTTACACTGAAACCCTAATTTGGTAACTCCTCTTCTTCTTGATTCCTTTTGATTTCTCCTTGGCACAACACCACACATATATCCAAATATCAATTCATGAACTCCACAACCTCCAAGCTGGCCTTAATACCCTTCAATCAATCCTTTGACATAGGGTTGACCTAGGGTTAACCCAGATAAAACCCTAGTTGACTGCACTTCAACTCTGGCTCTTGTACTTGTATCAATGACTTGTCTCTTCTCCAATATGTCCCTCTAGGTCTTCCATGATCTTTGTACACATTCCATACCCTCAATTCATAGTTCATACTCCATTGATGATACTCAATATACCTCAAATTAGGAGAGAAATCCACTGGTTGATCCTCAAACTTTTCAAAGCTTCAACTTATTTCTTGATTACTTGGATGGTCTTGAGCTTGAATAAAAACCCCTTGATGTGCCTCTTTTGATAAGAATGGCACTTGATCCCTTGTTAGATGACTTGTTATGCTATGTTATGCAAATAATTAGACTATGTACATGACTTATTATGCATATGACAATGCCATTGAAACATAAGCCAGGTGAAATTGGTTGAGAAAATTTTAGGGTGCAACAAAGAGAGATTAGAGGTCCTAAGGGAATAAGAGACAAAAGAAGAAGAAGAGGAAAGAACATAAAAATACAAGAATGCACACATAGAATGCACAAGTAAGATGAAAGTGAGGGAGGAAATATGTGTGGGGCAGTAGCCTCCACAAGCTCATCTCAACCTCAAGCATGAATATGAGAATGCAAGAAAAGAAGAGAGAAAGAAATGCACAAGATAAGATCAAACAACAAGGAAGAAACCACACAAAAATGCACCAAAAAGTGGGATGAAATGACCTAAGTCAAACAACATCAACCACAAGTGCCAAAAGCCAAACCAAATGAAAGGAAAAGAAGCTCAAAACAAAAGTGAGGATGGGAGGCTATATGAGGACAACAAGGAACTCATAATATGCACTCAACCATAAGCATCACAAACAAAGTGCAAAAGAAGCACAAGGGAGTCCTCAAGGATTCATCATTTTAGGTACGCTTCAAGTACCTCTAAATGAGGGACTAAGCCACCTTAAATGATACTCCAAGGTCATGGGACAAAATGGGAGATGAGAGAAGAGAGCTCAAAATCAAAAGCAACCACATCATAAGAGAAAACAAGCTTAAACATAAAGGAATGCAAGCATGTCACAAATGGAAACCCTAAATGGAAGCATCAAAACAAACCCACAAATGAACAAGAACAACACAATATCATGACCTAAAATTGAGCAACCAGCAACCTTAACATGTTAGCAACATGAATAAAAAGGAATTAAAGGCTCAAAGGATCCATCAAAGTCATATCCAAGGCAAACTAGGTCAATGTGTATGTATGAACCTCCCTTTGGGGTAACTTGACTTGCAAGTTACCTCAAAATTAGGAAAATGATTAAAAAATAACCAAATAAAATGCACAAAGTCCATAAACATGTTGGCAAACAGAGGCCAAGAACTCACAATCAAAATCAATTCACAACACCATCAAAGAAATTGATTCACAAGGGTGTCCCATTGTGAATGAGGATTGTCGAGGGTCAAACGAAATGCAATCAAAGTCAACCCAAAAGTCAACTAAACAGGGGCAAAATGGTCCTAAAACATTCATCAACTCGTCATGGATATGAGGATTAATTTTTAGTCATTGGATCAAAAGGAGATGGAAGAAACAAATTAAAAACCAAGCAATGTCAAGATTTAACTAAAATAATACACCTCCAATTAATAATCCCTTTTTTTAATGAAAAATAATCCAAAGAAATAAAATAAAAATTCTAAAAAATAAAAGACATTCCAAATGGTCCAGAAAATATTTTTGATGAATTTTATTAATTGGAGAAGTATTTTATATTGAATTAAATCAAAACAATTACAAAACAAAAAGAAAAAAAGAAAAAAAAAAGAAAAAGAAAAAAACCACGGTGCAAATAGCAATAGAATCACATGTAAACTCACGGGCCAGGTTGCAGGGGGGTGCGTAAAGCAAATGAGGGTCCAGTCCAATTAAAACCCAGTCAAACAATGAGAAATAAACCCAGCCACACGATCCACATACTAGTAAAACAATCTATGGGTCCAAATCATGCCACGCGTGCATCAGAATAAAAAAATAAAAAGCAAACAAAATCACAGCCACACGATTAAGTCCAGTCAAACGATCCAAGGACTGGAAAGCAAGCTAGTGAAACGCACCGTTTCACTTAAAGCCCAGTCAAATAAATCTTGGCCACACATTGTGATTACTAACTTACCATCCAAAGGCCATCAGGCTGCCACGTAATTAAAAAAATTCCAACACAAAATGAGAACAAATCAAGACCATCAGATCTGGTCTTAGTCAAACAAATCAACATGGATCCAATGCACATAATCAAGCCACGCATCATCTTCAACATTTAAACATGAAACAAAGGAGGGAAAACCAGACGGTGGATGGAATCCCTCCGGTCATCTTCTCCAGCCACGATGAACAGTGGCCACTCAAAAAAGCTCATGAAACAAAAAAATTCTTACACCAATCGATTCCTCATGCTTCACACAACTCAAATCCAAATTTCATTTTAATTTTCAGTCCATGAATAAAGCAAATCGAAGATAAGCAGTTTGGAGCTCAAATCACAAATCATCACCAATGCCAGTCAATTTTAGATAGAATTGATCTACACAGTTCCTAGGTCATTATCATGCAAAAATGGCATTCAATTGGATCACAAACAGAGAGAAAATTTGAATTGAAGGTTACCTAGTGGAGAGCTTCCGCTGAGCCTTCAAACCTTAATGAAAATTGCTGGAAATAAACCAGAATCACTCCACAATTCTCCCTGAAGCTTTAGATGCGCTTGATTTTCCTTGAATCTTGATGAATCTCCAAATTTGAATTTCACTTTTCTCTTACTTTTTCAAACTTTTTTCTCAGCAATTCTCGATCCAAAAACTGTTCTGATGCATTGTTCATGATCCTAAGATTATATACAATGGATCCTGATCACTTTGAAGCCTAATTAAAGCTTGCTTAGCCCAATTGCAAATCCAAAATTTCCTCACTTGGCAAGCTTCCAAAACATGAAAAGAGAGCTACAATGCCTTCAAACTTAGCTCAGGTAGCTTGCTGGTAATGAGTATTGATCCAAGGGCCAAGAGTTGCTCCTCAATTTAATCTTGTGGTAAGATTTACATTTGTTACTTTCACTTGAAGTAAGCTTGAAAATGGCATGGTTTTGAACCTCAACTTGCAATTCTGAAAATGCCATTGTGTTTAAAATGTGATTTGCACTTAAAATATGCATAAACTTGCACAAAATTGGTCCAATATGATTTAATTTGATTTTTGGGTTTTTAATGACTTTCTCATGAAAATTTCTTCATCCAATCTTCCATCTAAGCCAAATCAATGGTTCTTTGATGTTTGGTTGAGCAAATGACCCTATTTGGAGCAAGTTTCATGTTGATAAATATTTCATTTGAAGTGTGCAAGATAGTGAATTGGACCTATAATGAAAATGACCTATAATGAAAATGACCTATAATCTTACTTTCCCAAAATACCCCTATCTTGCAAGCCTTATAACTTGAGTTCTACAAATCAGATGAAGGACTTCTAGTACTATTTGGAAAGCTAAGATCATGAGGAACATCTTTCATGTTTGGGTCAGTGTGAGGAGAAACATCCTTCTAGGTCAAAAGTGGCTTGGAAGTTGGTTGACTTTTGTTGACCAAAATCACATTCATCTGAGGACCTGTAACTTGTCAGCATCATAACTTGAGTTCTAGAAATCAGATAAAAGACTTCTAGTAATCAAAAGAAATCTAGAAACATGCTCTACAAGTTTCATGTTAGGGTCAAGATGAGATGAGACTTGTATCTTGAGATATGTGGTCTTGAAGCTGAGCACTAAATAGGGGATTTTACACTGAGAACCCTAATTTAGCAACTTCTCACACTCTTGATTCTTCTTGATTTAATCTTGAAATGATATATACATCTCAACACAACATTCCATGATCACAAAGACTTGGAATTGAGTCGTAATCTCCTTCAATTTCACAATTGACTGAGGGTTGACCAGATGAAAACCCTAACTGCAACACCTTTAGCTGTGGCTTCTTACACATGACACAACAACTTGAACAAACTCCAATATGGCTCTCAAAGCCTTCAATGAGCTTTCTCAACATCCCATATCCATAATCATGAACTCACAATCCTCTGATGATCTTCAATTGGCCTCCAAGTTAGGAGTTGATCCACACACACCCATCAATTCTTTCAAGGAGCCTTGACCACTTCTTGATGACTTGATGACCACTCATGCTTGAGTAAACCCCTTTCTTAGGTTAAAAACTCTTAGTGACCCTCTCTTTCTATGCACAACCTCTTGATCCCCTGCTCAATAAAAAATGCTATGCAATGCAAATGTTAGGAGAAAATGAAGTGAAACATAAACCAATTTAAGAAAAGGTTAGGCAAATTTTGGGGTGCAACAATAGGTTATTAGTCAAACAAATGATTATATAAATAATTTATTAATTTATGTTCTTAAAGCACATGTTAACTTGTGTAATTGGTTCATAATATGAAATACAAGAAAGTTGAAAAGAGATAGAGTTAATAATCGATGTGTCTCAAAAATTAAAAGGGAGTATTCATCAACTAGAATTTTAAATACATTTGTTTTTCGAGATAGAAGAGTACCAAAAACTTAAAGTCTGTTTAGTAAGACTAATTTTTTTTAGTTTTTATCTTTGAACAAAAATGTTCAAGTTGAATAATGGTTAATTTTCTCTTCATCATTCCTTTTTGAATTTAAGCAAAATATATTTATATTTCAAAATCATATAACTTTACTTGTACGTAGGTTATAAGTCGAACAAATGATTTAGAAGCACGATGCATACAAATCTATAGTATAAACCTTACTCTCATAATTTCTACTAAATAGATAGCTAGAGTGTTTGCATAATCATTAGTGTCACGTCTCTAAAATTAGAGGGGTAAACTAAATCTCAAGTAATGTAAAATTTAGATATCAATTTTTTTTTAAATGGAAGATTAAAAGTTAAAAACATCAAAATATGAAAGACTAAAATTACTTTTAAGTCAAAAATTTATTAACTTATGTCCTTGAGTATATGTTAACCTATGTAACTCGTTCATATAGTATAAAATCCTAGGAAGTTAAAAAAGTGAGAGAGTTATTAGTTGATGTATCTCAAAAATTAAAAGAGAGTATTTAATTTACAATTTTAAATACATTTCTTATTTGGTATAGAAGATACCAAAAACTTAGAATATGTTTAGTAAGATTTTTTTGTTTTGTTTTTACCTTATAACAAAAATGTTCAAATTGAATAATGATTAGTTTTCTCTTCATCATTTTTCTTTCTGAATTTAAGAAAAATATATTTGTATTCTAAAATCACATAACTTTATCAGTACATAGGTTATTAGTCAAACAAATGATTATATAAATAATTTATTAATTTATGTTCTTAAAGCACATGTTAGCTTGTGTAATTGGTTCATAATATGAAATGCAAGAAAGTTAAAAAGAGATAGAGTTAATAATCGATGTGTCTCAAAAATTAAAAGGGAGTATTCAACTAGAATTTTAAATACATTTGTTATTCGAGACAGAAGAGTACGAAAAACTTAAAGTCTGTTTAGTAAGACTAATTTTTTTTTAGTTTTTATCTTTGAACAAAAATGTTCAAGTTGAATAATAGTTAATTTTCTCTTCATCATTTCCTTTTTGAATTTAAGCAAAATGTATTCATATTTTAAAATCATATAACTTTACTTGTACGTAGGTTATAAGTCGAACAAATGATTCAGAAGCACGATGCATACAAATCTATTGTATAAACCTTACTCTCATAATTTCTACTAAATAGATATCTAGAGTGTTTGCATAATCATTAGTGTCACGTCTTTAAAATTAGAGGGGTCAACTAAATCTCAAGTAATATAAAATTTAGATATCAAAAAATTAATTTTTAAAATGGAAGATTAAAAGTTTAAAAACATCAAAATATGAGAGACTAAAATTAATTTTAAGTCAATAATTTATTAACTTGTGTCCTTGAGTATATGTTAACCTATGTAACTCGTTCGTATAGTATAAAATCCTAGGAAGTTAAAAAAGTGAGAGAGTTATTAGTTGATGCCTCTCAAAAATTAAAAAAGAGTATTTAATTTATAATTTAAATACATTTGTTATTTGGTATAAAAGATACCAAAAACTTAGAATATGTTTAGTAAAATTTTTTTGTTTTGTTTTTACCTTATAACAAAAATGTTCAAATTGAATAATGGTTAGTTTTCTCTTCATCATTTTCCTTTCTAAATTTAAGCAAAATATATTTGTATTCTAAAATCACATAACTTTATCAGTACGTAGGTTATTAGTCGAACAAATGATTATATAAATAATTTATTAATTTATATTCTTAAAGCACATGTTAACTTGTGTAATTGGTTTATAATATGAAATGCAAGAAAGGTCAAAAGCGATAGAGTTAATAATCGATGTGTCTCAAAAATTAAAAGGGAGTATTCAACTAGAATTTTAAATACATTTGTTATTCGAGATAGAAGAGTACCAAAAACTTAAAGTCTGCTTAGTAAGACTATTTTTTTTATAGTTTTTATCTTTGAACAAAATTGTTCAAGTTGAATAATGGTTAATTTTCTCTTCATAATTCCTTTTTGAATTTAAGCAAAATATATTTATATTTCAAAATCTTCTAACTTTACTTGTACGTAGGTTATAAGTCGAACAAATGATTCAGAAGCACGATGCATACAAATCTATAGTATAAACCTTACTCTCATAATTTCTACTAAATAGATAGCCAGAGTGTTTACAAGTACATTCTTTACCGTCGAGTTCAAGATAAGACGTTCATTATCAAGGGTTTCGTCGTTATTATTATCGTCATGTCAATCACTTGTAGATGAAGGTATATCCATATCATTTGGTGTCGTGTATGAGAAATATCTTATATGCTTCTAATTTGGTATTCATTTGATTGGCTGCATATGATAAAACTATTTAAAGTGTACAAGATATTTTATTAATCTGGTGTAACATATGGGACAATGAAATTGTGTCCCACAGGGGACAGGTGTTTGACCAGATGACCGGAACAATCTGTCTAACCAAGATATGATAGTTGAGCTTATACAGTATCATGAGGCAGAAAAGCAATAAATAACATAATAATTATTAACCCAGGTCAGTGGAAACCACATCTGTATTTGGGGGCATCCAACCTAAGAAAGGAAAATTAATCTTCTATAGAATTAGTACAAAGTGTCTTAGATGAACAAACCATTTTTTTCAATGCCCTTCTTCTTAATTCTACCCTAGTGTCTTTCTATGTAAGATCCCCCCTAAATATGAGACCCTCATGCCACTTTCTCTCAATCACTAATCTCAAATGATCAACAATAATAATCAAAGTCATCGATGTTGTTGTTGATGTTGATGTTGTTGTTGCTTTTGTTGTTGTTGTTATTGTTGTTGTTATTTTTGTTGTTGTTATTGTTATTATTATTATTATTATTATTATTATTGTTATTGTTGTTGTTGTTGTTGTTGATGTTGGTGTTTTTGGTATTGGTGTTGTTATTGTTGCTATTGTTTTGTTGTTGTTGTTGTTGATGTTGCTATTGTTGTCATTGTTATTATTATTGTTAATATTGTTGTTATTGTTGTTGTTGTTGTTGTTGTTGTTGTTGTTGTTGTTGTTGTTGTTTTTTAGACTTATGGTATTATGTAGTGTTGTTTTTCATGTATTTGTAGTTGTGGTTGTTTATTGTTATTGTTGTTTTATTAAGTTGAAATGTTCATTTTTGTCAGTTGTGTACAATTTTTATTTTTATTTCCGAAAGTTATATGTGATTATGGGTCGTAATGGGATAGAATCCAATAGATTAAGTAAAGAGTATGAGAATGGAGTGATTTAATATCTTGAATTTGCAACAAAAAAAACCTTCCTAATGATAATGATATTTTTTATGTCCTTGTAAAAATATGTTGAAATACATAAAAACATCCAAGAGATGTTATATTCAATCATTTAGGTTGTGATTGAATTATTCAAAGATACACGAAATGAGTATGGCATGGTGAAGTGACAAAAAAGACTTATGTCACATATAGTTGAAGTTGGTGAATTTATAAATGATACTCTAAAGGATATGATTCATGATACTGGAGTAGATGTTTTTAAGAAATCCCATGTGGGAGATACTTTGTAAAGAGATGTGAAAGAGTTGTTATATTTAAGATGCAAAAATTTAACAAAATTCTTAATTGTGTTAAGACTATTTAATCTTTAGGCAAGAGGTGGCTGAATGGATAGAAATTTCACTAAATTGTTTGAATTGTTGCAAGAAATGTTTCACGAAGGTAACATGTTGTTGAATTGTAGTTATGAGGCCAAAAAGATATAATGTCCAATGGGTCGGGGCTATGTCAAAATACATGCATGTCGTAATAATTGTATATTATGCAGGAAAGATTATGGAAACTTAAAGGATTGCCTAAGGTGTGGGAGTCACGCTACAAGCAGAAGAACAATGGTGTTGAAGATTATGATCGTGTAAGTAGAAAGGGTGTTCCTTCCAAGGTAATGTGGTATCTATCGATAATTCAAAGGTTCAAGAGATAGTTTGCTAATGTAAATAATGCAAAAAATACTATACGACATGCATATGAAAGAGTATGTGATAAAAAAATTTGCAATGTAGTTGATTCATTGCAATGGAAGAAAATTGATTCATTGTTTATAGATTTCGCCCTTGAGCCAAGGAAACTTAGACTTGAACTTGCCACTGACGGAATGAACTTGTTCTGAAATTTGAGTATTAATCATGCTTCATGGTATATTCTTCTCATAATTTACAACCTATCATCGTTGTTGTGCATGAAGTGTAACTATATGATATTATGAATGATGATTTTGGGTCAAGATATGTGTTTATTTAATGCCATTGAATGAAGATTTAATAGTTTTGTGGGAGGAAGGCATTGAAGTCGATGATGCATATATGAGTGATAACTTTAAGATGTGTGCCATGTTGTTTTTCACAATCAATGACTTTCCTGCATACAGTAATTTGTCTAGGTATAACATCAAGGGACATAAAGTGTGTCTTATATGTGAATATGATACGTGCTCCCACCAATTACAAAATGAAAAAAAAAACTATTTACCTTGGCCATTGAAAATTTCTAATATCTAATCATCCATACCGTAGATTGCGCAAGACTTTTAATGAGAAGCATGAGTTTGATATCACTCCAAAGTCCTTAATCGAGAATGAAGCTTATAAAAGACAACAACACATTAATATTGTCTTTAGAAAGAAAGAAGAAGGGCACATGGAGAAAAAATATTTGGAAAAAGAGGTCGGTGTTCTTTGATCTTCCATATTAGCCTAGTATCGATGTAAGACATTGTCTTGACGTAATGCACGTGGAGAAACATGTATGTGTTAGTTTGATTGGAACACTTCTCAACATTAAAGGAAAGACAAAAGATAGTAAGAAATCTCAACTAGATATGGTGGTGATGGATATACAACAAGAGTTAGCCCTAAAAGAAATAGGAAATAGAACTTAATTTGTCTCCAGCATGTCACACTTTGTCTAAAAAAAGAAGAAAAAAAGTTTTTGCAATTGTTTGCAGGGTATCAAAGTTCCTTAAGGGTACTCATAAAATATGAAAAAACTTGTGTCAATGAAAGAACTCAAATTAGTTGACTTAAAATCTCATGATTGTCATAATTTGATACAACAACTTCTACTAGTGTCTACCCATGGCATTTTATAAAAAAATGTAAGGCTAACTATAACCATATTGTTCTTATTCTTCAATGTTATGTGTAGTAAAGTCATTGATCCTAGAAATTTAGATGAATTGGAACATGATGTTGCAGTTATCTTGTGTCATTTAGAAATGTATTTCCCTTCATAATTTTTTGACATTATGGTTCACTTAATTGTTCATCTAGTAAGGGAGATTAGATTTTATGGTCTAGTTTGTTTAATATGGATGTATATGGTAGAGAGATACATGAAGATCCTTAAAGGGTATACAAATAATTATCATTGTCTAAAAGCTTCGATTGTTGAATGGTACATCACATTAAAAGCTATTGAATTTTGTATAAACGATTTGTCAAAAGCAAACTCTATAGGAATTCTTGAGTCTCGTCATGATGGAAGATATGATGGTTGTTTATTGGGAAAATTAGTAAACAACCACTGGTCTTTCCAGTTGAAAAAGAATTGGGTTACGTACAGGATCGACCATACAAATCCTAAGACATGTGCTAGTAATTCTTAATTTAAAGTTTGGGAAATAGTGAATATTTTAACAATATCCATGATTCCCTACAAAAAAAAATTGGCAAGTCGCGATGGTTAAAATTGGAAGATTACGACGGTTTGAACCGCCACAAGTTGCTAATCACGACGATTTTGTTTCTGTCACGAAAACGTGTGTCGCCAGGCTATACCGTGACGGTTCTTAAAACTCTCACTTCAACCGTAGATCTAAGTTGTGACTGTTAGACAACTAACGTAAATTGCAAATTGCGGCGGTTACAACCGCCATTAGTTACCTTTGTTTTTGTTACACTCGATATCCAAAGATAAAACCGCAGGTATTTGCAAAGGTAAATCCACAGGCAATTCCACAACTAATATATTTCTAAAATTAAAAAAATAAAATTATTTCTTAAATTGAGAAAGCATTGTACTCATCAATAAACTTGGAGTGGTTCCTTATAGGCACAAACAATATTGATGTTCACTAATAAACATAAAAAAAAGTAGTCATTAGCTGCACATGCTTCAAGAAATTGAGCCACACAACACACAATGCAATTATTAGCAGATGCATAAAATATTTCTCCTCTTTTCAAATCCTTTTTTAGTGTATCCTTAAATTTTTCCAAATTTACAAATCTAATATGTCCCAGTGCAAAAGGTCGGACAAGCTGACCCATTGGAATGGGGTTACATATCCTGATAAACAACAAAAATCATCTGTTATACACAAGAGTGCATTAATAGCATTAGAAATATGAAAGAAAAAACGACATTTACGAAAATGATTACCCATTTTATATAACTCGGTGCTACATAACCAAAGGGTCATTGCAACTAGGCTACCTATTTCATTATATCTTATCTGATTACCCGTAGTTGTTGCTTATACTTGCATTTAACCGCCCCATACTTTATAGATTACTTGCAACTAAATTTGTAATTGAATTTAAAAAACCAAAATTCACAATATAAGCACCAATCTGATTCAAACAATAGAAATCGTATATTTAAATATGTAACTTCAAAGAGTGAACTTATAGTTTTTCCAAAAATCTATCGGTCATATTAACTCGATCCAGATCCTTGGCGTTCATCTGTTTCACTGCATGTCGTGCTCTAACTACAAATCACAATAGTAACAAAAACATCAAATAAATTCAGTTCAGCCAAATCTGTATTTGGAATCGCATAATGTAAGTTCCAGTGTATTTATAATGATGACAAGATTAATATGCAGACAATTTTACCTCTGGTTTTTCTGATGAGAGATAGAAAGCACACTGATATTCTGACCAAATTGTAAGTTCAGGGGAAGGCTTCAATTTTTTTTGGTACTCTTCTTTTCTGTATTGCAAGACATAGATTTTCTGAGCAAATAGTTTTTTATTTTCCAAGTATCGGCAATGTTTCTAATATCATCCATATATGGAATTAA
This sequence comes from Lathyrus sativus, assembly GCA_963859935.3. NCBI lineage: Eukaryota > Viridiplantae > Streptophyta > Magnoliopsida > Fabales > Fabaceae > Lathyrus > Lathyrus sativus. The sequence continues at coordinate 358,947,865 of OZ012738.1, forward strand.
ATTGGTTGAAGCATGACCAGTAAGCTTTATGCATTGGTTTTGCACTGACATTAAATCTTCAAGTGGGTCATGCACATCATATAGTTTAAGAGGACATGCCTAGTGGTAATGTATTAGCCAATTGATTACTGTTTGGATTTGCAAACTATGTACTGTAAGCATCAATTTCATCAATCTCAACAACATCCTCAACCTGCGTTTAATATACAACTTAATTAAACTTCAATGCCTAGGATATGAGTAACAAACTAAATGGTGGGACTTGAAAATAATTCAAAGGAGCATGGCTTTTGTGTCCATTCAAATATCTCACTATCGAATAAAATAATAAATGGTTGGTTTTGAACCTCATTCTAAATAACAATCACAAGAAAAATTATTAATGTTTTAATTTAATGCAAAGCTAAAATAGTTTAACAAACATGTATTTACTATCAAGTGAAATTTCATCTTGCATTTAATAGAAGATGAAATTATACAAATTTCTATATGAGTCCTTAAAGAGTCAAATGTTTTCTTGTTCACAACTACTTACAGGCCACACCTGAGTATGAGCCCGCTTGAAAGAAGGTGGCAGCTTTTATTAATGGAAAATGACATAGGCTATTACTCTGCGTGCAAATTGTAAAATGATAATGACTATGTATCATTATTTTGTACCTGAAGATGCCAATAATAGGAATCCCCTTTTGCATAGCCACACTTCTCTTCATGAGGAGCACTTCTGCAACAATGTCATTAACTTGGAAAACATTCCCTAAAACTTAAATTAGGAGAGGCAATGTAAATATCAGTGTAATACATTTAAAATCAAAAAGAAAACTCTTCTTGGTAGTTGGAACTTAACTTTGTAGAAACTTATTTGGATCAATGACGACCCCAACATACTCATCATCAGAAGCACCAAGTAAGTATAAGATTTCTGTAATACAAGCTTGGAGTTGAGCCATTTATTCCATCAACACTATGAGAACTTGTTACTGCTTCAAAATCATCTGAACCAACTGAATAAGCAACACCTTTATCTGTTAAATAAGACTCATGAGATCAAAACCATTTTACAGTGGTGATTTAGTAACCTTAAATTGTTTTGATTAATGAAAAGTAGCTAATTAAACAATAAAAAATCAACAAGACAAAACAACCACTTGAACAAAAAATTATCACTCATAGTCTTGACTAACATTTGTAGCTTGTACCAGTTTTTAATTATTTATTTTTGATAGTATGTAATCACTATTATTGATATTAAATGAACACAAGCATCCTTGAGTTCGCTTTCTCTTATTTTTTAATGCATGTTCATCAATTGACTTTGCTTGATACATGTTCATATTCGATCCGCACATTGTCATATGCATTTTTTGAATTGTGATTGCATGATCATATTTTGTTCTTGAATTACTTTATCAAATGTCAATTATTATTTAGTCTTAGATGTTTGCACTCTTGATGCTTATTTTGGTTTGTTATGCATGCTCATTGATGATCTTTGATTGCTTGAGGTGTTGCTTTAAGTGTTCATGTATACTTGCTTCCTGCACTTTTCACACCTACTGTTCTGGATTTTGACATGCCGTTAATTGTGCATCCATGATGCCTACTGCTTTTTACACATGTTTCTACCTGAATGCATGTGTTGTTATAAGTTGTTTTGCTGGTGTGCTGGATTTTACTGCTGTTTTGTGCAGGAAGCGCTGTTGTAGCTGCTGTTTTTGCCTTGTTTTCGTCTTGCCTTTGCATGCTCCCTTAATGCCTCCTAGTCCAACTTAATTTTTGATTAAGCTAGGAGTAGGATAGACACTAGGAGTTTAATCCATGCATGATAACATTTGGTTAGTCCATTTTAACCTCAACCTTAGGTCCATCTTTTGCAGTTAACATTAGGATAAAATTTCCTTTCGCATCCCGACCATAGGGCCATTTTGCATGACAACATTAGGATCAAGTTTCCCTTTAGACCTTTCGTGCGTCTTTCTTTTCTCATCTCAAAATAATTTCTAAGACACTTAATAAAGACGATGAACGTTGTGCGCCACGAACCTTAAGCATATGGGGAATAATGAGTGAGGGATCTCTCCTTACTTGTCTAGAGTGTTTAGTTTACATCCCGTCTGGGGCGATATGCGCCACATTCGTTCCTATATCATAGTCTTTAGTGCAACGTGAATCCCAAACCTTGTTAACTCACTTCTCTAAAACTCATAAACAAATTTCAAACCGTTTTATCCTTTGGGATTGTTGTTTCAAACTCATTTTCAAAAAAGATTACGTTACTTTTCCGTTCTACCGCAAACAGGCATCGACCCTAACTGCTGGAATGAGAACTTAACGTCGCTCATAAAAAAACACTTGACAATTTGTTAGCCTAACTACGGCTACTCTGATTTCTCATACCAGATGAGGATACGTAGGCACAACATGGAGATGTCTTGGCGAGCAAACCTTCCCCCATCACCCGTAGTTTTCTGAACTACGTTGACACTGACTTTTCCATTACACGAGGGAATACGTAGGCATAAGGCGGAGATGTCATATCGAGTCTCCTTTTTCTTTTTCCTTTCATGTTTCCATCTGACAGTAGCTTTTAGGTAACTCACCCTTTGATTAGACAACAAGCGTGGATCTCGTTGAGTACAACGGACGTGAAAGGGTGATTATACCTTCTCCTTGCTTAACCGACTCCCGAATCCAAGATTTGGTTGCAATAACCTTGTCTTCTCCTTTCTTTTAGATTTTCTCTGATCATTTTCTTTCCCTCCTTTGGGATAAGTAACGTTCGGTGGCGACTCTTCTATTTGCTTTCGCCGGTTATTTTTCGCGGTTGCGACATTTCTCACACAAATTGGATCGGTACTGAACATGGTGAAGTGTTGATAAAGCTTTTTATCACAACCGGAACTCTGATTCCAATTGAAGGTGTGAAAAACACAAGAAGGGGGGGTTTGAATTGGGTTTTCAAAATAAAAGTTTTTACCAACTCAAAAACACAACAATCAAAAGATGAACAATGAGAGAAACACAATAATTTTTATCCTGACTCACTTGAAACTCAAAGTTAATCCAGTCCATCCGCCAAGGTAATTTCGCTTTATACACAAGGTCTTAATCCGCCATAATCAACTAATTATAAATGCACTGGCAATAGCTGGAGACTAACAAACCACAAAGACAAGAAGTCGATATCTTTTCAAGGATACTGACCTAACTGGTCCCTCAAGGAATTACAAACAAACAGTTTGGATACAAAGATGTGTATTTACAAAGTGCTTCTTAATCAAGCAGATTTACACAAGTGAAATACAGAAAAAAAATACTTAAAGAAAGTTTTGCTCAAAGTTGGAAGCTTTTCACGTAGAAACATTTTTGTTATTTCGGTAACTTTCTTCAAGTCTCTAAGTCCCATATATATAACATGAAAAAGGAATCGTTAGAGGGCATATCAAGAATATGAAAATGTAGTTGTCCACTATCGGAATAGTGACGGGTGTGACAAATAGTACCGTCATTTCGCCTATAAAATCAGGTTGTGAATGAACAATTTCGTTTTGTACTATGTACTATTTTGATCACGTATCTTTTATCCTCATTTTCTAATTCATTGGCTTTTGATGAAAAGTTGATGAAGCATGAACGTAAGAATCACGTAGCTTGAAATCAGAATCTTCAGAATCATCAATCAAAATCTCTATAGCATTAACGTCTGACTTAAAATCTTTAGAATATTCAGCTAGAAACTTCAGAAGTTTACCATTCTTCAAAAGTTTGATGATCAGATCACATCCAGAAACAGAAACCAAGAGAGCATTGCAACAACAACATGACGTATTCTCAAAAACTTCTTGGAGGTAAATTAGTGTAAAAGCACATTTTGAAACACAAATTTCAGAAACTGATGATGTTGCACGTCACTTATTCAGAATCTAAACTTGTTGTTAAAGCTACACAATAACAAACTATTAGAGTACCAAAATTATCCTCACACAAATACTATCTTGTTATCATCAAAACTCAAATGTATAGATGCAGAACCAAATCTTGTTCTAACACTACAGTGGACTCTTTTTGTTTTGGTTTGTTGGGGGATATGATGTGATATGAGATTAACTCTGGCAAGATGTTTTAAGATGGATAAAGAATGAAAGGCGGACATGTGGGGAATGGTGGAGATATGTGGTAATGGTGGTCCGCAGGTAATGAAAAGGATAGAAAGGTTGAAAGACTCATTGGAGATGAAAATCCTGCTGGAGAAATTCACTAGGGAATATTCAAAAATGAGTTTTATCAACTGGTTAGAGATGATAGGCAGAAACTTTAGAATATATCTAAGTTAAGGAGATTTCTAACAAGAAATTCATCCAGTCAAAGATTTTGGAGATTCATAACAATAAATTCATCAAAGAAAAAAATGGGAGTTTTCTAACAAGAAAATCATTCACACAAAAACTTTGGAGATCCCTAACAAGAAATTCATCCAAGATAAAATTTGGGAGTTTTCTAACAAGAAAATCCTTCATGCAAAAGAAACTTTGGAGACTTTTAACAAAGAATTCATCCAAGACACACTTCGGGAGTTTTCTAACACAAAAAAATCCATGCATAAACTTTGAAGATCTTTAACAAGGAATTATTCTAAGACAAAAAAATTATTTGGAGTTTCCTAACAAGAAAATCATTCAATCTTTTGGAAATTCCTTAAAACGAAGAGTCGTACAAACGAACATCTAGGAAACATCAGGACAAGCATAGTAAATAGATATAAACTCTCTGTATAGTCCAATCAAAGATGAACTTTGACTATAGGCATCAGTAACAACCAATTTCTGACAAATGGTGACAGTAACAATTGGACTTTGAAGACGCCAATGACAATTGAACTTTGAAATTGATGCCGGTGACAACTGGACTTTGAAAATGCCAATGACAGTCTTACTTTGAAATTAATGCCAACAAAAATTGGACTTTGAGTCAAGGGATAAATCACAATAAGACCTGGGTTAATGCAAATGAGTGCGAAGTAGATTCGAGCTATGCATGATTTTGAATTTTTCTTTTATGCATGATATAAGAATGGTCAATGCTTGCAAATGTTGGAGCTTTATGAAGACTGGGAATTTATAGAGGTTTTTTTATGGAGGGTTTGATTCCTCAACGCCGAGCTCAACCAAGTATTTTCTATGATAAATGTATTCAAAGGAAGATTCTACCAAGCTTGAAAGTTACAACTAGCCAAGGGTCCATTCGGAGGATTGATGGGTTGTGTGCTCTATGAAAATTCCTGTTGTGATAATCCCAGAGTGCTTTTGTAACCTTGTGACTTTCTAGAAAACAATGATTTCCCTTTAATCCTCACACATGCCAAAGCAATTTGTGTTTTCTCAATATGTTTATTATTCTTTAAGTTCAAAATTTCATTATTAATAAATAAATGACATTTTGCATAATAAATAAAATAGAGAAAAACACGAATGACAGCAATTGATATGCTGAAATTGTATTTATTCATATAATGGTAGCACACAAATGGTGTAATTTCATATGGAATGTTACGAATTTGAAAATGGCAATGGGAAGGGGTTTATATTGAATCTCAATAACCACTACTAGCCATATAACCATGAGTCCACAAAACGTTGTGTTTGAATAGAGCAATTGGATTAATCTTTCCATCTTTAGCTCTTTTGTGTCGATCAGTCTTGCTTGATGAAGTCTTCAAACTCAATCAGACGAGCGATGTACGACCAACACTCCTCTTGGAAAGGATATGCACCTTCGGTCCATCAACTGTTGTACCCTGGCTTGAAAAGCCTCGCAATCTTCAGTAGAATGCCCTATGGATCCTCTATGATATCCACATTGAGCACTGGGATCATACCCGGAAAGGTAAGATTCTTCCACCGGTATGAGAGCTTTGGGCTCCACCAAAGAATTCCGAACTAGGTCCGGCAACAGCTGACTGTACGACATAGGCACTAGACGAAGAAGAGCATTCCTTCTTTTCAAATTGTTGTGAGGCCTATTCTGATTCTGGTACTGATAACTTTGTTGCAAAAACCTAAGAGGTCGTGGACTCTGAACATCAAAAACATCTTGAGACGGGGTTTGAACTCTTGAGGACTCTCTTTGTTCAAGCGCTTTCATCCTTAAGCTTGACCTAGGAACAGGAAGCAGCTGTGGGCAGGGGGATTCTGACACCAAAGATTGTAGGATATATTCTAGACCTACTGCAGCTTTAGGTGAGGGAATAGGATCATCCATCCCCTTTGCATGATAGGGAATAACTTCGCCTGATACATTCATGCCGCCCGGCGTGAATTCAATTGTCTTCGAATCAATCAGGTCATGAACCTTATGCTTAAAAGCTTTACAGTTTGTAATGTTGCGCCCCTGTCCCCCATAGTGGAAATTGCAACGGGCATTGACATCATAGCCTGGTGGTGGCTGGCCAGTAAATGGAGCCAGAGTCCGAAGCTCAACCAAATGAAGCTGAAGCAGGAGTTGCAGCAACTGAGCATAATCCATGGGGATCTGATCGAAGATTTTGTCTTGTGATTTTGTCCTTTGACCATATCTTCTAATCTTGGGATTCTCCTGAGAAATGAGACGTAGCTGATGACATGGAAATTTTGGAACCTCCGGTTGTGCAAAAGATCTCTGACACACATTACGCTCTGGTATAGGTTCCACAGACAGAAGTGAGACAAACATATTTGCTGCAGCTTCGGGCACCTGATCACCTTCTTTTATAAGCATATTCCTTATCACCTCCGTGATTAAGACCATCTGGGTCTTCAACTGATTGTTCTCCTCTCTGAGCGCATTCTGATCCAAGCGCAACGCTTGCATGTCCATGATGAACTGCCCCATTTGGCCCTGGACTTTCTTCAGCTCTGCCTGAACTTGCTCCACAACTTTGCGGGGATTCCTGTGATCTATCTGATTGTATAACCTGCAACAAACTAACGGAGTACATGAAGTCAGATTAACAGTTCCGAGGTACCTGTTATGCAAAAATAATATGCAAGATGCAGACAAGTATGCAACAGGGAAATTCCTCATGGATAGCAACAAGACAAAAAGAAACCTAAGATCCAATCAGGGATAACCATCACACATATATGCACCATACAGGAGTAATTGAATACAAACAAAGTGACCTCGACCAACAAGCCTGACGATGTTCAACGTATAGTAATGATCAAAAGCCATACAGGAAAACAGAGAAATCGTGTGCAATAATGGGCGCAGAAATCCCCTAGCAATTAGTCTCAACTGAGTCTTCAGTTTGATACCCTTCTGAACACTTGCTCTCGGAGAATTCCTCCATAACATGAACTGATACACCCGCTTGCCTGGATGAAGGAAGATCGTTGATTTGAATACCCAGAGGCGTGACTGAGATCCTATTGGAATCCAGCAAAGTATGAACCTGGCTTCTAAGCACCTTACAGTCTTCAGTTGAATGCCCATGTGCCCCAACATGGTACTCACAGCGGGCGCTGACATCGAAGCCTGGACGATATGGCAGGATCTCTGGATTAATCTTCTTTGGCACTATCAACCCACCTCTGATCAACTCCGACAATAACTGACTGTACGATACCGATAGCTGAGTAAAATTCCTTTATGGTTTCCTTGGTATTCGTCTAGCATGCTGACGCGGTTGATGACGGTACGACTGTTGACTCTGGCGGGAAACAGATACCTGATACACAGACCCAACAAATTGCTGACTCTGAACACTTGAAGTGTCTGAGAACTGAATCTGAGGTGCTGGATATTCTGAAATAACATCACTTCCTTTTTCCCATTCTTCCTGAGAACCGACAATTGATTCATTTTCATAAAGCGAGGTATCTGAGATGTCTCGAATATTTCCGTTCTTGATTCCACTCTCGATAGATTCACCCATTATCACCAAGTCAGCAAAGTTTGACATTCCACCACTGATCAACTTGTCAAAGTAATGGCCTTTCAAGGTACCCAAGAATACATCAACCAACTCTTTGTCCTGAAGTGGGGGTTGAACACGAGCAGCTAATTCTCTCCATCTCTGCACATATCCTCTGAAGGATTCATTGTCCGCCTGAGATAATTCTTGCAACTGCACGCGACTAGGAGCCATGTTGAGATTGTAGTTGTACTGCTTCACGAAGGCATTGGCTAAATCTGACCATGATCTGATGCAATCACTCTTCAACTGGATATACCAATTCAACGATGCTCCACTCAGACTGTCTTGGAAGCAGTGAATCAAAAGTTGATCATTGTGGACATGTGAAGTCATTTTCCTGCAGAACATTACCAAATGCTGCTTCGGACAACTATCCCCTTTGAACTTCTCAAAATTCGGCATTTTAAACTTTTGAGGCATCACAAGACCTGGTACCAAACACATGCTCGAAGCATTCAGATTGAGAGTATCCTGACCCATCAGGGCGTCCAACTTTTCATCCAACAGACGACATTTTTCCATAAACTCAACAGTCTGCGGGTCTTCAGCATTAATCTTCAGAACAACCTTTTGAGAATCTGGCACAGGGAAAGTGAAATTTTGATAGTCTGTGTCATGAAGAGAAGATAAATCTCTACCTCTGGTAATGGGATTCTCTTGAACTTCGACAGGAATCTGCACAGGCTGAGCTTGAGCGACATTGTTCATTGTAGTCCTCTGAATATTGGCCTCTCCTCTGGTCATAGCTGTCATGGCTTCCATGAGTTGATCCAACTGATTCTTCATCAATTCATACTCTGCCCTTGTAACAACCAAATTCCGCTCTCCTGAGTTCATGATTCTTCCAGAAGCTAACTCAAATCCAATACGAATGTCGGGAAATCAACTAACGAAACAGACAAAAGATGGGTGAGCTCCCTGTCCCGGCTGAGGATGGATATGCAAAATGAAATGCAAATGCAATACAATACAAAATGCAGAATGTTAATGCAACAGACAAGGGATCAAGATTGTTGTGCTGTAAACTGAGAAAGATCAAAGCTCTGCTTCAGCAAGAACATAGCACTACTCCGATAGAAACCAAATGATACCAATAATCCAGATTCAAACTGTAGAGAAAACCAGATAATTTGAAGGTAAAACTTTCCTGCATAACCTCAGTCTCACTCACAAGTATGGACCTATTAACTAACAAGGTTCGGCATCCTATGCGTTCATCAGCGTCACAGACTTTCAAGAAATGATGATACGTTCACCATTTCTGGTTTGGCATCATCATCTCTCGAAGAGGCCTCACTTAGCTGAATCACAAATGATCGGTTCCCAAAGTCGACAAACCTCAGATCCAACATCCCGTCGAGCCCTAAGGGGCAGAGGAGAAGTCATCAAAGAGAATCTCGTCTGAGTGTGAATTTCATGGGAAACTGTACCTGCTAAGCAAGAAAGCCCCCCACTAATCTCCACTACTAATGTTAGGTTTGTACTCAAGCCTGAGTTCGGCTTATCACTCATCAGAACTTCCCTCCCCACAGCAAATCAATAATGATACAATGCAGAAAGTAAAATGCGAAAGTAAATAAAGCACATATACACAACATCCAAAGATAAACAAACAAGCGCTAGGATTGACTCGCATAAGGAACCAGGGTCCCAACAGAGTCGCCAGCTGTCGCAACTGCGAAAAACACCCGGAGGAAAACAGAAGAGTCGCCACCTTTCGCTATTTATCCCAAAGAGAGGGAAATGAAACGATCGGAAAAACCTGACAAAAAAGGGAAAGACAAGGTCATCACAACCGAGTCTGTATTCGGGAGTTGGTTACGCAAGGGGAAGGTATGCGCACCCCTCACGTCCGTCGTACTCGACGGGATCCACGCTTTTTTGTCTATCTAAAGGGATGATCATCTATCTAGCTAAAGGTCAAGGGACAAAAATAAAAAAGAAAGGAGACTTAACAGAGCATCGCCGCTTTGTGCCTAGTTATTCCCTCGTGCAATGGGAAAGTCAGAGTCAACGTAGTTCGGCTAACTACGGGTGAAAGGGGGGAAGGTTGCTCGCCAAGACGTCACATCTTGTGCCTATGTACTTTCATCTGATATGAAAGATTAAAGCAAACGTAGTTCGGGCTAAAAAAGACCACAGGTTGGTTCAAATGTTTTTAGGCCCGAGTAGGGTTAACAAGTAGTTCTAGCAGTTGTTGTATGCAGCTCGACCATTAGAGACTTAGGCGTTACCGTTTGCGGTAGAACTAAAAGTTAACAACACTCTTTTATCTGAAAATATTTTCCTGATTAAGAACCCCAAAGGGTGAAAAAAAGATTTGAAGTGTTTTTGTGTTTTTTAGAGAAGAAGCGTTTTAATTATTGAGTGTTTATAATGTATGTTGTACTAAAGTCTAAAACCTAGGATCGAATGCATCACATATCGTCCTAAGGACGTATACTAAACACTCTAGGCAATTGAGAGGCAACCGCTCAATCACCATTTCCCAAGTACAAGGCTCATGGCACAACATCCATTATCTTTATTAAGTATGTTAAGATTGTATGAAGATGAGAAGAGAAGGAAGGACCGCTAATGGGAGACTAATTCAATCCTAAAAGTTATCATGCAAAGTGGACTTAAAATTGGGATACAAAAGGGAACTACCTAATATTATCATGCATAGTTAAGCACCTAATGTCTATCATAACCTCTCTTGAAGAAGAGAGATTAGAGATTTTAAGGGAAATAAGACAAAAGAAGAAGAAGAAGAAGAAGAAGAAACATAAAAATGCAAGAATGCAAACATAGAATGCACAAGTAAGATGAAAGTGAGGGAGGAAATATGTATGGGAGAGTAGCCTCCACAAGCTCATCTCAACCTCAGGGATGCATATGAGAATGCAAAAGAAGAAGATAGAAAAAAATGCACAAGATGAGATCAAACAACAAGAAGAAACCACACAAAAATGCACTAAAAGTGGGATGAAATGACCTAAGTCAAACAACATCAACCACAAGTGCCAAAAACTAAATCAAATGAAAGGAAAAGAAGCTCAAAACAAAAGTGAGGATGGGAGGCTATATGAGGACAGCAAGGAACTCATAATATGCACTCAACCATAAGCATCACAGACAAAGTGCAAAAGAAGCTCAAATGAGTCCTCAAGGATTCATCATTTTAGGTATGCTTCAAGTACCTCCTAAGGAGGGACTAAGCCACCTTAAATGATACTCCAAGGTCATGGGACAGAATGGGAGATGAGAGAAGAGAGCTCAAAAGCAAAAGCAATCACATCATAAGAGAAAACAAGCTTATACACAAGAGAAAGCAAGCATGTCACAAATGGAAACCCTAAATGGAAACATCAAAAGAAACACACAAATGAACAATTAAAACACAATATCATGACCTAAAATTGAGCAACCAGTAACCTTAACATGTTAGCAACATGAACCAAAGGGAATAAAAGGCTCAAAGGATCCATCAAAGTCATATCCAAGGCAAACTTGGTCAATGTGTATGTGTGAACCTCCCTTTGGGGTAACTTGACTTGCAAGTTACCTCAAAATTAGGAAAATGATTCAAAAATAACCAAATAAAATGCACAAAGTCCATAAACATGTTGGTAAACAGAATCCAAGAAATCACAATCAAAATCAATTCACAACACCACAAAAGAAATTGATTCACAAGGGTGTCCCATTGTGAATGAGGATTGTCAAGGGTCAAATGAAATGCAATCAAAGTCAAACCAAACGTCAACCAAACAGGGGCAAAATGGTCCTAAAAAATTCATCAACTCATCATGGATATGAGGATTAATTTTCAGTCATTGGATCAAAAGAAAAAGGAAGAAACAAATCAAAAACCAAACATTGTCAAGATTTAACTCAAATAATACACCTCCAATTAATAATTCCTTTTTTAAATGAAAATAATCCAAAAAAATAAAATAAAAATTCTAAAAAATAAAAGACATTTTAAATTGTCCAGAAAGTATTTTTTTGATGAATTTATCAATTGGAGGAATATTTTACAATGAATTAATTCAAAACAATACAAAACAAAAATATAAAAATAAAATAAAAAGAAAAAGAAAAAACTACGGTGCAAATAGTAAGCATATCACGTGTAAATTCAATGGGCCTGGTTGTAGGGGGTGCGTAAAGCAAATGAGGGCCCAGTCCACTAAGTCAGCCAAACAAATGAGAAACAATCTCAGCCACACAATGCACATACCAGTCAAACAATCCATGGGTCCAGAACATGACACACGTGCTATCAAAATTAAAAACAAAAACTAAATGAATCACAGCCACACAAACAAGTCCAGGTCAAGCAATCAAACGGCTGAGGGACGAGCTAGTGAAACGCACCGTTTCACTTAAAGCTCAGTCAACACAATCCTGGCCTTACGTTGTGCTTACTAAACTACCATCCAAAGGCCATCAGGCTGCCACACAAGTAACAGAAACTCAACACAAAATAAGATCAAATCATGACCATCAGATTTGGTCTTAGTCAAACAAATCAACATGGATCCAACGAACATAAACAAGCCATGCATCATCTTCTTCATTCAAACACAAAACAGAGGGAAAACCAGATGGCCGGAGCACGGTGGCTCCGGTCATCTTCTCCGGCGAGACACAACCACAAGCGAATCCAGACATCACCAAATTATGCAAAAACATAGTCAAAATTCATCTACATCTCATGTAGATCTCAAATATGAACTTATTTTTCATTAATCGTGCTTAAACAAGCCAAATCGAAGAAAACAAAAATCACATGTCATACTGAAATGTTCACAATCAACAACCAATTGCATCCAGAATCCAAGCATGAAGTTCATACATCACAACAACACACAAATGGCAAGCTAATTCATCATGGATTGAGAGAATTTTGGAATTATAGCTTACCTAGTGGAGAACTTCCACTGAGCCTTGAAATGAGGTTGAAACTTGACGAATTTGATCCAGAAACAATGCTTGATCTTCACTGAAGCTTTAGGAATGCTCAATTCTTCTTGAAACTTGATGAAATGCCAAAAATGATTTTCAATTTTCTCTCACTTTTTCAAACTGTTTTCTCAGCAATTCTCGATCCAAAACCTGTTCTCATAGCTTGTGAATGATGATGAAGTTATATACAATGGATCCTGATCACTTTGAAGCCCAATTAAAGCTTGCTTAGCCCAATTGCAAATCCAAAATTTTCTCACTTGGCAAGCTTCCAAATCGTGAAAAGAGAGTTGTAATGCCTTTAAACTTAGCTCAGGTAGCTTGCTGGTAATGAGTATTGATCCAAGGGCCAAGAGTTGCTCCTCAATTTAATCTTGTGGTATGATTTGCATTTGTTACTTTCACTTGAAGTAAGCTTGAAAATGGCATGGTTTTGGACCTCAACTTGCAATTCTGAAAATTCCATTTTGTTTATAATGTGATTTGCACTCAAAATATGCACAAACTTGCACAAAATTGGTCCAATATGATTTAATTTGATTTTTGGGTTTTTAATGACTTCTTCATGGAAATTCCTTCATCCAATCTTCCATCTAAGCTAAATCAATGGTTCCTTGATGTTTGGTTGAGCAAATGACCCCATTTGGAGCAAGTTTCATGTTGAGAAATGTTTCATTTGAAGTGTACAAAGTGGTGAAATGGACCTATAATGAAAATGACCTGTAATCTTACTTTCCCAAAATACCCTTGCCTTGCAAGCCTCATAACTTGAGTTCTACAAATCAGATGAAGGACTTCTAGTATTCTTTGGAAAGCTAAGATCATGAGGAACAACTTTCATGTTTGGGTCAAAGTGAGGAGAAACACCATTCTAGGTCAAAAATGGCTTAGAAGTTGGTTGACTTTTGTTGACCAAAATCACATTCATCTGAGGACTTGTAACTTGTCAACATCATAACTTGAGTTCAAGAAATCAGATGAAAGACTTCTAGTACTCAAAAGAAAGCTATAAACATGCTCTACAAGTTTCATGTTGGGGTCAAGATGATATGAGACTTGTATTTTAAGATATGTGGTCTTGAAGTTGGGCACTAAACAGGGGATTTTACACTGAGAATCCTAATTTAGTAACTTCTCACACTCTTAATTCTTCTTGATTTGATCTTGAAATCATATACTAGACATTTCAACACAACATTCCATAACCACAAATACTTGGAATTGAGTCTTAATCTCCTTCAATTTCACAGTTGACTGAGGGTTGACCAGATGAAAACCCTAACTACAACACTCTTGACTGTGGCTTCTTCCACATGACACGACAACCTGAATAAACTCCAATATGGCTCTCAAAGCCTTCCATTGCTTCCTCAACATCCCATACTTATAATCATGAATTCACAATCCTCTGATGATCTTCAACTGGCCTTCAAGTTAGGAGCTGATCCACATACACCCATCAACTCTTTCACAAAACTTTGACCACTTCTTGATGACTTGATGATCACTCATGCTTGAGTAAACCCCTTGCTTAGGTTCAAAACTCTGGGTGACCTTCCCTTGCTATGCACAGCCTCTTGATCCCCTGCTCAATGAACAATGCTATGCAATGCAAATGTTAGAAGAAAATGAAATGAAACAATAAACTAGGTTAAGAAAAGGTTGGTCAAATTTTGGGGTGCAACAATATGGAATGTTACGAATTTGAAAATGGCAATGAGAAGGGGGTTTATATTGAATCTCAATAACCACTACTAGCCATATAACCATGAGTCCACAAAACGTTGTGTTTGAATAGAGCAACTAGATTAATCTTTCCATCTTTAGCTCTTTTGTGTCGATCAGTCTTGCTTGATGCAGTCTTTGACTTTTATGTTCCTAATTTTTGTCTAGACCTCCCTTTCGAGTTTTCAATTCACCAAGACGCTCTTTTTTGCCTAGGTCACCCTTTAAGGTTTTCGACTTAGCGAGCTATCATTTTTGTATTTATCCTTAACTTTTTCCTTGACCACCCTTTCGAGTTTTCAGTCCACTAGTATACCCACTTTTGGCTAAATTTCGAATTTTCAACTTGGCAGGCTTTTATCAGGCATGATATTTTTTACTACATCTGAGTTCACTAGGTGTGGGAACTACTCGCCATCCATAGTTGTAAGAATTAGAACTACTCTAAAGAAGGTTTTCTTTACAACATATGAGTCTTCGTAATTAGGAGTCCAGTTTTCGCGTAAATCCTTGTGTTCAAGCAAATCTTTTTGAGCACAAGATCACCTTCTTAGAATTCTCGAGGACATACTTTCTTGTCAAACGCCCTCTTCGAAGGAATCTCCACTTCGATATGGAGTACTACTTCCATCCTGTATACTAAAGAGAATGGGGTTGCCTGTGCTGAAGTGCAGACAGATGTCTGATATCCATGTAGTACAAAGGGTAGCATTCCATGTCAAACTTCATAGATTTTCACTATCTTCTCCAAGATCTTCTTGATGTTTTTGTTGGTTGCTTCAACAACGCCATTTATCTTTGGATGATATGGGAAAGAGTTATGATGCTCAATTTTGAAGCTCTCACATAACTCTTTGATCGTCTTGTTGTTTCGATTTGACCCATTGCACATGCGATAAAATCATATATGCAAATAAAAAATGCAACCAAAATTCTACCAAGCCCAATTTGGAGATACATCTTCAAAAATAATTCACAAAAATTAGAGATACATCTCTAGACAAAGCCGTGATTTTGCAGAAATGACAAAAACACCATTGCAGCTTTAAACTCCAAAAAAACTTTCAATGCATGTCCATTTAGGCTACCTATTTCAACAACACACTGCAATTAAACAACTCATTATTATAAAAAAAAAAAAATCATTCAAAACACTAAAAAAAAAGAATGATTTTTGAAAAATTTATCAAATTTAAGTTGTGGAAGAAAAGCTTGACAAAAGTAAGAAGATTTGCAGCAAATAAAGTAAAACGCGTTGAGAAACTTGATTTGATGAGGAACTTGATTTGACAAGAAGTTTGAATGCCCGAGGAAGAGCACCAATTGGTTTTTTATGAGGTTTAGTGAGTTTTGAGACAATTGAAGAAGAGAGAAGATTTATGACACAAGTTAATGTATTATTCATCCCATCCAGAAATGCATCTCCGACCCACTCAATCTTGAACTAATATTATTTACAAAGATGCATCTTTAAAAAGACATCATACACATACAAAGGTATATCTCCAAATTAACAAAACAAAAATTTCTCATCAATTTGTCCTAAGGAGTATATGAAAAATGTCCATCAAAAGATCAAGATCACGGTGGGCTTCAAATTTGGTTGCGAAAGTTTTAAGTTCAATTTTCATTTATACATTCTAGGTCCATTCATTTTATTGTACATACATGTTCAAAATTAAGATAGCAAACACACTATCTTTATTGATATTATACATGCATGTCGCATCACTTAATTTTCTCTCCAAACCCTTCTCTTAAATTGTTGTATAGTACTTCTTCTCTCCAAACCCTTCTCTTAAATTATTGTATAGCTTGAAAATGGTGGTCGGAGGATACTTAACCCATTCCAAGTAGACCCGTTTATGCCATGTCATTTTTAAGAAATCCATTACAATTTCCCTCTAATGTCATGTCTTCCTATCACTTCACCTTATATACCATATGCTTGTAGCTTATCAAAATTTCTTAAACAATTAAGGTTTCAGGATTTATACATAATGAGCCAATTTGTGATGATTATCTTAATGTGAAAGCAACCTCAATAATAATTATCTGACAGTCCAAACACCTGAATGTAGATTTTGTTTAATTAGGAAGAAAATATCATTTGGAGTCATTACAAATATACTTGGTGAATTTGCATGATCAACTTACTAATGTCTCACTATATGGTAAGAAAAGTCCTTAACAAGTTTGAATAGAAAGGTTTTATAAATCTAGTACAATTGGTTTTACGCTCAGGTCAGATAAGTTATTCAATGACCTTTTTTCCTTGCTGCAACTTATTAGCAACCTCACAAAGTGATCATGTACATTTACATATAAGACACAGTTCAATATTCTCTTCTAATTAATAGAAGAATATGGTTCGGCCTTCAAGTTTAAATGAGGCATTCCTCCAATGTTTGAACCACATCACACATGAACATATGAACGGAAGAAAACAATCACAAATTGCAATCTCATAAATATATGCAATAGCAGAAAGCTTAAGTGTGATAATTGAATGAAGGGAGGAATAATGTGACAATTTTATCTGTCAATGACATGAGCATATGAACTGAAGAAACAATCACAAGTTGCAATCTCGGGATCATCGCCAATTAATGTTAGGATTTGCATTGAGAATCTCCAGCATTATAAATAGAAAAATTCAAAACAATTTAAGTTAGGGTTTTAAAAGAGGCTCAGATTCGCCTTTTTGCCTTTTTTTCAGACAGAAGAGAGAAGAGGTTTGCAAAGGCTGCCAACTGTGCAAAGATCCGCAAGAGCAATTTCACACAGACGGAGTCACCTTGCCAGGAAACAACTCTTCACTCAATGTCTGATTAAATTGCTAAAAGCATCATCACTGCCTAGTTATCCAAGAAGAAGAAACAGAAGCTGTGGTGAAAACAGAAACAGAAGCAGAGAAGTATGATCAGGCAATAATCGAGACAGAGAAAAATAATGTGAGTGTGTTTGCGTGTGGAGAGTTTGCAAAATTTCATTAAGGATCATAGGCTTGCATGAAAACTCAGGGGCAACGGCTCTCAAGACACCCTTAACTCTCTGAGTGCGAGCCTCATACTTAACAAGTATAAACTGCAGGTTTTCATAGGAAGGCTCAGATTCACCTTTTCTCAAACAAGAGGCAGAAGAGAAAAGCCTCACCATGGCTGCATTAACAGTGCCTGTAGAACAAACCACAGCAATAGTGATTTCAAACAGATATTCTGAAACACCTTGCCAGTACCAAGGCTCTTCAACCTCTTCTCTGTTCTAAAAGCTGAAAAACATCATAGCTTCATTGAGTATTCTATATTATGTTAAAATATCTTGCATTCTATCGGAGACAAAGCCATATCATAGATAAAATGTCAACATCACCTATTATATAGAACAAATGACGTGCATTATACGAAACCAGCACTTAGCCAAACAGTTGCAAACCACCACAAAATGAAAAAAAAAAAAAAATACAGAAGATATAAAAAACTAATCATTGTAGATAGGGGAGTACCAGATCATCAAGTTTTCTATTTAAGTATATCTTTAAAAACAGTCTGGCTGTGACAGGGTCAGTAATGTTCATGCTCAACCATCCACCACTTCCTCTACGGCACTCCTCTCTTGCAATTTACGCAAAATAGATTTGTGGCATTTGCATTGAATGGGGAAAGCTAGGCCTCGAGTGAAATGAAGCATTTTGGGCTTCTTTGAGTATTGGGCTTGGATGACTTGTGAAAATTTTAAATCCGACAATGGCTCCTTCTATACCTATTGACTTAATGTGGATAAGCCGGTTTCAGTTTTGGTAAACAATAGCAAAACATCACAAAGTAGATTTGAGAAGGATTCCTGAGGTGTCCATTCTTTTCTCTGCTTAGTATAAATCCCCAGACAAGCATATCTGCATAGCTAAATGAATTTCAAGAATAACTCAGTTGTTTGAGTACAATAAATTCTAACATAAGAATTCTTAGACAGCATTTTGCATGAAACCTAGTGTGAGGAAATCTATCACAAAAAAGATAATTTGGGTCCAGATTATAGTGCATATCAAATACAATCATGTGTGCAGAAGTAGAAACAGATTGCATACAGAGTTTCACAAAAAGCAAGATATTATAATTTTAAGTACAATTTGTTTTACCAAGTTGAGAGTCAAAGCTGCTGATGTAATTTTTTGTTCTTTCAATGAATTCTTCCCTGTTGCAACCATGTCAATATTTGAACATATCTCAAAGATATAGTTTAACAATTCATGTCAATTTATCATTAAATTGGCTTCCATGTATGTATAGAACCCTCAATGAGCCAATTTCTCTTTTGCTATAAAATCAAATAGCTAAGTAGCATGACCCACGAATCATTTATTCTTAAATTTATTTCTTAAAGTTCTGGTAAGGTGTGAAGGCCTCAATGCTCAAAGGAACAGTCTGCGATGAAAGGGACATGGAAAATAAAATAAAGTCTCACGTCAAAAACTATATTAGCTAGCAATTACTTTCAATTTTCATATTATGCAAAAAAAACACCATAAATAAAAGCACAAAAATTGAGACAAATGTATGCAGAACCAAAAGTATAGGCATGATTGTTGAATGAACAGAGTAGTAATATGTGCTAGTTACACTCCTGAGTCCAGATTTACAAGCAATCAAGGAAAAATATTTTATGAACTGCAGCAAAAAAATTATGAGACAAGTTCTTTTTATGTTTCCATTGTTAAATTTGACTCGATGGGAAACAAACAAAATTCAAACAAACGGAAAAACGAAAAAGGACCCAAACACAATTTGAGTTAGGGTTGAACAAAAGGAGGCTCAGATTTGCCTTTTCTCAAACAAAAGAGGAAGATTGCAAAGGCTGCATCAACAGTATATGTGCAAAGAACCCAAAGAGGATTTCACACAGACACAGAGTCACCGTGCCTGGAAACAGATCTTCACTCGTGTCTGATTCAATTGTCGAAAACATCACTGCCTTGTTGTCCAAGAGGAGATGGAAGAAGAAAAAGAAGTACATAATTGAAACGGAGGGAGTATGTATATATGTATGTGTGTGTGTATGAAGAGCTGTTTGCAAATTTAACCGAGAAAGATCATTGGTTCTGTAACTCAGTGGCAACAGCTCTCAAAACAACCTTATCTGAGTATGGAGCCTCATACTTAAACTAACAACTAATGAGTGTGTAAACCCTAATTGCAGGGTTTTAGACGAAGGCTCAGATTCACCTTTTCTCAACCAAGAGGCAGAAGAGAATAGCATCACCATGGCTGCGTTGCCAGTATATGTAGAATGAATTACAATGGTATTTTCAAACATATACTGATACACCTTGCCAGTAATAAGGCTCTTCAACCTGTTGTCTGATTTAAAAGCTGAAAACAACATCACTGCCATGTGTGTCCTCTATAAAGAAAAGTAGTTCAAAAAATCATATCACTGTAAGAAAAGTGAGGCTTAGCAAGTGCAAAAAAAGGGAATTTTTATAGAGATAACCTAATATGAAGTGCATTAAAGTACCTTATAAGTTATTAGTATTCTTCCCCTGAAATCATTTTAACATTGAAAATCACCGATTCATCTGCATTCAACAAAAAAGAAAATTATAGTTTCCACGAGAGTATAGCCATACAAAACAACATAATGAATAGAAATAGAAAGTATAAAACAGAAATACTGACCATTTGAGATAGGAGAGTATCAAGCCCTCTAGTTCTCTATTCAAATGTATAAAAAAATGCATGGATTTCCAATGCTCAAAGTAAATTATAGTTTCCTCGAGAGTTAAGCGACAATTCCTTCTCAAAGCCATCCTCTTTCCATTATGGACAAGCATATCTAAATA
This sequence comes from Lathyrus sativus, assembly GCA_963859935.3. Classification (NCBI taxonomy): domain Eukaryota; kingdom Viridiplantae; phylum Streptophyta; class Magnoliopsida; order Fabales; family Fabaceae; genus Lathyrus; species Lathyrus sativus. Next base: position 358,968,336 of record OZ012738.1, read on the forward strand.
AATTTCTAGCATTCAACAAAAGTAGAGTGATATAAAATATAAACATAGAAATTCTTTTTGTACATCATTTCAGATGAAACCAAGTAGTGTCTAGAAATGTATCACACAAAAATTGATGAGCTGGGTAAAGAAGTGAAACACATTTACAACAATTAGTGCAGCATTAGAAAAGATGTACTCTAAGTCCTTCTTTCCACCTTGGTTGGAGTACAATAAACTATATTCAAGAATGAAATGATAGTTTGAGTACAATAAACTATTTTCAAAGAGACCAAGTAGAGTATATCTGTTTCACAGAAAATGGTGATGTGTTCGATAGTACCATGCTTATAACATTAAATTTGGCATAGAAACAGACAAAAATTCAAAAGAACAAAGTTATCATGTCATGTCCATTCATATAGATGGAGAACTCAGCAACACTGGCATGCCTTGAGAATCCTAACAATCTTCTACGCTACTTTCACAATAGTGTTTCTTGTTCACCCAACATTGAAGTTTCTGAACCATGTCATTGATTCTATAGTTTGCTAACCTTGCTTCAGCTTTAGTGAAGTGTACTGACCCATGTATTTTTTAAAGAAGGAAAATTGTCTTTGACAAAAAGAAAAACGTTAAGTTGATATAATTTGATGAGCAATGCACACTAATCTCTTATGTTATACTAGTATGTACTTTAGTTCTTGATTAGAAATTCTAGGAGGGAAAATTTACATAGATTGCAATCTTCAATGGGGCATGTCATAAATGAAAGAGACATTGAAAATCAAAATAAAGTCTCACAGTAAGTAATATCAGAAAAACACTTCAACTATATGATCAGTCTTTTTAATAATACCATAATCACTTTCAATAAAATGTAAGCATACTAGAAAACATAGGAGTGATTGTTGAATAAACATACAATGCAAATTTTGTCTTTTTTTTGTCTAAAATCACACATAATGGTAAAAAATTATATGGGTTGCATTGAAAAAATTTAGTTTTGTGAGAATACTTTTCACTACTCTAATTCTTCCATCTTAAAATTTTAACTTGGTGGAAAACAAACAAAATTAAACAGACTCAAAAAACGGGAGGAAAAAAGAGAGACCCAAAACACAATTTGAGATGAGGCTGAAGAAAAGAAAGCTCAGATTCGCCTTTTCTCAGACACAAGAGCGAATAGGTTCTCAAGTGCTGCGTCAATAACATCGTCTGTGCAAAATACAACAACAACGCCAAGGGGCAACAAAAAACAAGCTCATGGAAGAACAGAGGAAGTATATATGAAATGATAGTTGTTTAGAAATTTCATTGAGATTGGTCATCAGCTACCACAACAACGCCAAGGGGCAACAAAAAATTCATTTGCATGTCCTGAACAAAGCAAAAAATGCACTTAGCCAAAAGATAAAGAACAGAATGAAATTTAATCGAAGCTATGAAATACCAAACATTTGTAATTTGAGAACAAAAAGCACCAAAATCTCTATGAAAGGAACAATAATTTTCAAGTTGAATCATATAGCTTTCTCTTCAACATTGCCTTCTTCGAATTAAAGCAAAAATAGATTCACAGTCTAAAATCACTGGTAAGGATGAACAATAATTTTCAAGTTGAATCATATAGCTTTCTCTTCAACATTGCCTTCTTCGAATTAAAGCAAAAATAGATTCACAGTCTAAAGTCACTGGTAAGGATAAACAATTTTGTCATTCACAGTCTAAAGTCACTGGTAGGATAAACAATTTTATGATTTGCATTAAAAAATTAGTTGCGAGAAATGCTTCTCACAACTCTAATGCTAACATAATTCTATTTGACTTGGTGTGAAACAATTCAAACAAACAAAAATTAGACCAAACTGAGAAAGGGGGACAAAAAGAGGGACCCAAACACAATTTGAGAGAGGGTTGAACAAAAGAAGGCTCAGATTTGCCTTTTCTCAGACAGGCGAGAAAAGAGGTTCCAAAAGGTTGTGTCAAGCATCTGTGCGAAGTACAACAAATGTAATTCCACATAGACACATAATCGCCTCGCAATGAAACAACTCTTCACCCAATGTCGGATTCAATTATTAAAAAAATCATCACTGCCTTGTTATCAAATAAGATGAAGAAGTCAACAACATTGCCTTGTTATCAAAAAAGAAAAAGAAAAAAAAAGAACATTGAGAAACATATAGGGTGCATTAGTATGTATGTGTTGAGAATTGTTTACAAATATCATTGAGATCTATCATCGGCTATCATGACAACAAAGAGGCAACAACTCTCAAAACAACCTTAACTCTGAATGTAAAGCCTCATACTTAAAACAGTTTGTAAACCCTAATTAAAGGGTTTCACAGGAAGGCTCAGATTCACTTTTTCTCAAACAATTGACAGAAAAGTAGAGCCTCAACATGACTGCATTATCAGTGTATCTGTATTGAATAAACCAGACAGATACCGAAACACCTAGCCAATATCAAGACACTTCAACCTTTTGTTTGATTTAAAAGCTGAAAATAACATCACTGCCCTCAATGTGTACACAATCAAGAAAATAATTTCAAATAATGTCGCAGAAGAAATGAGCAAGTTTTCATTAAGAGGCTTAATTTTAACCTAAAATAAAACACGCAAAGAAGCGTATTGAAAATACCTTACATGATTCTCCTGAAACAGTTTATAACATTGAGATGTCCAATTCATCTGCATTTTATGAGGAAAGAAAAAACTGCAGTTAACCAAAAGGAAAAGAACAGATTGAAATGTAACACTAGATACGAAGTATCAGGCATTTGTGATTGGAGAGTACCAAGCATTGCCTTGGTGGGAAACAATTCAAACAAACAAAAGTAGATGAAGAAGATAAACAACATTGCCTTGTTATCAAAAAAGAAAAAGAAAAAAAGTTAACATTGAGGAATGTTAAGAGTCCCACATCGGACAATATATGACTTGAACATGTGTTTATAAGTGGGGGCAATCCTCACTCTACCAACCGGTTTTGTAGGGTTGAGTTAGGCCTAACCACATTTCTTAACATGGTATCAAGAGCCTGGTTTAAGATCCGGTGGGCCACCTTCTATGGTTTCCGCTATCGGGCCACCCACCATTTATTTCCACGCTTCAGTTGTCCAGTCCTGAGCGTGAGGGGGTGTGTTAAGAGTCCCACATCGGACAATATATGACTTGAACATGTGTTTATAAGTGGGGGCAATCCTCACTCTACCAACCGGTTTTGTAGGGTTGAGTTAGGCCTAACCACACTTCGGGGCAATCCTCACTCTACCAACCGGTTTTGTAGGGTTGAGTTAGGCCTAACCACACTTCTTAACAAGGAACATATAGGGTGCAATAGTATGTATGTGTTGAGAGTTGTTTACAAATTTCATTGAGATCTATCATCGGCTACCACAACAACATAGAGGCAACAACTCTCAAAACAACCTTAACTCTGAGTGTAGAGCCTCATACATAAACCAGTTTGTAAACCCGAATTAAAGGTTTCACAGAAGGCTCAGATTCACTTTTCTCAAACAATAAGCAGAAAAGAAGAGCCTCAACATGACTGCATTATCAGTATCTGTATAGAATAAACCACAAAAGTGGTGTTTTCAAACAGATACCGAAACACCTAGCCAATATCAAGACACTTCAACCTCTTGTTCAATTTAAAAGATGAAAATAACATCACTTCCTCAATGTGTTCACAATCAAGAAACTAATTTCAATTTTACGCAGAAGAAATGAGCAAGTTTTCACTGAGAGGCTTAATTTAACCCAAGTAATAAGCGTATTGAAAATACCTTAGCATGATTCTCCTGAAACAGTTTAGGGAATTTCTTAATGCACCCTATATATTATAAACTGCAGCAAAAAAATTATGTGTCACAAGTTCTTGTTATGTTTCCATTGTTAAATGTGACTCAGTGGGAAACAAAAAATTCAACCAAACGGAGAAACGAAAAGGACCCAAACACAATTTTTATTTAGGGTTGAACAAAAGGAGGCTCAGATTCGCCTTTTCTCAAACAAAAAAGGAAGTTTGCAAAGGCTGCGTAAACTGTATCTGTGCAAAGAACCCAGAGAGGATTTCACACAGACACAGAGCCACCATGCCTGGAAACAGATCTTCACTCATGTCTGATTCAATTGTTGAAAACATCATTGCCTTGTTGTCCAAGAGGAGATGGAAGAAGAAGAAAAAGTACTGTCCAAGAGGAGATGGAAGAAGAAGAAAAAGTACATAATTGAGACGGAGGGAGTATGTATATATACCTTAGCATGGTTCTCCTGAAACAGTTTAGAGAATTTCTTAATGCACCCTATATATTATAAACTGCGGCAAAAATGCTATGTATGTGGTGTATATAAAGAGCTGTTTGCGAATTTCACTGAGAAAGATCATTGGCTCATTAACTCGGAGTGGCAACAGCTCTCAAAACAACCTTATCTCTGAGAATGGAGCCTCATACTTAAACTAATGACTAATGAGTGTGTAAACCCTAATTGTAGGGTTTCAGATGAAGGCTCAGATTCGCCTTCTCTCAGACAATAGCAGCATAGAAGACCATCACCATGGCTGCGTTACCAGTATATGTAGAATGGACCACAATGGTATTTTTCAAATATACTGAAACACCTTGCCAGTAATAAGGCTCTCCAACCTGCTGTCGGATTTAAAAGCTGAAAACAACATCACTGCCTTGTGTGTCCTCTATAAAGAAAAGTAGTTCGAAAAATCATATCACTGAGAAAAATGAGGCTTAGCAAGTGCAAAAAAGGGAATTTTTATAAAGATAACCTAATATGAAGTTCATTAAAGTACCTTATATGTTATTAGCATTCTTCCCCTGAAATCATTTTAACATTGAAAACCTCCTATTCATCTGGATTCAACAAAATAGAAAATTATAGTTTCCTCAAGAGTATAGTCAAACAAAACAACATAATGAAAAGAAATAGAAAGTATAAAACAAAAATACTGACCATTTGAGATAGGAGAGTACCAAGCCCTCTAGTTCTCTATTCAAATGTATAAAAAAATACAAGGATATCTAATGCTCAAAGTAAATTATAGTTTTCTCGAGAGTTAAGCGACCATTCCTTCTCAGAGTCATCCCTTTTCCATCATGGACAAGCATATCTAAATAAATTTCTAGCATGAAACAATAGTAGAGTGATATAAAATATAAACATAGAAATTCTTTTTGGACATCACTTCATATGAAACCAAGTAGTGTCTAGAAATGTGTCGCACATAAATTGATGAGGTGGATCAAGTGAAACACAGTTACTATAATTAGTGCAGCATTAGGAAAGGTGTACTCTGAGTCCTTCCCTTTCCACCATGGTTGAAGTACAATAAACTATATTCAAGAATGAAATGATAGTTTGAGTACAATAAACTATTTTCAAAGAAACCAAGTAGAGTAGATATCTATTTCACAGAAAATGGTGATGTGTTCCATAGTACCATGCTTACAACATTAAATTTGACATAGAAACAAACAAAAATTCAAAAGAACAAATGAAAGATGGAAAGAAGGGAAAAATTCCAAAAAAATAAATGAGCTAGGGTTGAACAAAAGAAGGCTCAGATTTGCCTTTTCTCAGACACAAGAGAAGTTGTTTGCAAAGGCTGCTCAACAGAATCTGTGCAAAGAACCACAGGGATAATTTCACAGACGATGAGTTACATCGCCAGGAAACAACTCTTCACACAATGTCTGATTCAATTGTTGAAATCATCATCACTGCCTTGTTATCTAAGAGAGGGAAGAAGAAAAAGTTTATTATGAAACAGAAGGAAGTATGTGTGTGTGTGTGTATGAATGTTATACGTGCAGAGAGAGCTGTCAGCAAATTTCACTGAGAAGGATCATCGACTTGGACAGCAACTCAGAGTGGCAATGCCTCTCAAGACAACCTTATCTCTGAATGTGGAGCCTCATAATTAAACTAACAACTAATGTGTGTAAACCATAATTGCAGCGTTACAGAGGAAGGCTCAGATTCACCTTATCTCAAACAAAAAGTGGAAGAGAAGAGCCTCACCATGGATGCATTATCAGTATCTGTAGAATGAACCACAATGATATTTTCAAATAGATACATTAACACCATGCCAGTACCCAGGTTCTTCAACCTGTTGTCTGATCTAAAAGCTGAAAACAACATCATAGCCTTCAAGTATCCTCTACCGAGCAACTTATATAATAATAAGATATCGTTGAATGTGCAAGTCATAAGTTTAACAAGTGCAAAAACAGAAAACTCCTAATATATAAAGAAAGAGGACGTTAAAAATACCTCGGAAGTAATTAGAACAGCTGTGGCATGCTTCGCCAGAAACTATTTAAACATCAAAAACCTCCAATTCATCTGCATTTAGATCAAAGAAAAATGCACTTAGACAAACAAAACACCGCAAAATGAAAAGAGAAGAAATAAACTACTAACCATTTGGGATAGAAGAGTTCCAAGCCCTCTATTTAAATATATAAATATAAATAAATAAATACTGATTGAAAATCATGGCTTGTTATGTTATAGTTTTCTCAAGAGTTAAGTGCATATTCCTTCTCAGTATTTATCTTTCCAGCATGACAGGCATAGCCTAATAAATTTCAAGAATGAATCAATAAACAACATCACTTCAAGGATGACGAACTACATCACTTCAAATGAAAACATGACTCCAAAAAGACTCTAAATGATGTACAGCATTAGGAATTAAGATGGTGTACTGCCATGTGTGCAGCATTAAAAATTGGGGACTTGGCATTGGTGTACATACAGAGCTTTGCAAAATAGAGGGGTTATATAGGTTATAGTACAATTCGTTTCACTAGGTTGAGAGCCTTTGTTATTTCAATGATCTTTTCCCTGTTGCAGGCATAATAGTAGCCAGACAAAGTTATCATGTCATGTCCATTCATATACATAAGATGGAGAGCTCAGCAACACTGACATACCTTGAGAATCCTAACAATCTTCTAGGCTACTTTCACAATAGTATTTCTTGTTCACCCAACATTGAAGCTTCTGAACCATGTCATTGATTCTATAGTTTGCTAACCTTGCTTCAGCTTTAGTGAAGTGTACTGACCCATGTGTATTTTTTAAAGAAGGAAAACTGTGTTTGACAAAAAAAAAAGTTAACTTGATATAATTTGATGAGCAATGCACACTAATCTCTTATGTTATACTAGTATGTGGTTTAGTTCTTGATTAGAAATTTTAGGAGGGAAGAATCACGTAGATTGCAATCCTCAAAGGGACAAGTGTCATAAATGAAAGAGACATAGAAAATCAAAATAAAGAATGGTGGTTGAATAAGTAATATCAGAAAAACACTTCATCTATAGGTGCAATCTCATGATCAGTCTTTTCAATAATAACATAATCACTTTCAATAAAATATAAGCATGCTAGAAAACATAGGAATGATGGTTGAATAAACAAGCAATTCAAATTTTGTCTTTTTTAGTCTAAAACCACACATAATGATAAAAAATTATATGGGTTGCATTGAAAAAATTTAGTTTTGGGAGAAATACTTATCACTACTTTAATTCTTCCACCTTAAAATTTTAACTTGGTGGAAAACAAACAAAATTAACCAAACTCAAAAAAGGGGAGGAAAACAGAGAGACCCAAAACACAATTTGAGACGAGACTGAAGAAAAGAAAGCTCAGATTCGCCTTTTCTCAGACAGAAGAGCGAAGAGGTTCTCAAGGGCTGCGTCAATAACAGCGTCTGTGCAAATACAACAAGTGTGATTTTGCACAGGTGCAGAAATCACCTCACCGTGAAACATCTCTTCACCCAATGTCTGGTTCAATTGCTGAAAACATCATCACTGCCTTATTACATAAGAAGAAGAAAAAGACAGTAAGTAAATATTGCCTTGTTATCAAAGAAGAGGAAGAAAAACAAGCTCATGGAAGAACAGAGGAAGTATATATGAAATGATAGTTGTTTAAATATTTCATTGAGATGGATCATCAGCTACCACAACAACACAAAGGGGCAACAACTCTCAAAACAACCCTATCTCTCTGCGTGTGGAGCCTCATACTTAAACTAACAACTAGCAAGTTAAAAACCCTAATTTCAGGGTTTCATAGAAAGGCTCAGATTCACCTTTTTCTCAAACAATAGACAGAAAAAAAGAGCCTTAACATAGCTGCTGTTAACTTAGAGTACAGAGGCACCGAAAACTGTTGTTTTATTGATTGATGCGTTAACATAACAAGAATTACAAACTGCTTAATAAAGCTGTAAGCCACTAACAATATATTCCTAAAAATCAGTTACCAACATAAATAATATAATAAATTAATTTTTCTAATATTCTCTCTTAAACTGAAAGTTTTCAAACATTCAGTTTATCACACACGCCCAACAATGCTCTGAGCTTCTGAAATGCAGCCAGCTTCAATGGCTTGGTCATTATATCAGCAATTTGGTCTTCACTTCTGCAATAGTGAAGTTCAATCACTCCATCCTTTGTGAGATTCCGGATAAAATAAAATTTCACGTCTATGTGTTTGCTTCTTCCATGTAAAACAGGATTATTGGACAGTTTGCTTCTTCCATGTAAAACAGGATTATTGGACAGTTTGATAGCTGAACTGTTGTCGCAATAAATTGCAGTAGCATTAACTTCCCTTTCCTGCACAAAATTCAGCCCTTCAAGAATCCTCCTAAGCCAAATTGCTTGACAAGCACATGCTGTTGCAGCAACATATTCTGCTTCGGTAGTTGATAGGGTGACTATCTCTTGTTTCTTTGATGACCATGAGATGGCTCCAGAACCCAGCATAAAGACATAGCCGGAAGTACTCTTTCTATCATCAATATCTCCAGCATAATCACTATCTATATAGCCAATCAGATCTGAATTTTCTCCCTTCTTGTAGAAAATTCCAAAACTAAGAGATGACTCTCCTTAGGATTTTCCATATACCTGCTGATCAAACTTACAACATGCATGATATCAGACCTCGTTCCTGTTAAATACATCAGACTCCCCACGATTTGCTTGTAAAGGTGGTTGTCAACCTTCTTTTCATCCGAATTTCGAACAAGTTTCAAGCCTACTTCAGTAGGTGTAGCAGCACAATTGCAATTTGACATCTGAAATATGTTCAGAATCTCTTGCACATACTTCTTTTGTGAGATAAAAATGCCAGCTTTTGATTGCACTACTTCTATGCCGAGAAAATAATGCATCTTCCCTAAATCAGACATATCAAATTCCAACATCATAGATTGCTTGAACCTTTCAAACATGCTGAAATCGTTCCCTGTATATATATCAAATCATCCACATACAAGCACACGATCAACAATTTTCTTCCTTCCCCACTTTTCACAAAAAGTGTGTTCAAAAGGACATTTCTCAAACCCTTCCTTCAGGAAGTAAGCTTCAATTCTACTGTACCAAGCGCGTGGTGTTTGTTTTAATCCATACAAAGCCTTCTTTAGTCTATAGACTTTGTGCTCACATCCAAACTTCATGTATCCAGGAGGTTGATCAATGAACACCTGCTCCTTCAAGTCACCATGTAAAAATGTTGATTTTACATCCAATTGGAAGATGGGCCATGAATTTTGTGCAGCTACAGCAACCACCATTCTAATTGTATCATGTCTTGCAACTGGAGCAAATACTTCAGTATAGTCCACCCCAAACTCTTGCTTGTAACCTTTAGCGACGAGTCGTGCCTTGTATTTGTCAACTTCTCCATCTTCCTTGAATTTTGTCTTATACACCCATTTCACACCAATTGTCTTTTGCCTTTGTGGAAGATCAACCAACTCCCAAGTGTTGTTCTTCTCAATAGAAGCAATTTCTTCATCCATTGCTTTTTTCCACTTTGGTTCCTTAATAGCTTCTTCAAAAACCATGGGATCACAATCCGTAAGAAATGCAAAGTGTGTTAGTTGACATTCTGATTGATTTACTCCAGTCACCTCATAATCAATCATCCAACCAGGCCTTCTTTTATCACGCCGAGGACGAGGTTCTGAAGTTGATGTTGCTGGTGAGCGACTTCTTTTATCACGCCGAGGACGAGGTTCTGAAGTTGATGTTGCTGGTGAGCCAAGAATCTGCACAGAACTATCAGCTGTTGTTTCTGCGGGCTGCTGTTGTGTGGACCGGTGTTGCACACTTGAAGTTCCAGGTTGCTCATCTTCAATTTCATCAAAATCCACCAGTTTCTCTTGATGCACAACAGCACTCTTATTCTCTGCCCAAAAATTTTGTTCATCAAATATCACATCACGGCTAATTATAATCTTCTTGGTGTTAGGATTATAAAGCTTATATGCTTTTGACTGATCACTAATACCAAGAAAAATACACTTCACCCCCTTGTCTTCAAGTTTTGTTCTTCTCTGATTCGGGATATGAGCGTAGGCAACACACCCAAAAATTCTGAAGTGATTGACAGCTGGTTTGTTTCCACTCCATGCCTCCTCAGGAGTCATGTTTTGAACAGAAAAGGTCGGACTTCTATTCAAAACGTGGACGCTCCAATTCACTGCTTCGGGCCAAAAAGTTTTAGAGATTCCACTTCTATTTAGCAAACTTCGAACCATGTTTATAATAGTGCGATTTTTCCGCTCACAAACACCATTTTGCTGAGGCGAATATGCTGCTGTAAGCTGCCTTTGAATTCCATGATTCTCGCAAAACTTTGCGAATTCATGCGACGTATACTCTCCACCATGATCTGTTCGCAGAACCGTAATCACGCATCCACTTTCCTTTTCAACAGACACTTTAAATGTCTTGAAAACATCAAATGCTTCAGATTTTTCTTTCAAAAAATACACCCATGTCTTCCTATTGTAATCGTCAATGAAAGTAATGAAGTACCGTTTACCTCCATTCGAGATTGGATTTAAAGGGCCACAAATGTCCGAATGAACCACCTCTAGCACTTTCTTGGCTCTGATGGATTTTCCAGATGGAAAAGAGTCTCGATGCTGCTTGCTGACAGCACAATCTTCACAAATCTGAGTTGGAGGTGCGATTTCCAAAAGACCTGTCACCATATTTTTCTGCTGCAGTGTTTTCAATCCTCCAGAATTGAGATGACCATAGCGAAAATGCCATAACCATGTTGAGTCTTGAATCTTTGCTGAGAAACAAGAACCGGTGGATCTATGCAGATTTAACGGAAACAACCGATTATCTGTCATTTTAACTTGAGCAATCAACCCTAATTTTTCGTCTTGAACCCGACAAACACCATTCTTGATCAGAATCTCGTACCCTTTTCTTGAAGTTGTCCTAGACTAATCAAGTTGGTCTTCAATTCTGGGACAAAGAAGACATCGGAGATCTTGTGACTTTTATTTCCCTTGGCCTTGAAAATAATATTGCCCCTTCCAGCAACATTAATTTTGGAGTTGTTGCCGAATTTGACGGTGCTCAGAAAAGACTCATCCAAATCTGAAAATATTGTCTTATCACCGCACATGTGATTGCTGCAGCCCGTATCCAAATACCACAAATTATCTGGAATTTCCTCGGTTACATTGCACACCATCAAGAGAGATTCCTCTTTTTCTCTTTCTTCAAAGTTGGTCCTTTCTCCATTTTGGCAATTCATGTAAGTTCTACATTCATTCTGATAATGACCATATTTATGACAGTGATAGCACTCAACATTAAATTTTGGGCGACAATTGTTTGAATGATTACCTCCACGATAGCCCATTCGACCTCTTCCTCTTCCTGAGTTGTCTAAATTCTGGTGGTTGGCGGGATTGTTGCTATGGTTGCTGCTACGACCATTATCGCCTCTACCGTAACCACCTCGACCTCTTCCTCTGCCCCTGTCTCGGCCTCCTCTAAAATTAGAGGTATTTGAATAAGTCGAGGCTTTAAGTGCTTGCTCCTCTTTGTCTTGTTTGCTGATTTTATTCTCATGAACCAACAAGGAACTTTGCAATTCATCAATCGTGAGTAAATCAATATCTTTGGATTCTTCAATGGAGCAAACAACAAAATTGAACTTTGTTGTCATTGATCTAAGAATCTTCTCAATAATGGTCACATCCTCCATCTTGTCTCCATGAATTCTCATTTTGTTGGCGATGATCATCGTTCTTCCAAAGAAATTTGTGACAGACTCATCCGACTTCATGCGTAAAGTCTCAAATTCACTCCGTAGGGCTTGAAGCTGAACTCGTCTTGCCCTAGCGTTCCCTTGAAATTTCTTCTTCATTGAGTCCCAAATCTGTTTGGAGGTTTCTTTGCTGAGAATCGTCTCCAAAGTTGTTCGATCTATGGCCTGAAACAAGTAGTTCTTGGCTTTAAGATCCTTGAGTTTCAGTGCCTCAAATTCTGCCTTCTGCGCATCTGTTTGATTCACAGGCTCTGTAAATCCGGAGTCAACGACTTGCCAATATTCTTTGGATCTCAAGAAATTCTCCATTAACATGCTCCAATGGTCGTAATGACCATCAAAACGAGGAATTGCAGCCTGCACAAAATTCTCATTGGAAGACGCCATCGATGATGTTTTCGCTCAAATCTCACTATGTTTCACTCAGATTTTTCTCTAAATTAACCAGCTCTTGATACCACTGTTAACTTAGAGTACAGAGGCACCGAAAACTGCTGTTTTATTGATTGATGCGTTAACATAACAAGAATCACAAACTGCTTAATAAAGCTGTAAGCCACTAACAATATATTCCTAAAATTCAGCACCCACTACTCACTCAATCAAATATCCCTAAAGATTAGGACAAACTCAAAACAAATCAGTTACCAACATAAATAATATAATAAATTAATTTTTCTAATAGCTGCGTAATAAGTATCAGAGAGTAAACCACCATGGTATTTTCAAACAGATACTACAACACCTTGCCAGTACTAAAGCTCTTCAACCACCTGTTTGATCTATAAAAGCTGAAAACAACATCATTGCCTCATTGTGTCCTTTATCAAGAATCAAATAAATCATATCACAGAAGAAATGTGCAAGTTACATAAGAGGTTTAACTTTAACCTAATATAAAACACATGAAGATAATTGAAGATACCTTCGTCTTTAACATTGACACCGTCAAACTCATTTGCATGTTCTGAACAAAGCAAAAAATGCACTTAGCCAAAATATAAAGAACAGAATGAAATGTAATCAAAGCTATAAAATACCAACCATTTGGGATTTGAGAACAAAAACCACCAAAACCTCTATGAAAGGAACAATAATGTTCAAGTTGAATCATACTTGGCTTTCTCTTCAACATTGCCTTCTTCAAATTTAAGCAAAATAGATTCACAGTCTAAAATCACGGGTAAGAATAAACAATTTTGTCATTCACAGTCTAAAGTCACTTGTAAGGATAAACAATTTTATGATTTGCATTAAAAAATAATTGCGAGAAATGCTTCTCACTAATCTAATGCTAACATAATTCTATTTGACTTAGTGGGAAACAATTCAAACAAACAAAAGTAGACCAACTGTAAAAGGAGGACAGAAAGAGGAATCCGAAACACAATTTGAGAGTGGGTTGAACAAAAGAAGGCTCAGATTCGCCTTTTCTCAGACATGCAAGAGAAGAGGTTCCCAAAGGCTGCGTCTAGCATCTGCGCGAAGTACAATAAATGTAATTCCACAGATACATAATCACCTTGCCATGAAACAACTCTTCACCCAATGTCGGATTCAATTATTAAAAAAATCATCACTGCCTTGTTATCAAAAAAGATGAAGAAGAAAATGAAGAAGATAACATTGCCTTGTTATCAAAAAAGAAAAGAAAAAAAAAAGTTTACATTGAGGAACATATAGGGTGCAATAGTATGTATGTGTTGAGAGTTGTTTACAAACTTCAATGAGATCTATCATTGGCTACCACAACAACAAAGAGGCAACAACTCTCAAAACAACCTTAACTCTGAGTGTAGAGCCTCATACAAAAACCAGTTTGTAAACCCTAACTAAAGGTTTCACAGGAAGGCTCAGATTCACTTTTCTCAAACAATAGGCAGAAAAGAAGAGCCTCAACATGACTGCATTATCAGTATCTGTATAGAATAAACCACAAAAATGGTGTTTTCAAATAGATACCGAAACACCTAGCCAATATCAAGACACTTCAACTTCTTGTTCGATTTAAAAGCTTAAAATAACATCACTGCCTCAACAGGTTCACAATCAAGAAACCAATTTCAATAATGTCGCAGAAAAAATGAGCAAGTAAAATACCTTAGCATGATTCTCCTGAAACAATTTATGACATTGAGAAGTCCAACTCATCTGCATTTTATGAAGAAAGAAAAAACTGCAGTTAACCAAAAGGAAAAGAACAAAGTGAAATGTAACACAGTATGAAGCATTTGTGATCGGAGAGTACCAAAACCTATGTGAAAATGAGAGTAATGCATGCTTGAGTTCAAGCTTCTACATCTTCGTCTTCCACGTTTTCCTATGCGAATTTAAGCGAAGTAGATTCACACAGTGGATCTAAGGTGAAAGGAAGCATTTTAGGTTTCGTGGGGGCTGTGATGGGTGACGGTGTCTCTGAGTGGGAATTAATTACTAGTAGTGTTTGGCATGGCTATCCATAAATTAATATTTTAAAAAACAAAAAATATATATATATATATATATATATATATATATATATATATATATATATATATATATATATATATATATATATATATATATATATATATATATATATATATATATATATATATATATATATATATATATATATATAATTTAAACTTAGATGTGTTTTTTATCTCTATATTTTTTAATTTTTAACCTCATAGTATCTATATGATATATAAATTTTAATGTTTTTTTTTTCATTTATAAACAAATTAACGTAGGACTTTACGTATCACCATTTTTGAGCTTACAATTTATGATTTATAAGCTCACATGATAATAAAAGACATGTTTGATAATTTTTTTTTATCTTAAACTTATAGTTTATTTTATTAGTTTATAGCTTATTTTTCAGACACTATTTTAAATAGCGTTTTAGCTTATAGTTTATAACTTTTCATTTTTCTTTCATTTTTGTCCTTATTATTTTAACTAAAATCAACTACTACTCTTTATAATTTATTTTAATTTAAATAAGTCAATTATATATTAAATGTCTTTTATGTCATTTTAATTTATCAATTAATTGAACCGTTAATTTTACCAAATACTGCAATTAGCTTATCAGCTATAAGTCATCAGCCATCAGCTATAAATAATAAGCTATTAGTCATCAGCCTTCAATCATAAACTATAAACTATCAGCTAACTTATCAACCAACCGCTACTTTTATCAATGACCTGCCACGCGTCGTTGATTTGCTAGTTGTTCACCGGAAGTATGGAAGAGGAGGGGGATGTACCTGCAAGACGCTCTGATGCCAAAGTAATGGATCAGAGTGGGAGCAAATACAAAAGAGAGGTTAAGAAGTGAATACATGACCCTCTTGTGAAAGACGGTATTTATAGAGAGACCTCAGCGCAGGGCCAACGGTCACCTGTGTTAGGCTGGATTGTCAGGCCCAACCCAGGTGACTGTTAGGGCTAATGTGGCGTAGTGAAGACCAACACGTGGTCTTCGCCCTAATTCAACTGTCTTGTGATCTCTGGAAGGTGGGTTGACCATCTCTTTCGGAGGTGGGTAGTTGGATGATGACGTGTCCCCGCGGAGGGGCACGTGGATAACGTGTGGAGGACGTGTTGTTCTGCCCGACGGAGGGATTGTCCTGCTCGACGAGGGAATTGTTTGGTCGACGGGAGAGCCTGTGCCCGACACTGGGCAATTTGAGCCTTCCCCAAATAACGTTGGGTTGGGCCTGCCCGACGGATGGGCAGGCCTGGGTCCAGTCCAGAACAGGAGCCCCCCAAGTCGTATCTCCAAAGTGAATGAGCGAGGACTTAATGGTACTGCGCCGTGGAGGAAGAATGCGCGAGGAGGGTCTTTCGTGGAACTGTCGTGTCAAGGGCAAAGAGCCGAGGAGGAAACTTTGTCGGTCTGACTTGTCGAGGATGCGCGAACACGGGAATCTCGGTCTTGTCGGGCAATTAGGTCGAGGAGGTGGAAGGTTGGTGTGTCCTCGCTTGTCTATGCTCGTGGGGAAAATGAAGGGACGTGACTGTTTTTCAATGCCACGTGTTGAACGTCTAGTGGGCCACGCGGGGCGGCTACCTAGGATACTCGAGTGCCTAGGGACACTTTGAGTTCTGTGCTGAGGGTATAAGTAGGCAGGCCCCTGCCCATTTATCATTTTTCATTTTCGCTTCCTACCATATGTGACTATTGCATTGCTCGCATCTGTTCGCTAGCACCTTCGCACCGGCCGCCGCGTACTCCGCCGTCACATTACCTTGAGTAAGTTCTCTTTCCTCCACCTTTTCCTTGTTTTACACTTTAACGTTGGTGTCGGGGCGTGACGAATACCCCGAGGAGGGAGAGGGCCCTCCGCCGCATTCGGCGGTGGTTTTTCTAGGTTAGGGATGAGGGTCTCGAGGACGTGTGAGGGGGTAGCGCGAACACCCCGAGGACAAGTGTTAGTTCTAAATGAATGCCTCGGGTGTCGCACCTCGAAAAAATCACGGAGATATTTCGAACATACGACCCTCGCGCGAAAGGCGCGGAAATGCGGTTCGACAGAGTCGCCACCGAACTTTATTTTTCCCGAATAAACGGGAGAGGAAAATATCGAGAAAACCTCTTAAAACGAAAAGGATAGGAACAGGGCTGTCGCAACCAAGTTCCGGGTTCGGGAGTCGGTTACGTGAGGGGAAGGTATTAGCACCCCTCACGTCCGTCGTACTCGACGGGAACCTCTTAAGGTAAATGTGGGGAGTGTAGTTTAGGTTTACTTGTTTTCTTCTCGTTGTTAAAGGTAGAATTGGTAGGTTAAAAGGTTAAAGACGCTAAGGAGAGATGGGTGGTTAGAAGATAGGGTGCTCGCCAAGGATTGGGGCCCTTGTGCCTACGTATGCTCATTCGGACGAGAATGAGAAATCAGAGCGTCGTAGTTCGACTATGGGAAAGGATGGGGGAAAACGGAAGATGGATAGAAGTGTGCTCGCCAAGATCATCGCAATCTTGTGCCTACGTATCTTATATTCAAGAATGAATAAAGAATCAGAGCGTCCGTAGTTCGTGGTAACAACCACGAAAAGATGAGGTAGAATGGGTTGGAAGTTTGAGAAAAAAGACGAAAGAGTGACTGACAAACAACCTAAGGGCGTGCCTCAAGAGCTTGTCATTCAAGAATTCAAGGAATGCGAGATCCCAAGAACTCAGTTCTTTCGGAAATTGAGTTGAATGAGTTGAAGATAAGAGTTGGATATTTTGAAAACGAAAGAATGAACTAATAACAACTCGGGGGCGCGCCCAAGAGTTACTCGTCCGAATATTCAAAGAATGCTAGATTCTAAGAATATCCCTCTTTCGTAGGTTTAAAAAAAATGTGTTTGTGAAAGGATCGAATCGAAGAATGGCATGCGAGGCCAAAAGGGAATTGTTTTGAACTGGTTCGACGACGTGTCGAAGATTTGATTGAATATGGAACCGGCTTGACGACGTGTCAAGGGTTAAGGTTGTGAGAAACGATATTGGTCC
Source organism: Lathyrus sativus (assembly GCA_963859935.3). Lineage (NCBI taxonomy): Eukaryota > Viridiplantae > Streptophyta > Magnoliopsida > Fabales > Fabaceae > Lathyrus > Lathyrus sativus. The sequence continues at coordinate 358,985,950 of OZ012738.1, forward strand.
CTAAGGGTGCCTCCAATATCGAAACCACGAGAGGTTGTGAATGTGTGTGAAATGTGGGTTGCGAATGCGTATGAGCACTCGACTTAGGAGAACGTTTGAAAATGATTGAGTTTGAAAAGTTGAAAGAGTGAGTGAATAACAACTCAAAGGGCGTGCCTCGAGAATTATTCACTCGAAGATTCAAGGAATGCTAGACTCCAAGAACCTCCTTCTTTCGAAGTTTGAATCGGAAAGAAAATAGTTTAGAAAATGATTTGAAGTGAATAGGAGGGTATGAATATAGTTTGAGGTACGAGATGTGAGGACATGAGATTGGATTTGAAAATGAGAGAAATGACAATTATTTGATAAATGAGACGTAGGCCTCACAACCAATTAATTGGGGTATTATCGAAATGCTAGATCTCGACGACACCTTTTTCATTTGGAAAATGTTTGAATGAACAAAGGAAATATCACAAAGAATGCTAAATTCTCATGACATTTCTTTGTTAGAAAAATATAATTTTTTGAAAATGAGAGGTCGAATAATACACTATTTAAGGTGTACACCTTAATAATGACTATCCAAAAATTCAAGAAGTGTTAGACTTCAAGAACTTAATTTCTCACGATTTGATTTAAAAAATAATTTAGTAATAAAAATTAAATTGAGTAAGGACCAAAATTATTTATAAATGAATTTGAAAAGAAGATATTTTAATAAAACCATTTTTTGAAATAAGAATTGGAAAATAATATTTTAAAAATAGATTTGAAAATTTAGTAAAAATAAATTTAAACAAAGATTTAAAAAAAAAGTTTTGAAAATAATCTACAACATAATAAAATAGTAGGGGGCATCAGTATCCAGGGGGGTACACACGAAAATCCCCACGATGGGCCCTAAGGCCCAATCTCAAACAGCAGCAAAAAAATAAAAAATAAAATAAACAAAGGGTGGTGCAATAATGAAAACAAGGGGTTGGGAATATGAAAAGCAGAGAGACGGTAAGGTCCAAACGAAACTCGGCTGGGCCTAGGCCCATCAACAGCAGACAAACAGAAAAAAAAGAAAAATAATAAATAAATAAAAGAGAAGGGGTCCTCTTCTTCGTTCAACACTTTTTTTCAATTCATTGCTTCCGCTCAAAACTTCTCTCTCTGTTCAAAAGATCAACATAAGCTCTCTCCGTTTTATTCAATTTGCGGGCAAAGTCCTGAGTCAGAAACAGATTGTGGGTGGTGAACGAAAAAAAAAACGGGTTTGCTTTCATCGGCGGTGAGGTTGCGGAGAGATTGTGGGGTGGTTGTCAAGAGATTAACGGCGGGTTTCGGTTTGAAGCCGGGAGCTTTGATGGTGAATGGAAGGTGATTCGGCGAAGGGCTGAGGTGTATCGCGAGTTGGTTTGGAAGTTTGATAGATCTGGGTTTATTTTGTATGAGTGTTGAGTCGTTGTTTGGAGTTTTAGGTGGTATTTGTGGAGTTTCACGGAAGTCGTTGATGGAGGTTTTTACTGGGTTTGCGAGCTTTGTTGTTGCGCCTGTATGATGTTTTTCTGGGTTTATTTGTTCAATTTTTTTTTTGCAGGTCGAAGATGAATATTGATACGAAGATTTGTGTGTTGTTGGATGTGTCAGTTTGATGAGGTTGGGGTGATTTATGGATGAGGAAGAACGGCTACGAAAAAATGGCGAGGATGGTGCGTGTTTGGATTTTTAGCTGTTGTTGTCGGAAATGAATTGCGGCGGTGATTGTTGTTGAGAGGAAGAGGGGAAATGGTTTAGAAAATCTGGGGTTTACGGTATTGTGGCAGATGAACGAAAATGGAGGTTCGAAGCTTTGAGGGTGGTTTATGAAAATTGTTCGAATGTTGATGGAATGGAAGACGGAAGGGGTTTCGTTCTGAGTTGTTCTTCTTTGAAGAAATTCTGGGTTTCGACATGAATCGAAAATTAGATGGTTGATGGTTTGAAGTTCAAGAGAAAGCGATGAAGGTCTGAAAGAACGTGGTTTTGTTTTGGAGTTTCGGTTGACTGTAATCGACGGTGGCGTGTTTGTTGAATGATGAACATGGTGAACGGATGAGGTTGGAAGAAGATGGGTAGCTGCCGATTGTTTAGGGCTAGGGTCCTTGGGGATTAGGATTTTTGCGGCTAGGGTTGTTAGTCCCCTAGGGTTTCTCCCCCTGGGAGATGATGAATAGTTGTTGTATTTATAGGAAAGTAACACGTGGCAATTGGGGGTAATTGGTGGTCTAATTATATATGATTAGTGATTTAATAACTAATAAACAAATAAAACTTAATATAATCCTAATAATAAAACTATACTAAAATAATTAAATAACTTTAAAACTAATTTTTAATTAATTCTGTACTGTATATAGAAAATACAAAAAAAATAAAAATAAAAAATAAAAAATAAAAAAAAGAAGTTAAAAAACGAAAAAAAAATAAAAAATGGCTAGGAGGGATCGAACCACCATCCCTTAGGAATAATACCAGCAAGGCCATCCACTAGGACAACAATATTTTCCTTTACAAACTTGAACAAATACATATATGTAGATAAACAAAAAGATAAAACTGAAATAAAAACAAAACCGTTGGATGTGGGAATCGAACTCGCAACCTTCAAGTATAAAGCACACAAACCTAACCACTGGGACACATTTATTTCTATTAACGAATTTGCACAAATAAATATATCTTACATAAAAAGTTGATTTGAATAAAAACTAATTTGAACTAATTAATAAATAGACAAAAATAAAAGCTAATAAATATTCTATGATAAAACTAATTCTAATATAATAAATAATAAAATGAGAATAACTTTAAAAAGAAAATTCTAAAATATCTCTAAAATTAAATCAAATCTAATTAATTCTAATACTAAAATGATTATAAAAACAAATTAATTATATGCTATAAAAATAATCTATTTCTATTCTAAATAAGAAAAAAAAATATTTCCAATAAAAATTCTAACTAAATTAAAATTCTATATTAAAATTAAATTAAATAAGTGATAAAAATAAAAATATAAACAAAACAGTGATATTTGCAAGGAAATGAGAAATTAGAAAAAGATTGAAATATTTACGAAAATGCCCTTATGCCACGTGCTGCGCTCCCATTGGGCAAAAAAGTCGAGATTCGAGAAATGCCCAATCGGGGATGGGTACGTGTCTAAACGGCATGAAATTAAGTTTAAAAAAAATGCAAAATAAAAATGCAAAAATATTTGAAAAGAGGTAGGACAAATTTAGGGTATGACAGATGCCCCTATCTAATCGACTTAAACCTAGAAGAATGAGCTGCATTGGCGTTCACATTCCCGAGATAGAAGTCTATTAGATATAAAAAAGACCCTGAATTTGTCCGAAAGAAAGAGAGATGCTTGAGAGTTGAAAATGCCGATAAATGTAAACCTCTGAGTAAGCTGTAAATAACTGGAAAAAAGGTCGTCGTCACCAAAAGGATGATGGAAAGAAAAGAACACGGCTATTACCACCAAAAGGGCGGTAGAGCAAACACAAACACACATCGCACAGTCTATCATTAATGACCATGATAGACTCCCCCACCAAAAGGATGACGGAGCAAAACACAAAACAAATCGCACAATCTATCACTAATGACCATGATAGACCCCCCACCAAAAGGATGACGGAGCGAAACACAAAACAAATCGCACAATCTATCACTAATGACCATGATAGACCCCCCACCAAAAGGATGACGGAGCGAGATAAACAAAATTCGCACAATCTATCATTAATGACCATGATAGACCCCCCACCAAAAGGATGACGGAGCGAGATAAACAAAATTCGCACAATCTATCATTAATGACCATGATAGACCCCCACCAAAAGGATGTCAGAGCGAAACACAAATAAACGATCGCACAATCTGACATCGACGAAATGTCAGACCCACCACCAAAAGGATGATGGAGCGAAAACACAAAACAAATCGCACAATCTATCATTAATGACCATGATAGACCTCCCACCAAAAGGATGACGGAGCGAAACACACGCCAAACAATATCGCACAATCTATCATTAATGACCATGATAGACCCCTCACCAAAAGGATGACGGAGCGAAACACAAATAAACATATCGCGCGATCTGGTACCGACGAAGTACCAGACTTACCATCAAAAGGATGGTAGGGCGAAAACACAAATAAAACAATCGCACAATCTGACACCGACGAAGTACCAGACCTACCACCAAAAGGATGGCAGAGCGAAAACCCAAAAGAAAGCACCGCGCAATCTGATACCGACGAAGTACCAGACCTACCACCAAAAGGATGGTAGAGCGAAAACAAAAACACCGCGCAATCTGGTACCGACGAAGTACCAGACTGAAGGAAAATTGCGATCTAAACGCAGCGGAAAACAAAAATTTTCCTTTAGTGATCCTCACGAATGAGCATGGTCAGTGATAGAATCGTTACCTCTTTGTGGCGATTCAGATCTTTGATGCAGCGATCACAAGCGTTGATGAAGTGCAACGCCTCTACTCAGTCCACACGAACAGCTTCCGGTCACAGTGCTAGCTGCTTACGAACGGAATTATTTGAGTGAGAAAAGAGAATCAAAAACGAAATTGCATCAAGTGAAACTTCATCACAAGGGTTCCTTTTATAGACTCTCTTGTGGGCTGCGGGCTAAAACCCTAATTCACATGATCCATAATAATATTATATATATTATTATAATAACTATTATTATAATAAATATATTTATTTTATTATTATTTTATAACCATTATAAAATAACAATAATTATTATTATATTATCCGAATTTCTATTTTTCACTTAAGTGCACCGTACCTTACGGTGTTCCTTTGATTTCTCTATTTCTCATCAAACTGTCCTTATGTGTGTGACCCTGTAGGATTTCGTAACGTTGGTAATTATATTAAATTATATATATTTAACATAATAAACAGTAAGCGGTATCTAGCAACACATCACTGCTACCCAAGTCACGAAAATGTCATGTGATCTGACAAAACCTTTTTCGTGATAATATATGTTTGTACAATTACCCTTTTGCCCCTATGTCTATATTGAACACAAGGCATACACTGTGTCATCCTTGTCCAGTTCAATATTGGGCCCTTAGACATTTCTCCTGTTATGCAGGATTGGCAAATTCCATCTAGGACACTCATGTCCCTCAGCATGCTTCGTGGAGTGCCCATCAACTGTCTTTATGATCATCCAGTTACGGATAATGTTTGATCAGCAATAAAGCACCCGACTCTACATCTAGGGTCCATAGTGGTTTCAGGTCGAAGGGTGGTAATACACCATTATCACCATGAGAATAACTTATGACACTTTGCATAACATACTATGTAGTATTCTCATAGCGGGTCAATCCGGTATAAATATTACTCCTAATATTTATACCTATGTCAAGACTTGATAACTCTTTATCCATGATCCATGAGATGTGATCATCAGTCTATCTTCATAATAGTCTCAATGCTTTTAATGTTATCCCACTTTGCAATAAAGCTTGACTACGGATATTTTAAGAATAATGTCTTTATGTTTAATGGGATCTCATGATTAAGTCACACTTAACATTTCATTAAACAAACTAACTATTCTAGGGACTTTATTATTCTGAAAGACAACAGACTAACTATTCTAGGGACTTTATTATTCTGAAAGACAAACATAATAAAGAAATGCCTTTTATTATTAAACGAATAATCTGATACAAGTACCAAAAGGTATTGGCCTCTAGGGCTTACACCAACACAGACTTACCATCAAAAGGATGGTAGAGCGAAAACACAAATAAAATATCGCACAATCTGATACCGACGAAGTACCAGACCTACCACCAAAAGGATGGTAGAGCGAAAACACAAACAAAACATCGCGCAATCTGATACCGACGAAGTACCAGACCTACCACCAAAAGGATGGTAGAGCGAAAACACAAATAAAACATCGCGCAATCTGATACCGACGAAGTACCAGACCTACCACCAAAAGGATGGTAGAGCGAAAACATAAAAGAAAACATCGCGCAATCTGATACCGACGAAGTACCAGACCTACCACCAAAAGGATGGTAGAGCGAAAACACAAACAAAACATCGCGCAATCTGATACCGACGAAGTACCAGACCTACCACCAAAAGGATGGTAGAGCGAAAACACAAATAAAACATCGCACAATCTGATACCGACGAAGTATCAGACCTACCACCAAAAGGATGGTAGAGCGAAAACATAAAAGAAAACATCGCGCAATCTGATTCCGACGAAGTACCAGACCTACCACCAAAAGGATGATAGAGCGAAAACACAAATAAAATATCGCGCAATCTGATATCGACGAAGTACCAGACCTACCACCAAAAGGATGGTAGAGCGAAAACACAAATAAAACATCGCGCAATCTGATACCGACGAAGTACCAGACCTACCACCAAAAGGATGGTAGAGCGAAAACACAAATAAAACATTGCGCAATCTGATACCGACGAAGTATCAGACCTACCACCAAAAGGATGGTAGAGCGAAAACATAAAAGAAAACATCGCACAATCTGATACCGACGAAGTACCAGACCTACCACCAAAAGGATGGTAGAGCGAAAACACAAAAGAAAACATCGCGCAATCTGATACCGACGAAGTACCAGACCTACCACCAAAAGGATGGTAGAGCGAAAACATAAAAGAAAACATCGCGCAATCTGATACCGACGAAGTACCAGACCTACCACCAAAAGGATGGTAGAGCGAAAACACAAAAGAAAGCATCGCGCAATCTGATACCGACGAAGTACCAGACCTACCACCAAAAGGATGGTAGAGCGAAAACTCAAACACAAGTCGCTATCACCAAAAGGATGATAGAACAACACAGATTTGACGTTTACCAACATCAAAAGGATGCAGGCTAGGTTGAACTGACGAAGTTCGACTATCACCAAAAGGATGATAGTAAGGCAATTGACAACGGTCACGCTTGCTGGGTACAACTCACTGGGGAACCCCTGAGAGGAAGATTGGATTGAAATGAGTCAACGGGGTACGCCCACCGTCTTGTTTGGAGATCACAGTTGTGTTGAAATGATTTCATGGTTACGCCCATGATCTCTGAAGAAGACGCCCCTGGCTGGGCCGAGTTTGTCTTGATGTCTTGTTTTGGTCAACAAAAGGTTGAACCACTTCATGAGGGACGCTCACGGTTTTGTTGAAGATGCCCCTGTTCGGGTTGGCTCTTGCACTGAACTTCTTGGATTTGCCCAACAAAAGGTTGAACAACTTTGTGAGGAACGCTCACGGTCTTGAATGGTATGCCCCTGGTTGGGCTGAATGTTGATTTGCATATTTGATCAACCACGAGGTTGAAATTCGTCACGGGGGACGCCCATGGTATTGAAGAAGATGCCCCTGACTGGGCTGAATCTTGCTTTGAATGTCTTTGAATTCTTTGGGAGAAACACCCAATTGCGGGAGATTGCCCCTGCCTGGGTTGGTGATTGCTTTGAAGCTCTTGAAAATCGTGGGGTCAACCCACCATCTTGCGGAAAACGCCCCTGACTGGGCTGTCGACGGTCTTGGAAATCTTCGAGATTGGTCCTGGACCTTGACTTGCATATATGAATGCCGGATGATAAATGATATTCCATATGAGTGGACGTGCAAATGCAAATACTGACGAGCGGAGATGCAAGAGCTTGGGGAAGTATGGTATGATTAGAGTATGATGCAGGACATTTATGATGTTGAATGCGATGCGTATGATGCACATGATGCAGACGGGTAATTTGCAGGTGGAGACGCCAGCGTGGTGGACTTTGGGTAGTTGCCAACGCAGATTGGACTTCGGGTGGTGGGAGGGATTGACTTCCTCGACACGCAGTTGTTTGAAGACGATGATGCTCTAAGTGTGAGTACTTGGTGGTTTGTTGTGAATTTTCTTCAGAGAAGGTTGCAACTCTGTTTTGATGGTCAGGACAACCTGGTCTTGCCCCAGTCTGAATATGGTAATGGTATGCCCCAGATTAACCAGTTCTGACATATGGAAGTTGAACTCGGATGACTTGCCCCTGCTCGAGCTGTTGAATGCTTGCCCCAGCCTGTGGGCTTTGAAATAACCTTGCTTCGTGTACGCCACTGAAAGTCAAGTTTCTCCTCGATTGCCCTTTACTGGAGTGTCTTTGAATACCTAGCACTGATTTGCAGATATAATTGTACATTCACAAATGGTAATAATTAATGCAAAGTTCGATGCAAGTTTGAAAAAAGTGTCTTTATTTGGAAGTGTCGTGATAGTGAGACAAATGGACTGCTAGCCCAGATGTTATGCTAATTTGATTGGTGTGAAAGATGTATCAAGATAAATGACACCAATATTGATGATTAGAAATCATGTGAGGAGTCAGGTTACGCAACCTCACGATAGCATGCTTTCAGAAGAAACCTTGCCTCAATTAGGTCTTTCGAGGGTTGTAACGTGGTCTGGTTCACGGTTATGAAACAAGGTTATTAGGCTCAAAGTATGATTTGTACCCACCCCTTCTTCGTAATGATCTCCAGTCCTACGCTCAGTTAATCCTACACTTGTCTTGACGGTATAAACTTGATGGTTCAAGGTTTGCTCGACGCGGCAGTCACCTTATTTTGGTTTTTTTGATGGATGTCAGTGCCCCTTTGATCTGGGTGGCCACTGAATCCTATTTTGTTTTTGCTGAGGATTTCGGGGTCCTCTTTTGTTTTTGTTTTGGTCCCTAACTTTTGCATGGATTGACTTCGTTCGTCAGATCCATCGGGATTGCCTTGATTTTGCCTAAGTCCCCTCTAAGGTGTCTGACTTAGCAGGCTTTTGATTTTTTTGGATTTTGTTGTAACTGCCATAGCATGGGTCATTGATGAACAACCGTCTTCTGGATTTTGCTTCTTGATTCGAGTGTGGGATTGGATTAACTGAACACTACCCTGCCCCAGGTTGAGTGTAAGGGTTTGAATATCCGAAGGAAACTGCTACTTCTAGGCTCGAAGTGGTTTACTAGGGATTAACTCCTTATATCTCCGGTGTTTGAGGATTTGAAACAATGCCTGTACATCATTGACGAGATTCAGTCTGAAAGCATGGGTATCTCGTTCTCATCATCCTCCGCTAAATCATGCTAAACAACAGTGAATAGAGTGGAGTAAAGAGATGTGTCGGTGATAAGCGAAAAATGAGTGAATACGACATAACTAATTCAAAACATGCATAAACGATACATTAATGAAAACCAAACACGAATGGCAATTGTTCAAAGCATACGATACTTAAATAAACAAAGACAAAATACAAGAAATGCGAAAGATTAAATGGCAGCATGACGGCCTTCTTCAGAGAATGAACTTGACTTGATTAGATTTGACGTTGGCACTAGTTGGCTGGCGACCTCGGGTTGTTGATGGCACTGAGATACTTCCCATCAAAGGTGAGAGCTTCTTTATCAATCAGGTCTTGAATTTTGTGCTTGAGAAACCTGCAGTTCTCAATGTTGTGACCTGGAGCGCCCTTATGGAACTCACAATGAGCATTCGCGTCATAATCAGCAGGAAGGACAGTTGGGGGAGCTAGATCTCTTGGGACGATAGCCTTTTGTTCCATTAATTGAGCAAAGATATCCGCATATGTCATTGGAAGACTATCGAATACTCTCTCCGGCTTCCATGTCCTGTGTTGATTTTGCTGACGCGGTCGTTGAACGGTCTGCTGTTCTGATTCCTTTCCAGTTATGGAGAGGGCTTCGAAGATCTGATCCATCTTCCTGTTGAGAGATTCCAGCTCCTTCCTGATAGCAATTTGTTCTTGCCGAATCTGCTCCATTGATCGTCTGGTATTGGCTCTAGCTGCGTACTGGTGTCGAGGAATCGGCTTGATTTACTGGAGAAGAAGGAACGGAGACATAAGATTCTGTTGAAGGACTGGAAATGCAAAATGCACGACATATGAAATGCAATGCAAATGATATGCAAGATGCAATGCAAGATACAAGATCCAGGATCCCAAGATCACAATCAAACAACTCCTGAAGCTGGTAACTGTAACAGATAAGTAACCATAATTCCTGCTCAAAGAAAAGTGACAGGTACAACCTATACGGGAAGGTCTAAACATTCTATCCATAATCCCACTCACGAGATGGTTTCTATGTTTGGTTCCTAGGATCACGGACACTAGTCGTATCAGCGTCACGCAACAGGCTGGCTGCATTACGACGATAATGACGATAAGGTCTCTCCTGAGCGGGGTCCTCGTGCTAGGCACACAAGGAGCGAGTCCTTGGAGACTAACATTACACGACCACCAATATCGGAACTGGTGCTAACAAAAGGTTCCCAGAATCACGGACCCTTCATTAATCAAGTCGTGCAACAGGCTAGCTGTGTTACAACAAGATCTACGAATAGGTCTCCTCTGGAGGAGCTTTCATGCTAGGCCCACAAGGAGCGAGTCCTCGGAGACTAACACTACTCGACTACCAATTCTAAACTATGTGTTCTCTCTGCTTTTACCAAAGCTCGGGTATAGAGCCTTACTCATGATGTCATCCCAAGAACCGATAGGTAACCAAGATAACAAGCACAAATAAAATCTATAAGAGAACAAATACAAAAAGAAAACAAATAAAAACAAACACTCCTCACAAACCAAAAGATAGGCTCGACTCTCTCTTTGCATGGAGCAATGCGTCCCCAGCAGAGTCGCCACCTGTCGCACCTCGAAAAAATCACGGAGATATTTCGAACATACGACCCTCGCGCGAAAGGCGCGGAAATGCGGTTCGACAGAGTCGCCACCGAACTTTATTTTTCCCGAATAAACGGGAGAGGAAAATATCGAGAAAACCTCTTAAAACGAAAAGGATATGAATAGGGCTGTCGCAACCAAGTTCCGGGTTCGGGAGTCGGTTACGTGAGGGGAAGGTATTAGCACCCCTCACGTCCGTCGTACTCGACGGGAACCTCTTAAGGTAAATGTGGGGAGTGTAGTTTAGGTTTACTTGTTTTCTTCTCGTTGTTAAAGGTAGAATTGGTAGGTTAAAAGGTTAAAAACGCTAAGGAGAGATGGGTGGTTAGAAGATAGGGTGCTCGCCAAGGATTGGGGCCCTTGTGCCTACGTATGCTCATTCGGACGAGAATGAGAAATCAGAGCGTCGTAGTTCGACTACGGGAAAGGATGGGGGAAAACGGAAGATGGATAGAAGTGTGCTCGCCAAGATCATCGCAATCTTGTGCCTACGTATCTTATATTCAAGAATGAATAAAGAATCAGAGCGTCCGTAGTTCGTGGTAACAACCACGAAAAGATGAGGTAGAATGGGTTGGAAGTTTGAGAAAAAAGACGAAAGAGTGACTGACAAACAACCTAAGGGCGTGCCTCAAGAGCTTGTCATTCAAGAATTCAAGGAATGCGAGATCCCAAGAACTCTGTTCTTTCGGAAATTGAGTTGAATGAGTTGAAGATAAGAGTTGGATATTTTGAAAACGAAAGAATGAACTAATAACAACTCGGGGGCGCGCCCAAGAGTTACTCGTCCGAATATTCAAAGAATGCTAGATTCTAAGAATATCCCTCTTTCGTAGGTTTAAAAAAAATGTGTTTGTGAAAGGATCGAATCGAAGAATGGCATGCGAGGCCAAAAGGGAATTGTTTTGAACTGGTTCGACGACGTGTCGAAGATTTGATTGAATATGGAACCGGCTTGACGACGTGTCAAGGGTTAAGGTTGTGAGAAACGATATTGGTCCCTAAGGGTGCCTCCAATATCGAAACCACGAGAGGTTGTGAATGTGTGTGAAATGTGGGTTGCGAATGCGTATGAGCACTCGACTTAGGAGAACGTTTGAAAATGATTGAGTTTAAAAAGTTGAAAGAGTGAGTGAATAACAACTCAAAGGGCGTGCCTCGAGAATTATTCACTCGAAGATTCAAGGAATGCTAGACTCCAAGAACCTCCTTCTTTCGAAGTTTGAATCGGAAAGAAAATAGTTTAGAAAATGATTTGAAGTGAATAGGAGGGTATGAATATAGTTTGAGGTACGAGATGTGAGGACATGAGATTGGATTTGAAAATGAGAGAAATGACAATTATTTGATAAATGAGACGTAGACCTTACAACCAATTAATTGGGGTATTATCGAAATGCTAGATCTCGACGACACCTTTTTCATTTGAAAAATGTTTGAATGAACAAAGGAAATATCACAAAGAATGCTAAATTCTCATGACATTTCTTTGTTAGAAAAATATAATTTTTTGAAAATGAGAGGTCGAATAATACACTATTTAAGGTGTACACCTTAATAATGACTATCCAAAAATTCAAGAAGTGCTAGACTTCAAGAACTTAATTTCTCACGATTTGATTTAAAAAATAATTTAGTAATAAAAATTAAATTGAGTAAGGACCAAAATTATTTATAAATGAATTTGAAAAGAAGATATTTTAATAAAACCATTTTTTGAAATAAGAATTGGAAAATAATATTTTAAAAATAGATTTGAAAATTTAGTAAAAATAAATTTAAACAAAGATTTAAAAAAAAGTTTTGAAAATAATCTACAACATAATAAAATAGTAGGGGGCATCAGTATCCAGGGGGGTACACACGAAAATCCCCACGATGGGTCCTAAGGCCCAATCTCAAACAGCAGCAAAAAAATAAAAAATAAAATAAACAAAGGGTGGTGCAATAATGAAAACAAGGGGTTGGGAATATGAAAAGCAGAGAGACGGTAAGGTCCAAACGAAACTCGGCTGGGCCTAGGCCCATCAACAGCAGACAAACAGAAAAAAAAGAAAAATAATAAATAAATAAAAGAGAAGGGGTCCTCTTCTTCGTTCAACACTTTTTTTCAATTCATTGCTTCCGCTCAAAACTTCTCTCTCTGTTCAAAAGATCAACATAAGCTCTCTCCGTTTTATTCAATTTGTGGGCAAAGTCCTGAGTCAGAAACAAATTGTGGGTGGTGAACGAAAAAAAAAAACGGGTTTGCTTTCATCGGCGGTGAGGTTGCGGAGAGATTGTGGGGTGGTTGTCAAGAGATTAACGGCGGGTTTCGGTTTGAAGCCGGGAACTTTGATGGTGAATGGAAGGTGATTCGGCGAAGGGCTGAGGTGTATCGCGAGTTGGTTTGGAAGTTTGATAGATCTGGGTTTATTTTGTATGAGTGTTGAGTCGTTGTTTGGAGTTTTAGGTGGTATTTGTGGAGTTTCACGGAAGTCGTTGATGGAGGTTTTTACTGGGTTTGCGAGCTTTGTTGTTGCGCCTGTATGATGTTTTTCTGGGTTTATTTGTTCAATTTTTTTTTTTGCAGGTCGAAGATGAATATTGATACGAAGATTTGTGTGTTGTTGGATGTGTCAGTTTGATGAGGTTGAGGTGATTTACGGATGAGGAAGAACGGCTACGAAAAAATGGCGAGGATGGTGCGTGTTTGGATTTTTAGCTGTTGTTGTCGGAAATGAATTGCGGCGGTGATTGTTGTTGAGAGGAAGAGGGGAAATGGTTTAGAAAATCTGGGGTTTACGGTATTGTGGCAGATGAACGAAAATGGAGGTTCGAAGCTTTGAGGGTGGTTTATGAAAATTGTTCGAATGTTGATGGAATGGAAGACGGAAGGGGTTTCGTTCTGAGTTGTTCTTCTTTGAAGAAATTCTGGGTTTCGACATGAATCGAAAATTAGATGGTTGATGGTTTGAAGTTCAAGAGAAAGCGATGAAGGTCTGAAAGAACGTGGTTTTGTTTTGGAGTTTCGGTTGACTGTAATCGACGGTGGCGTGTTTGTTGAATGATGAACATGGTGAACGGATGAGGTTGGAAGAAGATGGGTAGCTGCCGATTGTTTAGGGCTAGGGTCCTTGGGGATTAGGATTTTTGCGGCTAGGGTTGTTAGTCCCCTAGGGTTTCTCCCCCTGGGAGATGATGAATAGTTGTTGTATTTATAGGAAAGTAACACGTGGCAATTGGGGGGTAATTGGTGGTCTAATTATATATGATTAGTGATTTAATAACTAATAAACAAATAAAACTTAATATAATCCTAATAATAAAACTATACTAAAATAATTAAATAACTTTAAAACTAATTTTTAATTAATTCTGTACTGTATACAGAAAATACAAAAAAAATAAAAATAAAAAATAAAAAAAAGAAGTTAAAAAACGAAAAAAAAAATAAAAAATGGCTAGGAGGGATTGAACCACCATCCCTTAGGAATAATACCAACAAGGCCATCCACTAGGACAACAATATTTTCCTTTACAAACTTGAACAAATACATATATGTAGATAAACAAAAAGATAAAACTGAAATAAAAACAAAACCGTTGGATGTGGGAATCGAACTCGCAACCTTCAAGTATAAAGCACACAAACCTAACCACTGGGACACATTTATTTCTATTAACGAATTTGCACAAATAAATATATCTTACATAAAAAGTTGATTTGAATAAAAACTAATTTGAACTAATTAATAAATAGACAAAAATAAAAGCTAATAAATATTCTATGATAAAACTAATTCTAATATAATAAATAATAAAATGAGAATAACTTTAAAAAGAAAATTCTAAAATATCTCTAAAATTAAATCAAATCTAATTAATTCTAATACTAAAATGATTATAAAAACAAATTAATTATATGCTATAAAAATAATCTATTTCTATTCTAAATAAGAAAAAAAATATTCCCAATAAAAATTCTAACTAAATTAAAATTCTATATTAAAATTAAATTAAATAAGTGATAAAAATAAAAATATAAACAAAACAGTGATATTTGCAAGGAAATGAGAAATTAGAAAAAGATTGAAATATTTACGAAAATGCCCTTATGCCACGTGCTGCGCTCCCATTGGACAAAAAAGTCGAGATTCGAGAAATGCCCAATCGGGGATGGGTACGTGTCTAAACGGCATGAAATTAAGTTTAAAAAAAATGCAAAATAAAAATGCAAAAATATTTGAAAAGAGGTAGGACAAATTTAGGGTATGACATCGGAGACGCATGATAGGATTGGTTGAATGCCCCGGGGACACATGATATGATTGGTTGAATGCCCCGGGGACGCATGATATGATTAACTGCATGACCTGGGGGCGATGAGGGGTGTTGGATGGATCCCCCGAGGAGGGACGCCCGGGTGCCCCCCGCGGCCGTCATGGCTGCTGTTCCCGTCGCCCTATTCACTTGGCCTGCGGTGGAAGGGTGAATTTGGTCTTGGACATCGAATTCACCATTTCCTTCTGCTTTTCAGGTGAAGATGACTTCGTGGGTCCCGGGGACCATGAACGTTGATGTGGAGCCCGAGGCTCCGGCCGCTGAAGTACGAGTTCGGCCAGTCGAAGAATGGGTGGCCGAGGAGCCGCTGGGCACGCCTTCGTATTTTGTCGACGAGGAGAACGGTGCTTTCGCGACCGTCGAGGACAGGTGCGCGGACATCCCTATAGGTTGGCAGGTATACCGACCTCGCGAGCATCATCGTTATTTGCTTGAGATATGGGAAAATGTGATTCCATGTGTACGAGTTCTGTTTTCGGAAGGGTGGTCTCAGGTTTCCTTTCACGGATTTCCAGTTGGAGGTCCTCGACTGGTTGAGGTTAGCCCCCTCCCAACTGCACCCCAACGCGATAACTTTCATCCGGACATATGAGCTCGTTTGTCGGTATCTAGAGGTCGGGGCCACCTTGTCGCTTTTCTTCCGGCTCTTTCATCTGCAAAGGCAAACGATTGATGGTCGACACGGGTGGGTCTCATTGAAGCAACCGAGGAAGCTTTTTCGGACTTATATGGATTATGTCCGGGACTTCAAAGCACGTTTCTTTGTCGTTCGTCCAGTATCTCACACGGCGTGCGCTTCGTTGTTTCGGCGAGAGGAACGAGTTGTGGACTGGCAGCATGAGGACGTTATGGTGCCGAAGGTGCCCCTAGAATGGATCGAGGAACATTTTACGAAGGGCACAGACTAGTATATAATGCAGGCAGGGACCTTGCACGAGGAGGATTTGGCGGGATACCAGAAGATAATATCTTTTGTGAATAGCTTACCCTCGTCTTGATTGGTGACGCCTGACGGTAACTACATCCTCGACGGCGAGGGGGGTATTTGTCAAACCAAGAGGTTGATCAGCACAAAAACTCTGCTTGAGTGCTCGTCCGATGAGGAGGCCCTCTGTTTCCTAGGTGGTGGTCGACTTTCTCTGCCCGATGTTACTGTTGGTTTTGGTCGTTGGCTGACTTCTTTATTTTGTTTTTGCATGGAACATGTCGTTCGTCGAGGAGAGGGTAAGGAAATTGGAGGCCTCTAGAGCCGCGCCTAAATCTGGGAAGAGCAGGGTTACCAAGGTGGTCCAGGAGGTTGTAGCGGATCAGGGAGGAAAGGGATCTTCTTCGTCGCCACAAAGCAGTCGATCCCCGACGTCTCAAAGGGTTGCAAAGTGGGCCAGGGGCTAATCGTCAGAGCCCGTCGTCGATCTTACTGAAGGACTAGTCGAGGAGGGATTTCTTATTCCCCCGTGCCACCAGAAGCCCGGGCTTTTTCACGGCACGAGATCTCCAGCAGTGTCGGTCGCGGAAGCGAAGATGATTTATAAGCTCACATGATAATAAAAGACATGTTTGATAATATTTTTTTTATCTTAAACTTATAGTTTATTTTATTAGTTTATAGCTTATTTTTCAGACACTATTTTAAATAGCGTTTTAGCTTATAGTTTATAATTTATCATTTTTCTTTCATTTTTGTCCTTATTATTTTAACTAAAATCCACTACTACTCTTTATAATTTATTTTAATTTAAATAAGTCAATTATATATTAAATCTCTTTTATGTCATTTTAATTTATCAACTAATTGAACCGTTAATTTTACCAAATACTACAATTAGCTTATCAGATATAAGTCATCAGCCATCAGCTATAAATAATAAGCTATTAGTCATCAGCCTTCAATCATAAACTATAAACTATCATCTAACTTATCAACCAAGCGCTACTTTTATCAAACATAATTATAGTCTTATTTCACATCTCAATATCAAGATTAAGGCAAGAATGTTTTTTTTTTCATTTATTTTTTCTTATGGAATTAGAGATTTCAAATAAGCAGCCTTCGAATAATTTTTGCAAGACATTGACTGCAAGTGATACTAACACACATTGAGGGTTCTTTGCTCCTCGTCGTGCAGTTGAGAAAGTTTTTCCTCCATTGATATTGTCCATAAATATTTTTCATTTGTGTTTGATTTTGGTTTGATATGGATACGTTACTCTTTCAAATGTTGAGCAACAATATCATTTCAAATTTCCCAAATTTGAATTGTCTAAACATTTCTGTAAATGAAAATCAAGGTTCAATTTCTCATGAGCTAAGTTACAAAAGTGAATTGGATATTTCTAATAATCAGTTTTCTAGAGAATGCTCAAGGAATTTAAACAACAATCTTCTTGTGCCCATACCTCCGATATTATCAATGTATTATCGTTGTTATTGTACGATAATCATTTTTAGGTAGTCTTCCAAGTAAATTTTTAAACTCGTGCTATATCTAAAATTTAGACATTAATAATAATAATTTGGTTGGAAAGCTCCTATTATAAAAGACTAAACATCCTCCTTATGAAAGTGCATTTGAGCTTGCGAGATATTTGATGTGATACCATGTCAATGATAGTGCATTTATGCTCATTCCAAAAACTTTCAATCCCAATCATGTTGGTCTTCTTTTTATGAAAAGTTTTGCTTGTTTAGGTTTGACACATCATATACATGATTCTTAGCATTTTCTACATGTCATCAATTCATGGCCATATCAATGATAGCGCTGATGAACAATGCCTTCCATCTGGATTGAATGATGTATTCTTGTCGGATACTTCTAAGTTGTTTTGAAGTTATATACAAGCAACGATACAAGAGACAATTGGAATACCAGTAATTTTGTGTGGGCAAGTTGGAGGATTTGTTGGAGAAAGTGAGTGATGTGGTAGTATTGCATGAGGAACAAGTAAGTAAGAGGAAATTCATGTTTGTAGTTGGTGGTTAGAAAACTTTAACAAGAGACTACTAGTTATTTGTTTTATAACCTTTATGTTGTTTTACAATAATTCAAATAGAATATTAAATAATAAATTATCATAATCAATATTGTCAGCTCACTAAAAATATTTTTTTTTGCCATAATCATTAGTGCCACCCCTCTAAAATTAGAGGGGGTCAACTAAAAATCTCAAGTGATGTAAAATTTAGATATCAAAAGATTAATTTTTAAAATGAAAGATTAAAAGTTAAAAACATCAAAATATGAGAAACTAAAAATACTTTTAAATCAATAATTTATTAACTTGTATCCTTAAGTAGATGTTAACCTATGTAACTCGTTCATATAGTATAAAATTCTAGGAAATTAAAAAAATGAGAGAGTTATTAGTTGATGCATCTCAAAAATTAAAAGAGAATATTTAATTTATAATTTTAAATACACTTGTTATTTGGTATAGAAGAGTATCAAAAACTTAGAATATGTTTAGTAAGATTTTTTGTTTTAGTTTTTACCTTATAACAAAAATCTTCAAATTGAATAATGGTTAGTTTTCTATTCATCATTTTCCTTTCTGAATTTAAGCAAAATATATTTGTATTCTAAAATCACATAACTTTATCAGTACGTAGGTTATTATTCGAACAAATGATTATATAAATAATTTTTTAATTTATGTTCTTAAAGCACATGTTAACTTGTGTAATTGGTTCATAATATGAAATGCAAGGAAGTTGAAAAGCGATAGAGTTAATAATCGATGTGTCTCAAAATTAAAAGGGAGTATTCAACTAGAATTTTAAATACATTTGTTATTCGAGATAGAAGAGTACCAAAAACTTATAGTCTGTTTAGTAAGACTAATTTTTTTTATAGTTTTTATCTTTGAACAAAAATGTTCAAGTTGAATAATGGTTAATTTTCTCTTCATCATTTTCTTTTTGAATTTAAGCAAAATGTATTCATATTTCAAAATCATATAACTTTACTTGTACGCAGGTTATAAGTCGAACAAATGATTCAGAAGCACGATACATACAAATCTATAGTATAAACCTTACTCTCATAATTTCTACTAAATAGATAGCCAGAGTGTTTGCATAATCATTAGTGTCACGTCTCTAAAATTAGAGGGGTAAACTAAATCTCAAGTAATGTAAAATTTAGATATCAAAAAATAAATTTTTAAAATGGAAGATTAAAAATTAAAAAACATCAAAATATGAGAGACTAAAAATACTTTTAAGTCAATAATTTATTAACTTCTATCCTCGAGTATATGTTAACCTATGTAACTCGTTCATATAGTATAAAATCCTAGGAAGTTAAAAAAGTGAGAGAGTTATTAGTTGATGCATCTCAAAAATTAAAAGAGAGTATGTAATTTATAATTTTAAATAAATTTGTTATTTGGTATAGAAGATACCAAAAACTTAGAATATGTTTAGAAAGATTTTTGTTTGTTTTGTTTTTACCTTATAACTAAATTGTTCAAATTGAATAATGGTTAGTTTTCTCTTCATCACGTTCCTTTCTGAATTTAAGCAAAATATATTTGTATTCTAAAATCACATAACTTTATCGGTACGTAGGTTATTAGTCGTACAAACGATTATATAAATAATTTATTAATTTATGTTCTTAAAACACATGTTAACTTGTGTAATTGGTTCATAATATGAAATGCAAGAAAGTTGAAAAGTGATAGAGTTAATGATCGATGTGTCTCAAAAATTAAAAAGGAGTATTCAACTAGAATTTTAAATACATTTGTTATTTGAGAAAGAAGAGTACCAAAAACTTAAAGTCTGTTTAGTAAGACTAATTTTTTTTAGTTTTTATCTTTGAACAAAAATGTTCATGTTAAATAATGGTTAATTTTCTCTTCATCATTTCCTTTTTGAATTTAAGCAAAATGTATTCATATTTAAAATCATATAACTTTACTTGTACGTAGGTTATAAGTCGAACAAATGATTCAGAAGCACGATGCATACAAATCTATAGTATAAACCTTACTATCATGATTTCGACTAAATAGATAGCTAGAGTGTTTGCATAATCATTAGTGTCACGTCACTAAAATTTGAGGGGTCAACCAAATCTCAAGTAATGTAAAATTTAGATATCAAAAAATAAATTTTTAAAATGGAAGATTAAAAGTTAAAAAACATCAAAATATGATAGACTAAAATTACTTTTAAGTCAATAATTTATTAACTTGTGTCCTTGAGTATATGTTAACCTATGTAACTCGTTCATATAGTATAAAATACTAGGAAGTTAAAAAAGTGAGAGAGTTATTAGTTGATGCATCTCAAAAATTAAAAGAGAGTATTTAACTTATAATTTTAAATACATTTGTTATTTGGTATAGAAGAGTACCAAAAACTTAGAATATGTTTAGTAAGACTTTTTTTTTTTTACCTTATAACAAAAATGTTCAAATTTAATAATGGTTAGTTTTCTCTTCATCATTTTCCTTTCTGAATTTAAGCAAAATATATTTGTATTCTAAAATCACATAACTTTATCAGTACATAGGTTATTAGTCGAACAAATGATTATATAAATAATTTATTAATTTATGTTCTTCAAGCACATGTTAACTTGTGTAATTGTTTCATAATATGAAATACAAGAAAGTTGAAAAGAGATAGAGTTAATAATTGATGTGTCTCAAAAATTAAAAGGGAGTATTCATCAACTAGAATTTTAACTAGAGTTGTTATTCGAGATAGAAGAGTACCAAAAACTTAAAGTCTGATTAGTAAGACTAATTTTTTTTAGTTTTTATCTTTGAACAAAAATGATCAAGTTGAATAATGGTTAATTTTCTCTTCATTATTCCTTTTTGAATTTAAGCAAAATATATTTATATTTCAAAATCATATAACTTTACTTGTACATAGGTTATAAGTCGAACAAATGATCCAGAAGCACGATGCATACAAATCTATAGTATAAACCTTACTCTCATAATTTCTACTAAATAGATAGCTAGAGTGTTTGCATAATCATTAGTGTCACGTCTCTAAAATTAGAGGGGTCAACTAAATCTCAAGTAATGTAAAATTCAGATATCATTTTTTTTTTAAATGGAAGATTAAAAGTTAAAAACATCAAAATATGAAAGACTAAAATTACTTTTAAGTCAATAATTTATTAACTTATGTCCTTGAGTATATGTTAACCTATGTAAGTCGTTCATATAGTATAAAATCCTAGGAAGTTAAAAAAGTGACAAAGTTATTAGTTGATGCATCTCAAAAATTAAAAGAGAGGATTTAATTTATAATTTTAAATACATTTGTTATTTGGTATAGAAGATACCAAAAACTTAGAATATGTTTAGTAAGATTTTTTTATTTTGTTTTTACCTTATAACAAAAATGTTCAAATTGAATAATGGTTAGTTTTCTCTTCATCATTTTTCTTTCTGAATTTAAGCAAAATATATTTGTATTCTAAAATCACATAACTTTATCTGTACATAGGTTATTAGTCAAACAAATGATTATATAAATAATTTATTAATTTATGTTCTTAAATCACATGTTAGCTTGTGTAATTGATTCATAATATGAAATGCAAGGAAGTTGAAAAGAGATAGAGTTAATAATCGATGTGTCTCAAAAATTAAAAGGGAGTATTCAACTAGAATTTTAAATACATTTGTTATTCGAGACAGAAGAGTACGAAAAACTTAAAGTCTGTTTAGTAAGACTAATTTTTTTTTAGTTTTTATCTTTGAACAAAAATGTTCAAGTTGAATAATAGTTAATTTTCTCTTCATCATTTCCTTTTTGAATTTAAGCAAAATGTATTCATATTTTAAAATCATATAACTTTACTTGTACGTAGGTTATAAGTCGAACAAATGATTCAGAAGCATGATGCATACAAATCTATAGTATAAACCTTACTCTCATAATTTCTACTAAATAAATATCTAGAGTGTTTGCATAATCATTAGTGTCACGTCTTTAAAATTAGAGGGGTCAACTAAATCTCAAGTAATATAAAATTTAGATATCAAACAATTAATTTTTAAAATGGAAGATTAAAAGTTAAAAACATCAAAATATGATAGACTAAAATTACTTTTAAGTCAATAATTTATTAACTTGTGTCCTTGAGTATATGTTAACCTATGTAACTCGTTCGTATAGTATAAAATCCTAAGAAGTTAAAAAAGTGAGAGAGTTATTAGTTGATGTCTCTCAAAAATTAAAAAAGAGTATTTAATTTATAATTTTAAATACATTGGTTATTTGGTATAGAAGATACCAAAAACTTAGAATATGTTTAGTAAATTTTTTTTATTTTGTTTTTACCTTATAACAAAAATGTTCAAATTGAATCATGGTTAGTTTTCTCTTCATCATTTTCCTTTCTAAATTTAAGAAAAATATATTTGTATTCTAAAATCACATAACTTTATCCGTACGTAGGTTATTAGTCGAACAAATGATTATATAAATAATTTATTAATTTATATTCTTAAAGCACATGTTAACTTGTGTAATTGGTTCATAATATGAAATGCAAGAAAGTTGAAATGCAATTGAGTTAATGATCGATGTGTCTAAAAATTTAAAATGTAGTATTCAACTAGAATTTTAAATACATTTGTTATTCGAGATAGAAGAGTACCAAAAACTTAAAGTCGGTTTAGTAAGACTAATTTTTTTCAGTTTTTATCTTTGAACAAAAATATTCAAGTTGAATAATGGTTAATTTTTTCTTCATCATTTTGTTTTTGAATTTAAGCAATATATTATTATATTTCAAAATCTTATAACTTTACTTGCACATAGGTTATAAGTCGAACAAATGATTCAGAAGCACGATGCATACAAATCTATAGTATAAACCTTACTCTCATAATTTCTACTAAATAGATAGCCAGAGTGTTTACAAGTACATTCTTTCCCGTCGCGTTCAAGATAAGACGTTCATTATCAAGGGTTTCGTCGTTATTATTATCGTCATGCCAATCACTTGTAGATGAAGGTATATCCATATCATTTGGTGTCGTGTATGAGAAATATCTTATATGCTTCTAATTTGGTATTCATTTGATTGACTGCATATGACAAAACTATTTAGAGTGTACAAGATATTTTGTTAATCTGGTGTAACATATGGGACGATGAAATTGTGTCCCACATGGGACAGGTATTTGACCAGATGACCAGAACAATCTGTCTAACCAAGATATGATAGTTGAGCTTATACAGTATGGTGAGGCAAAAAAGCAATATAACAATAATTATTAACCCAGATCAGTGCAAACCACGCCTATATTTGGGGGCATTCAACCTAAGACATGAAAATTACTCTTCTATAGAATTAGTACAAAGTGTCTTAGATGAACAAACCATTTTTTTCAATGCCCTTCTTCTTAATTCTACCTTAGTGTTTTTTTATGTAAGATCCCCCCTAAATATGAGACCCTCATGTCACTTTCTCTCAATCACTAATCTCAAATGATCAACAATAATAATCAAAGTCATCGATGTTATTGTTGATGTTGATGTTATTGTTGTTGTTGTTGTTACTTTTGTTGTTGTTGTTTGTTATTGTTATTTTTGTTGTTGTTGTTGTTATTATTATTGTTGTTGTTGTTGATGTTGGTGTTTTTGGTATTGATGTTGTTATTGTTGCTATTGTTTTGTTGTTGTTGTTGTTGTTGATGCTGCTATTGTTGTCATTGTTATTGTTATTGTTGATATTGTTGTTATTGTTGTTATTTTTGAGACTTATGGTATTATGTAGTGTTGTTTTTCATGTATTTGTAGTTGTGGTTGTTTATTGTTATTGTTGTTTTATTAAGTTGAAATGTTCATTTTTGTCATTTGTGTACAATTTTTATTTTTATTTCCGGAAGTTATATGTGATTATGGGTCGTAATGGGATAGAATCCAATAGATTAAGTAAAGAGTATGAGAATGGAGTGATTTAATATCTTGAATTTGCAACAAAAAAAAACCTTTCTAACGATAATGATATTTTTTATGTCCTTGTAAAAATATGTTGAAATACATAAAAACATCCAAGGGATGTTATATTCAATCATTTAGGTTGTGATTGAATTATTCAAAGATACACGAAATAAGTATGGCATGGTGAAGTGACAAAAAAGACCTACGTCACATATAGTTGAAGTTGGTGAATTTATAAATGATACTCTAAAAGATATGATTCATGATACTGGAGTAGATGTTTTTAAGAAATCCCATGTTGGAGATACTTTGTAAAGAAACGTGAAAGAGTCGTTATATTTAAGATGCAAAAATTTAACAAAATTCTTAATTGTGTTAAGACTATTTAATCTTAAGGCAAGAGGTGGCTGAATGGATAGAAATTTCACTAAATTGTTTGAATTGTTGCAAGAAAATTTTCACGAAGGTAACATGTTGTTGAATTGTAGTTATGAGGCCAAAAAGATATAATGTCCAATGGGTCGGTGTTAGCTCCCAAATTCGACACTGCCTTGAGTTGCTAAACATTAAGACATAATTAATGTCTAAGTAAAATGAAGCAAAGAGGTTTCGACAGCCTCTAAGGAATCTTCTAAGCTAAACAGTTGAAATAACTTAGAAAAATTAAGAAACCTAAAGTTATGAGCATTTCGACCGTGTCAGAGGTAGTTCGACCGAAATTCTGCAGGAGGATTGCTACGTCGTTTTGAAATTCAAAATTTGGAGGGAGCGGTTCTGTTCATAAGACACGTGGCGAGTTCTAGAGCAGGAAGTTACATGCAATTGACACTTGTTAGATCGAGGAGATACTAGGAAGTTATTAGCAGTTAATTATTAGCATTATAAATAGGGATTTGTTAGACAGATTTCGGTGTGTTTTACCATTTGTACAAAGTAACTCCAATCAAATTTACTCAAAGTACCCGAGTGTGAGAAAAGAGTATTTTCACGGAGAATGTACGTTATGTAAAATCACCAACTTTTTAATAAAGTCTTTTACAATTTCAGCAACATTTACATTTCCTCTGTCGAACCACTTGTGCAAGTGTTACCTTTTTGCCTTTACCTTTTCTGCATCCTTTACTCCAATTCCTCTTTTCCTTTAAACTTTTTACCTTCTTCGATCAGCCTTTTACAAACCTTTTATAGCGTTTCTTTAAGTTTATGCACTTTAAAATACCCAGTCGAAGTCTTTTTCATTACAAACACATTTACCAATTCATTATTACAAGTACTTTAAATTTAATTCTAAACGAAGAATACTTTAGCATATGTCCTAGGATCAATCTGATCGAGCCTGTGAGTCATCAAAGTCAAATTTGGAAGATCAGCGGTTGTTTTCCGATTTTCAAGGGAAACAAAATGGCACGCCCAGTTGGACAATGCTAAATACCCCACGATTTAGAATTAAAAGATTCTCACTTACAAGTCCTAATAATCTTCGTAGAAAGTACATTATATGTTACTAAGAAGTGGTAGAATTACCGTTGCTAACGAAGAAAGACGAACAATCCTTAGGAATATGGCGACGGAAACGAACCAGCCAAACAATACTAACCCACAAGTCGGAGGTTCTGGCGAAGGAACCAGTAACAACATGGTCCCACCGCCTATACCATCGACAGGAGAGCAAGTAGCGCCTCCCATAAGGTCAGAACAAACCTTCGCCCCAGTAGGATCTGGGACAACGATAGTTAGGCCTTACACACAACCCGTATTGGAGTATATTGGGCCATCAGTGTCGAATCCCCAAACTCCAATAGCAGGACCATTAGTGTCAAGGCAGTTTGCCCCTTTTGGTCCTTCGCAGTTGCCAAGGAATCCCCCGTATGGGATGTCAACGACTGTAATGCAGGGGCTGCAAAATGCGCCCCCAATATTTTCTGAAAACACAATGGCGTCACCTTTGCAAGGATCAGGACCTGGTTCAAACATTGGTCGAAACCCTCAGAGTTTAAGTCTAGGATATTCGACTCAAGGTCCCAATCTAACCAATATGTCTGTTGCCTGTTTGAGGCAACAGATGGATGAGAGTAACTTACAGATGGTGCAAACCCTCTCCCAGACTATGGGTGAGATCTTTCAGCCATTAATCCGAGACACAACTCACGCTAACCAACAACTGGCGACACAGTTAACACGCTTGACTGAATTTATAGGGGTACCTCCATTAGAAAGGAACCAAGCCCCTGTGGAGAATACTCCACAACAAATTCCAAGAGTGGCGCCAGAAGCCAATTTAGAGAACCAAGGAGGAATAGACCCTTATGTTGTCGAAATTCCCAGAGTCCAGGTCGAGAGAAACCCAGAAATAGTTATGGTGAATCGAAACCAGGATGCAGACAATGTGGTCCAGCAAGTACGACGCAACAACCTCGCGGTCGAAAACAACTTGGCTACAATGGTAGAAAGAATCATGACTCAAAATGGTCTAAACACTGGGTTTACTAGGCCAAATTATACTTCACCAATAGTCGACTACATCCTTCGAGCGGAATTACCCCCTAGGACCAAGGTTCCTAAGTTCACTAAGTTTTCAGGGGACACGACGGAGTCCACCGTCGAACACGTAACACGCTACATAATTGAGGCTGGGGAGATAGCCAATGACGAAAGCCTTAGGATAAAATACTTCCCAAGTTCTCTTACAAAGAACGCCTTCACGTGGTTTACCACTTTACCACCAAGTACAATATGTAACTGGACGCAGTTAGAACGACTCTTCCATGAACAGTTTTACATGGGCCAGACGAAGATTAGTTTGAAAGAGTTGGCCACTGTAAAGCGTAAGTTTTCAGAGCCAATCGAAGAATACCTCAATAGGTTTCGACTACTTAAGGCAAGGTGTTTTACACAGGTGCCTGAACACGAGTTGGTCGAAATGGCAGCAGGAGGTTTAGATTACTCTATTAGGAAGAAATTAGATACGCAGTATCTGAGAGATATGGCCCAATTGGCTGACAGAGTCCGACAGCTAGAAAGGCTGAAAGACGAAAAGGCGAGATTTAACAAAGGCAAGAAACTAGCTTTTGTCGAACTCAACGAAAGTAGCGAAGGGGCTTGCGGAGAGTCCCCCTACTTCGAGGAGAACGAAGTCGGTCTTGCTGAATTAAAACAGGGTCCCCCATATTCTTGTCGAGTACTGGCCCCTCCTCAAGGAAAGGGCTTTGTAGAATCAGAAAAGAACGACAGGTTCCCTAAGAAAACTTACACCTTCGACATCACGAAATGTGATGAAATCTTCGATTTGCTAGTAAAAGATGGGCAGATGATAGTGCCGCCTGGTGCTAAAACACCGCCCTTAGAGCAGCGGAAAAAGAGAGGTTTTTGTAAGTACCATAATTTTCTGGGTCATAAAACATCTCAATGTTTTCTTTTCAGGGGTCTCATCCAGAATGCGATACAGGAGGGACGCTTGAAGTTTGGAGATAAGGCGAAGGTTCAGATGAAGGTGGATGCTGATCCGTTACAATTGGCTGATGCTCTTTATGCTGAACCTATGGAAGCAAACATGATAGATGCTACTGAGGGCATCAAATTTTCTGTTAACATGATGGAGGTCACTGAGGACCTCATTTCAGCACCAGTGATGGCAAAATTCGTCATGGGCTTCGGTTTGGACGATGCGACAGTCATAGTCAAGGAGAATACTGGTCGAAACGATGACGATTCAAGTCTAGGGGTTCAAAGTCATCCAAATTACGCCATGGTAACCAAGGAAACAGCTGACCATTTCGTCAGAATGGACCAGGCCACTGAGGGCTTGGAAAGAATGGAGCTGGCTGGGACGGTCGAAGTTAATATGGTCAACATTAACCCATCGGAGACCATGGAAGAGAAAGAATCAAAACACCATGAGGGATGTAGCAGGTTAGCATACCCATAGATAGAAGAGTCAATCGTTGGTTTTTTACATCGGTGCAAAGACAATGGATCGAGCGTGATGTTGTGCCCCAGGTGCAGTGCCATTTTCGATAGAAAAGCAGCAGAGAAGTTAGAGGGAGAACGTCGACGTCGACTGAATAGAGGTGGCTATGGTTTTGATCAACGAAAGAGCTACCACAGGAGGGCAGAAGACAAACGGTCTGAACCTCGAATCAGGCCACCAAGTGTTAGGCCCGCCAGTTTCAAACCTGTTGTCGATTCCGCTGATGGAAAGTGGAGGAAGCCTAATGAAGAGAGGGCGCAAGGGCAGCAAAGGTGGAAGAACTTTAAAGTGAATTGAGGATCTTCGGTCTCCTACAACAAGGAGTATCAATCCTCAAAAACAGCGCACGTATCTGAAAACTATAAAGGTAAGAATCCTATGACTAGATCTCAATGGAGGAGAGAGCAAAGAAGAAGAAAGGCTCTCAGAGAAGAGATGGAGAAAAATCAGTCAAAGAATAGTTCAAACCCCCCCGAAAAAGAAGGACAACAGTCGAAGATAGCTGAAAAGTTACCAGTTGGGCGAAGGTTGTTTTTGCCTAAACAAGACAGACCAACGGAAGGGGACGAAGACATGACAGATAACTTTGACTCTGATGACTCTTTGGACCTGGTGGTCAACGTGGTGTCGGTGATGCCCCGGGAGTTCGATAGGGTTTCAGAGGTCGAAGAACCAGGCGCAGACGCTGAATGGGAAATGGCAGCACATAAACCTGTATGCTTTTACGTGATGAACAACGGTTGTGTCGAAGAGCAAAACGCTTTCTTCGAACGACCCACTGAAGAAATGAGGACCCACCTGAAACCGTTGTATATTACAGCAAAAATGGAGAACATCCCCATCAACAAAATACTGGTGGATTGTGGCGCTACAGTAAACCTGATGCCACATTCTTTGCTGACCAAAATAGGAAAGCATGACGCTGATACAAAGCCACACAATATGGTTTTGTCGAATTATGAAGGAAAAGTAGGAACCATCAGGGGTGTGATTCAGGTGGACGTAACCGTCGGAACAATTACAAGACCAACGGTATTCATGGTGGTCGAAACCACGACCAACTACAATTTATTGCTTAGCCGAGAATGGATACATGACATTGGAGCAGTGCCATCATCGATGCATCAAAGGATTGCCATCTGGAGGCTAGATGGCATAGTTGAAAATATTGAAGCTGATCAAGGATACTTTAGGGTGCCAAGAAGGCAAATAGATCAGTTCCAATTCGACAAGCACTTGGCCAACATAGGCCCTTGTGCTCCAGCGAACTTTTGAGTTCGCACCAAATGACGAGGTGTACTACTCACTATACCTCCACCCTGTCGACGGATTTCGTTGGGATAAGGAAATACCTAAGGAGAGACTCCCATACCTGGGGGCAGCCCCAGTTGACCCCACTGGGTGGGGCAGTGAGTTTGATGACTGAAGCAGCGGTGCTGCAAAGAATTTTGGCCTATGTGGCTGAAACCAAATTACAAACGACCGTAATGGCCGCCCATGATAAAATGGCCGAAGAAGCCACCAAAATGCAGCGGGAGAGCCAGAGGCTCGACGCCATCTATGATGACGAACCTCTGGGGTTCGAAAGAGATCCTTTGGCGAACAACATCAAAATGCTCGCACATGATCCATTGGAGGAAATTGACTTAGGAGAGGGTCCAACCAGGAGGCCAACGTACATTAGTGTTAACCTCGACCCTCAACTGAATATCGAAGTCATCCAGTTGCTCCGGGAGTATAAGGATTGTTTCGCCTGGGACTATGACGAAATGCCTGGGTTGCAAAGGGATTTGGTGGAACATAAACTACCAATAAAACCTGGAAAGAAGCCAGTCAAACAGGGCCCAAGGCGTTTTGCCCCAGAGATCATGTCGAAGATCAAGGAGGAAATCGAAAGGCTCCTTCGTTGCAGATTCATTCGCACAGCGAGGTATGTCGAATGGCTGGCCAACATTGTCCCAGTCATCAAGAAGAACGGGTCCCTAAGAGTGTGCATTGATTTTAGAGATTTGAATTCAGCCACTCCCAAGGACGAATATTTGATGCCAGTGGCGGAAATGTTAGTTGATTCAGCCGCTGGCCATGAGTACCTTAGTATGTTGGATGGTTATTTTGGATATAACCAGATTTTTATCGCGGAAGATGACGTTCCCAAAACAGTGTTTCGTTGTCCAAGGGCCTTAGGCACTTACAAATGGGTAGTAATGCCATTTGGCCTAAAGAACGTTGGGGCAACGTATCAGCGAGCGATGAATTCTATATTCCATGATTTCATTGAATCTTTTATGCAAATATACATTGACGATATTGTGGTGAAATCTGTTTCAGGAAAAAGCCATCTGGATCATCTGCGACAATCGTTTGCCAGAATGAGGAGGTTCGGCCTCAAAATGAATCCGTTAAAGTGCGCGTTTTGTGTACAGGCGGGAGACTTCTTGGGTTTCATTGTCCATAAGAAGGGAATCAAAATCAACCAGAATGAGACGAAGTCTATCTTAGAAACAAAAGCGCCGTCAAACAAAAAAGAGTTGCAATCGCTGCTGGTGAAAATTAACTTTCTAAGGAGGTTCATCTCCAACTTAAGCGGCAAGACGCAAGCCTTCTCACCTTTGCTTCGAATTACTAGGGACAGATTCGAGTGGGGCAAAGAGCAGCAGGAAGCCTTCGACAAAATCAAAGACTACTTGGCTCACCCCCCAGTCCTTTCGCCTCCGTGTCGAAGCAGAAGTATGCGATTGTACATAGCAGCGTCAGATAGAACTTTAGGGAGCATGTTGGCTCAGGAGGATGAGAATGGCGCCGAAAGGGCTATTTACTACCTCAGTAGAGTTTTAAATGACGCAGAAACTAAATATAGTGAAATCGAAAAGCTATGTCTATGTTTATATTTCTCATGTACAAAGTTAAAGCAATATATTAAACCAGTAGATGTTTGCGTTTCTTCGCACTTTGATGTTATTAAACACATGTTATCAAAACCTATTTTGCACAGTCGAATTGGAAAATGGGCACTGACATTGACAGAATATTCTTTGACTTATAGACCGCTAAAAGCAGTCAAAGGGAAAATAGTGGCAGACTTTATCGTCGACCACTCTATAAACGAGAATGCCCTGAATATAGTTGAAGTGGAACCATGGAAATTATACTTCGATGGATCTAGCCACAAACATGGCACGGGTATTGGTCTGTTGATTATTTCGCCAGATAAAATTCCAACAAAATTCAAGTATAAAGTCGAAGGGTTGTGTTCCGACAACGAGGCTGAATATGAAGCTTTAATAGCTGGACTTGAAATTTTGTTAGAATTGGGGGCAACCCAGGTCGAAATAATGAGCGATTCGGAATTAGTGATAAAACAGTTGACAAAAGAGTACAAATGTGTTAAAGAAAATCTCATCATGTACTTTTTAGTGGCCAATAGGCTGCTTAAAAAATTCAAAGCGTCAACTATTCGACATATACCGAGAATACAGAACCAAGTGGCCAACGATCTAGCACAGATTGCCTCGGGATATAGGGTCTCGAAGGAAGACTTGCAGGAAGTAATCGAAGCTAGAGGCAAGGTAGTGTCGGTTGGGTTGAAGCCATCGGACTTAGAGGCTACAAAGTTTGGATATATGGATGAAGAGACTTTCGAAGTCTTTACCATCGGAGAATTATTGGACAATGAATGGAGAAAGCCTTTAGTCGAATATCTCCAGAATCCGTCAATAGCCTCAGATTGAAAGATAAAATATCAAGCACTGAGCTACGTCTTGATGGGCAACGAATTGTTCAAAAAGACCCCTGAAGGAGTTTTGCTGAAATGCCTGAGTGAATCAGAGGCATACTTGGCTTTGTCAACAGTCCACAGTGGGGCATGTGGTGCACACCAAGTTGGCCATAAAATGAAATGGTTTTTATTTCGACAAGGTTTGTACTGGCCTATGATGCTAAAGTATTGCATCGAGTTCGCCAAGGGGTGCCAGGAGTGTCAAGTTCATGCGGGCATACAACATGTCCCAGCAAGCGAATTACATTCCATAATTAAACCATGGCCGTTTAGAGGTTGGGCTTTGGACCTGATTGGAGAAATTCGACCAGCATCCTCAAAAAACCAAAAGTATATCTTAGTGGGGATAGATTACTTTACCAAGTGGGTCAAAGCAGTGCCTTTACCTAAAGTGGATCAGGAAGATGTGATTGAATTCATTCAGAAAAATATCATCTTTAGGTTTGGACTGCCAGAGACAATAACAACGGATCAAGGGTCGATCTTCACGGGTAGAAAGATGCAGGATTTCGCCAGAGAGATGGGGTTCAAACTCTTAACTTCGACCCCTTATTATGCGTAAGCTAATGGGAAAGTCGAGGCGGCAAATAAAGTGGTCATTGGCATGATAAAGAAGCAAGTAGGAACCAAGCCAAAGAATTGGCACAAAGTGTTGGATCAGGTTTTATGGGCATGTCGAACGTCACCCAAAGAGGCAACCAACACCACCCCATATCGTTTGACCTTTGGTCACGATGCAGTGTTGCCAGTCGAAATTCACATACAGTCGAATAGGGTTCAAAGGCAACACGAAATTCCTAGAGAAGTCTATTGGGATATGATGCTCGATGAAGTCATAGACTTAGACGAAGAAAGATTGAAAGCTCTAGAATTGTTGAGAAGGCAGAAAAAGAGAGTGGAAAAGTCGTACAATAAGAAGGTTAAAGCAAGAACCTTTTTAGTTGGAGACTTAGTTTGGAGAGTCATTCTGCCTATGGATCGAAAGGCCAAGACGCTGGGTAAATGGTCCCCAAAGTGGGAGGGACCCTTCCAAGTGTCGAGGGTTTTCTTTAATGGAGCCTATGAAGTGGAAAAATTGGGCGAAGATAAGAGGATATTAAAAGTAAATGGTAAGTACTTGAAAAAGTACAAGCATATTCTGCAAGAAGTTAAGATAACAACAGAGTAACAGAAAGTATAAAGAAAAGCCACAAATGGTATTAATATTTGCCAAAATGGCGCGATAAGTTACAATAACAAAGATGGCTTCAAAGGCCAGCAAAATATAGTCTGTTACAACATGTCAGTAAATTAGAAAGGAAGATTGGCCTTCATTTTAAGGTAGTTCGCCTTCTGAGATTCAATACGTTGTTGGCACGAGGCCCTTTCGTCAATTAATCTGGCAACCTCTTCTTCTAAGCTTCGAGCCTCTTCTGCAAAAGTGATAGCATGTTCGAGTTCAGCAGCAAGGGTCGAATCGTCTTTGGAAGACAATTGAGAAATCTTCTTTTCTTCTTTCTTGATCTTGCCTTGAAGTTTCTTGATCTTGCGTTTCCAACAGATGATGTTTTCCTTACTGGAAGCAATCTCTAGTTGGTCTCTCTTTTTCTCTTCCTCTAGCTCTTCGATCCTTTGTTCCAATTCTGCTGTACTTGTCCAGGCAGCTGCTTCACAACCATATTTCGTCGAAATGTCACCTTCGAGGCAGGGCAGCAACGTAAGGTCTTTGTAGACTTGATCTATCAAAATTCCCACCTCTCGAATGACGTTAGCAGCTTCAGGGGATATGGAATCAAGTCTCACTTGTTGAAGAAGCGCTTTCAAAGATAGATGGGTGGCGGAATCCATCTGTAGCAACATGAAAAGATCTCCTTTAAAGATTTTGGCTTTGATCTTCGCCAAAATGTCATTTGAAGGTTTGCTAGAGACCTGGCCCTCAAAAGTTGAAGCACTCCGAGTTTTGCCATAAGAACTGCCTCAACTGCGCATCAGTAATTGAATGTATCGACGAGGATCACGTTCTTTTAGCGCAACCATTTCTTCCTTAGAGAGTACCGTTTCGCTCTGAAGAGGCATTGCCTGTGGCACCTCGACGGGAGTAACTTTGGTAGCATCAATACAAGCAAGATCATCAGATTTTCCTTTTGTAATTATTTCCCCTTCTACAGGAGCAGTTTTTGTGGAGTCTTGAGCCAAGGTAGCTTCTTTCTCCTCACGATCTGACTCACCTAGCTTAGACTAGTGCATGGCTTCTTCCTCACATGTGTTGGTTTCGTTCGCATCAACATCGTCATTAGCGGGTTTTGTTTGATCAAGAGGGGAACTTGTGGTGGTGGCAGGGTTGGTGTCCCCAGGTTTGGGGTTTTCGTCTTCATCTGCCACGACTGTTGTCTCAGGAGCTTCCTCTTCCTCGTGGTCAGACTCGTCAGTTTGTGATTGTTGGGTAGTAGTTTTTAGGGGCGAAGGGGCTGCATAAAATTCAGGTTTGTTAATTTCACCAAGAGAACTCACACCAGAACCCAAATCAGATGTAGGGATATAAGTGGGTTCACCTTGGCTGTTCAATGGATAAATAGGCAAGGGAGACAGTTGCATCGAAGGCTTGGAGGCCTCGGTAGTAGTCTGCAGTTGGGAAAATAAACCTCATGAGACGCGAGATGAAAAAGACAAGAACTTGATATAGAAAGGTTAGAGATTCTTTCACAATACCTTCGTGGTTTCCTCAGCCGGACTAGAGTTATCACTCTCTATGGGAACGACAGAAGGATTTGGATCATTTGTTGTAGCTTTGACAGGAGATTCAGGAGGCGTGTTTTGTTTTTGTATTTTGGCGGGAGATGGAGGAGATTCGACGCTCTCTAGCCCATGAGTTACCCTTCGTTTTCTTTTTAGGGAAGTATCTTCACGAGGGGAATCATCGTCGTCGGAGTCTATGATGATTTGGGTTGCAACTTTTCTTCTTTTTTGAGGGGTTGGAGGTTTGCGGCCAACCTGGGAAGATCGAAGCGATCAGCAAAGGACAAAAAAGGTTCAGGTGAATAAGAGCATGTAAGAATTTACCTTTGAACTTTCGATCTTTCCTTCTATTTTATTGGTCGGAGCATTTCTTTTGGGAGAAGCTGCGAATAAATAAATATAGAAGATATAGGTTAGTAACGTTGAAGCTCCGTGAGAGGAAGCCAAATCGAAGGGAGATGACCTTCAAGGATTTCGGTCTCGATGTGAACATCTTCGATACTGACATGAAGGTGCCCTCTAAGGGTATCAAGTGTATGTTTAGTCGGAACCACCCACTGCGCCTTAGGCTTTGACTGCTGTCGAAGTATTTTATACTATCCTCACAGATAAACCAGTCTGGAAATGGAGGGGCAAGAGCCACGCCAAAATCAGCGGTTGGTAATCGAGGGATCTTTGGGGGAAAGAGTTTAAAAGCAACCTCATATCGTCTATCGTAAGAGATAGATGAGGGGATTTTCAGATTCTCCATTCGTTTAGAAAACTTTTCTTTTAAAGTGACAGCAGCCTCACGGATGGTTCGACTAACATCATTTGGTCGATAGGAAGTTTCGAAGTACTTCTGGAAAGCTTGTATCTCTTTGATATGAGTATACATACCTTTCTTGACCTTTTCCTGCACATCAATAAAAGCCTGGTCAATCAAGCGTGAAAAACTTGAAACATCAAGAAAATTGTTGGAGTAATGGTTGATCCACCAGTTATAAAAATCTGGGGTACAAAGGTGAGAGGGTTCAAAATAGATTGGAGTAAAATGGGACTTATAGGCATAACGGGCCGTTTGAGTCGAACACTCAAGTGGATTGAAGATAGTGGAGAGAAGGATAACATGAGACTTCTTATCATACAAGCACCTAGGCAATGATTGAATTAACCCAATTTGCCTCGACACCAAGTTAGGTTGATAAGCGACTAATATTGCTTGTCCTCTGACAAGATTAAGCTTATGAACAATCAAGCGTGGTGTCAAGAATCTTTCCCATATCAGGTTTGATTCTGCTTCTTGTTTTTGCGAAACTGGAGGAAATGACCTGGTGAACCATTCAGGGCCATACAGCCTATGAGCAAAAGGGGCCATCCTAGGAGTGAATTCATGCCTTTTCACAAACAAGTGGATGAAGCTGGTAAGGTTGGCACGAAGGCTTCGACCCTCTTCACTTGGTGTCAACTGAACCAAGCGTGGCCATTCGACCCGGCGTTCATATATCTGGGCTTCGTCAACCTCTCCTTTGAAGGGAAGGTTGTGCTCGAAGGTAGCGTTCAACCATAATTGAAGCAACCAAAATGTCCCCACCATTATAAGAGTGCCATGGGTTTTTGGATCCCTTAGTTTATCAGCGCCTTCTCCCAAAGCCTCATACAGGCTAGCTAGTATCATTTCACTGAGACATACGTCCCTTTTAAGGTGTAACTGATTCGCCAGGGTAAGGTACTTCCTCGCCACCTGCAAGGACTTTGTGCAAAAAATACAACGAGACAACCACATGGCCAGAAAGGCTATGTGCTCCTCGTCTTCGACTACGTCGGTGTCTTTCTTATGATAACGATTTATGAAGGGTGTGTAAGTATGTTTCGTACTACCAAAACCTATGGTGTCTCGTGCATCAATTTCAGGATTGTAAGCCAATCCACATGGTTTTAATTCGACAATAGCAGCCATGTCGAAGAGCGTGGGAGCCATCATTCCGCAGGGAAGATGGAAGGTATGGTGAGTGCTGTCCCAAAAATACAAAGAGGAGGCCAGCATTAACGGACAGTAAGGTGGCCTAACCTTCGACAGCATGATTAGGTCATAAATACCTATTTCTTTCCAATGCTGTGCCTTTGCTTTCTCTAATTTTGCTAACCAGTTAAGGTAAAGTTCAGAATCTTTGAAGTACGGCGTAGCTCTAAAGAGTCTTTCTCCATCATGCAAATATTTGAGGTCCACATTGAAGAGAGAAAGGTCATCTGGGTTATCAGAAGGGATTTTGCTAGCATCTTTTTGCCCTAAGGGTTTGGTTTTCCGATAAGAAGGGAAAAAGTCACTCAAGGTGGAATAATCAAGGTCTGGGGGTGACAATGGGCCAGACATGGCTAAGGTTTTTCCAGCCACATCAACGGGGATGATTACCTGAGATTCGTAGATGTGTCATTTTTCTTCTGCTAACGGCTCCCTGATGAGCTGTTGGTTCTTCGTGATTTTTGGTCCGCTCAAGGTAGCGAAAGGTGGCAATGCAGACGAAGAAGATGGTCTCCTAGTTTGAGTTTTCTTCTGTTGTTCATCCATGATTGAAGGTTTTCAGAGAAAAAGGAGATTTTTCTTGTGTTGGAAAAAACGGGTTTCTTCAACAAAGAGGAGAAAAGTAAAGGTTGGTAAAGAGTAGAAAGTCTTTATAAAAAAAAATCTTGGTGATTTTATAAGGATTCATAATATTAAGAATTCTTACGTGGTTGAAATTAGTGGGCCACGTGTGCAACCTAGTGGAAGAAGTAAGGGGCGGTTGTAACCTATACCCCTAGGCGCTAAAAGGGTGATGATGTTTTCTGAATTTTTGTGAGTTCCAAGAAACCTGCCATGATGATGATGACGTCAGAAGCGTGCAAAGTGGCGTGGTTTTTAAAATAAACATTTCTCTCTATTCTGTTTTATCTTCCAAAGGATAAAAGGTAAACCAAAGGGTATGATGGTATCGAAAAGATGGTGTCGAATGGGATACTATCAAAAAATGTCCTTTTCCTACAATAAGGTCGAAAAGAACATTCTTTGGGGGCAATTTGTTAGTTCCCAAATTCGACACTGCCTTGGGTTGCTAAACATTAAGACATAATTAATGTCTAAGTAAAATGAAGCAAAGAGGTTTCGACAGCCTCTAAGGAATCTTCTAAGCTAAACGGTTGAAATAACTTAGAAAAATTAATAAACCTAAAGTTATGAGCATTTCGACCGTGTCAGAGGTAGTTCGACCGAAATTCTGCAGGAGGATTGCTACGTCGTTTTGAAATTCAAAATTTGGAGAGAGCGGTTCTGTTCATAAGATACGTGGCGAGTTCTAGAGCAGGAAGTTACATGCAATTGACACTTGTTAGATCGAGGAGATACTAGGAAGTTATTAGCAGTTAATTATTAGCATTATAAATAGGGATTTGTTAGACAGATTTCAGTGTGTTTTACCATTTGTACAAAGTAACTCCAATCAAATTTACTCAAAGTACCCGAGTGTGAGAAAAGAGTATTTTCACGGAGAATGTACGTTATGTAAAATCACCAACTTTTTAATAAAGTCTTTTACAATTTCAGCAACATTTACATTTCCTCTGTCGAACCACTTGTGCAAGTGTTACCTTTTTGCCTTTACCTTTCCTGCATCCTTTACTCCAATTCCTCTTTTCCTTTAAATTTTTTACCTTCTTCGATCAGCCTTTTACAAACCTTTTATAGCGTTTCTTTAAGTTTATGCACTTTAAAATACCCAGTCGAAGTCTTTTTCATTACAAACACATTTACCAATTCATTATTACAAGTACTTTAAATTTAATTCTAAACGAAGAATACTTTAGCACATGTCCTAGGATCAATCTGATCGATCCTGTGAGTCACCAAAGTCAAATTTGGAAGATCAGCGGTTGTTTTCCGATTTTCAAGGGAAACAGTCGGGGTTATGTCAAAATACATGCATGTCGTAATAATTGTATATTATACATGAAAGATTATGGAAACTTAAAGGATTGCCTAAGGTGTGGGAGTCACGCTACAAGCAGAAGAACAATGGTGTTGAAGATGATGATGGTGTAAGTAGAAAGGGTGTTCCTTCCAAGGTAATGTGGTATCTACCAATAATTCAAAGGTTCAAGAGATTGTTTGCTAATGTAAATGATGCAAAAAATACTATACGACATGCAGATGAAAGAGTATGTGATAAAAAAATTTGCAATGTAGCTGATTCATTGCAATGGAAGAATATTGATTCGTTGTTTATAGATTTCGCCCTTGATCCAAGGAAACTTAGGCTTAAACTTGCCACTGACGGAATGAACTTGTTTTCAAATTTGAGTATTAATCATGCTTCATGGTATGTTCTTCTCATAATTTACAACCTACCATCGTTGTTGTGCATGAAGTGTAACTATATGATGTTATGAATGATGATTTTGGGTCAAGATATGTGTTTATTTAATGCCATTGAATGGAGATTTAATAGTTTTATGGGAGGAAGGCATTGAAGTCGATGATGCATATATGAGTGATAACTTTAAGATGTGTGCCATGTTGTTTTTCACAATCAATGACTTTCCTGCATACAGTAATTTGTCTAGGTATAACATCAAGGGACATAAAGTGTGTCTTATATGTAAATATGATACGTGCTCCTACCAATTACAAAATGAAAAAAAAACTATTTACCTTGGGCATTGAAAATTTCTAATACCTAATCATCCATACCGTAGATTGCGCAAGACTTTTTAATGAAAAGCACGAGTTTGATATCACTCCAAAGCCCTTAATCGAGAATAAAGCTTACAAAGGACAACAACACATTAATATTGTCTTTAGAAAGAAAGAAGAAGGACATGTGGAGAAAAAATATTTGGAAAAAGAGGTCGGTGTTCTTTGATCTTCCATATTAGCCTAGTATCGATGTAAGACATTGTCTTGATGTAATGCACGTGGAGAAACATGTATGTGTTAGTTTGATTGGAACACTTCTCAACATTAAAGGAAAGACAAAAGATAGTAAGAAATCTCAACTAGATATGGTGGTGATGGATATACGACAAGAGTTAGCCCTAAAAGAAACAGGAAATAAAACTTAATTTGTCTCCAGCATGTCACACTCTGTCTAAAAAAAGAAAAAAAAGTTTTTGCGATTGTTTGCAGGGTATCAAAAAGTTCCTTAAGGGTACTCATAAAATATGAAAAAACTTGTGTCAATGAAAGAACTCAAATTAATTGACTTAAAATCTCATGATTGTCATAATTTGATGCAACAACTTCTACTAGTGTCTATCCATGGCATTTTATAAAAAAATGTAAGGCTAACTATAACTGTATTGTTCTTATTCTTCAATGTTATGTGTAGTAAAGTCATTGATCCTAGAAATTTAGATGAATTGGAACATGATGTTGCAGTTATCTTGTGTCATTTAGAAATGTATTTCTCTCCATAATTTTTTGACATTATGGTTCACTTAGTTGTTCATCTAGTAAGGGAGATTAGATTTTATGGTCTAGTTTGTTTAATATGGATGTATATGGTAGAGAGATACATGAAGATCCTTAAAGGGTATACAGAGAATCATCATTGTCTAAAAGCTTCGATTGTTGAACGGTACATCACAAAAAAAGCTATTGAATTTTGTATAAACGATTTGTCAAAAGCAAACTCTATAGGAATTTTTGAGTCTCGTCATGATGGAAGATATGATGGTTGTTTATTGAGAAAATTAGTAAACAACCACTGGTCTTTCCAGTTGAAAAAGAATTGGGTTACGTACAAGATCGACCATACAAATCCTAAGACATGTGCTAGTATTTCTTAATTTAAAGTTTGGGAAATAATGAATATTTTAACAATATCCATGATTCACTACAAGAAAATTGGCAAGTTACGACGGTTAATATTGGAAGATTACGGCGGTTCAAACCCCCACAAGTTGTTAATCACGACGGTTTTGTTTCTATCATGAAAACGTGTGTCGCCAGGCTATACCGTGACGGTTCTTAAAACTCTCACTCCAACCGTAGATCTAAGTTGTGACGGTTAGACAACTAACGTAAATTGCCGATTGCGGCGGTTACAACCACCATTAGTCACCTTTGTTTTTGTTACACTCGATATCCAAAGATAAAACCGCAGGTATTTGCAAAGGTAAATCCACAACTAATATATTTATAAAATTAAAAAAATAAAATTATTTATTAAATTGAAAAAGCATTGTACTCATCAATAAATTTGGAGTGGTTCCTTATAGGCACAAACAATATTGATGTTCACTAATAAACATAAAAAAAGTATTCATTAGCTGCACATGCTTCAACAAATTGAGCCACACAACACACACTGCAATTATTAGCAGATGCAAAAAATATTTCTCCTCTTTTCAAAGCCTTTTTTAGTGTATCCTTAAAATTTTTCCAAAGTTCCAAATCTAATATGTCCCAGTGCAAAAGGTCGGACAAGCTAACCCATTGAAATGGGGTTACATATCCTGATAAACAACAAAAATCATCTGTTATACATAAGAGGGCATCAATAGCATTAGAAATGTGAAAGAAAAAACGACATTTACGGAAATGATTACCCATTTTATATAACTCGGTGCTACATAACCAAAGGGTCGACATTGCAACTAGGCTACCTATTTCATTATATCTTATCTGATTACCAGTAGTTGTTGCTTATACTTGCATTAAACCGCCCCATACTTTATAGATTACTTGCAACTAAATTTGTAATTGAATTTAAAAAACCAAAATTCACAATATAAGCATCAATCTGGTTCAAACAATAGAAATCATATATTTAAATATGTAACTTCAAAGAGTGAACTTATAGTTTTTCCAAAAAGCTATCAGTCATATTAACTCGATCCAGATCCTTGGCGTCCATTTGTTTCACTGCATGTCGTGCTCTAACTACAAATCACAATAGTAACAAAAACATCAAATAAATTCAGTTCAGCCAAATCTGTATTTGGAATCGCATAATGTAAGTTCCAGTGTATTTATAATGATGACAAGATTAACAGGCAGACAATTTTACCTCTGGTTTTTCTGATGAGAGATAGAAAGCACACTGATATTCTGACCAAATTGTAAGTTCAGGGGAAAGCTTCGATTTTTTTTGGTACTCTTCTTTTCTGTATTGCAAGACATAGATTTTCTGAGCAAATAGATTTTTATTTTCCTAGTATCGACAATGTTTCTAATACCATCCATATGTGGAATTAAATTGGTTGAAGCATGACCAGTAAGCTTTATGCATTGGTTTTGCACTGACATTAAATCTTCAAGTGGGTCATGCACATCATATAGTTTAAGAGGACATGCCTAGTGGTAATGTATTATCCAATTGATTACTGTTTGGATTTGCAAACTGTGTACTGTAAGCATCAATTTCATCAATCTCAACAGCATCCTCAACCTACGATTAATATACAACTTAATTAAACTTCAATGCCTAGGATATGAGTAACAAACTAAATGGCGGGACTTGAAAATAATTCAGAGGAGCATGGTTTTGAACCTCATTCTAAATAACAATCACAAGAAAAATTATTAATGTTTTAATTTAATGCAAAGCTAAAATAATTTAACAAACATGTATTTACTATTAAGTTAAATTTCATCTTGCATTTAATAGAAGATGAAATTATACAAATTTCTATATGAGTCCTTAAAGAGTCAAATGTTTTCTTGTTCACAACTACTTACAGGCCACACCTGAGTATGAGCCCGCTTGAAAGAAGGTGGCAGCTTTTATTAATGGAAAATGACATAGGCTATTACTCTGCGTGCAAATTGTAAAATGATAATGACTATGTATCATTATTTTGTACCTGAAGATGCCAATAATAGGAATCCCCTTTTGCATAGCCACACTTCTCTTCATGAGGAGCACTTCTGCAACAATGTCATTAACTTGGAAAACATTCCCTAAAACTGAAACTGAAATTAGGAGAGGCAATGTAAATATCAGTGTAATACATTTAAAATCGAAAAGAAAACTCTTCTTGGTAGTTGGAACTTAACTTTGTAGAAACCTATTTGGATCAATGACGACCCCAACATACTCATCATCAAAAGCACCAAGTAAGTATAAGATTTCTGTAATACAAGCTTGGAGTTGAGCCATTTATTCCATCAACACTATGAGAACTTGTTACTGCTTCAAAATCATCTGAACCAACTGAATAAGCAACACCTTTATATGTTAAATAAGACTCATGAGATCAAAACCATTTTCCAGTGGTGATTTTGTAACCTTAAAATGTTTTGATTAATGTAAAGTAGCTAATTAAACAATAAAAAATCAACAAGACAGAACAACCACTTGAACAAAAAATTATCACTCATAGTCTTGACTAACATTTGTAGCTTGAACCAGTTTTTAATTATTTATTTTTGATAGTATGTAATCACTATTATTGATATTAAATGAACACAAGCATCCTTGTGTTGTGTCCTAATACATAAAATTGGTAAAGATTTCAGTTATTCATGCAACCAGTTGCTTATGAAAAAGGTGTGGATTTCTCAATTTTGTGAACTAAAGCTGCTACAGTTAGCTGAAACTGTCGTAGCATGTATCGTTAAATGTGAGTTAGGATGATTTTGTTTGAACTGCCGTAAGTTAAGTGTTGCTAAATAAATTTTTTCTAGTGTAATGCCACTCAACAAATTGAGCCTCCTACACTATATAATGCATTAAAGTATAGTGCTGCTACTTAACAAATTGAGGCTCCTATAACTATAAAAACAAATGACTTACATATAAGCTAACCCTATAGTCTCAAACAAATAGTCTTGCCTTGAGAATTTACACTACAATGAGACTTCTATATATCATTATGAGGAAAAGAATATCAAACAAGTAATCTTGCCCTATACCATCAAAATTAGTTCATAGTGGCATAAATTGAGAACAAGTTATGAACATAATGGAGTTGCTGCATAAATTGAGCAAAGAATAAATGAAATTTCATTTCCATTTTTGGTTTTATATGGTTAAGCAAACAGATTTACTGATGTATCAGTAAGTAAACAATTATATGATGTTGAGGACTTGAGAGAGACATATAAACTTACCTTGCTGCTAGA
Organism: Lathyrus sativus; assembly: GCA_963859935.3. Taxonomy (NCBI): domain Eukaryota; kingdom Viridiplantae; phylum Streptophyta; class Magnoliopsida; order Fabales; family Fabaceae; genus Lathyrus; species Lathyrus sativus. The sequence goes on from OZ012738.1 coordinate 359,029,527, forward strand.
TGTTACACCAGGAATATGCTCTTCGTTGCACCACAAACACAATGAGCAACTACAACGATGAAGAGTCCTATTCTTATAATTACATTCAATGAAAAAATATCAGCAACACATTAAAGCAAAACAATGTATTATATTTTTCTCAGTAGCATTTTATGAAACGTGTATCAGGCATTATAATGAGCATAAAATCAAGAAATTACAGCTTGAGACCATCAAGAACATAAGGTATAAACTGAACACAACCAAGTGAATAGCTAATTCTCTAACATCTGGCGGGGTGCGGGTGCGGGGTTGCTATTATATTAGTTTGCAAAATGTTACATGGACAGCATAAAGTTTATGCTCTTAGAATGTTCATATGTAGTTCTTGACATACATACATCAGTCACCTTAATTAACAAAGCTTTTAAGGTAGAACAATTTGGAGTAAGCACATGATAATAAAACCAACCTTCCATGTGGAACCTTTATTGAAAGTGGTTGGAATGGGAACCACACCTTTGACATTGACAATAGACTCCCAACGAGCACGGCGAAAAAGTTCACACCTCTAACCGCTGATTAATGATTAAATGGAAGAATCGTAATAAAGTGAATTTCGGTGATGATGTAGTCAATAGAAAGTAGTGAAGCTAGGTGCTCGACGACAAAGAGGAAATTGTATTTCATTTTTCCAAGAATTTTTAAAAAAGCTGAACAAAACTAATTGTGTGCATGAGAACAGTCTTAGAAATTAAGCAAGGGCAGTTCATGTAACCGTCGGTGGCATTTGATGCACTATTTATCCATTCTAACAAAGGTTAGTGTATAAAAGTTAAAAAATTATCTGCAATGGTTTAAAGAAATTGTCCTAATACCTGTCGTTAATTATAATTAAGGGCAGTTTTAGAGGAACCATCGCAATTAATGTGTTGTAAAGTTTCATTTTTCTAATAGTGATTTAACAACTATCAACTTCGAAATTCTAAGGAAGTAAAATTTATAAACTTGATCAAAGACAATTAAATGTATTGAAAAATAACTTGAATAATAAAAAGATAGACTTAGTGACAAAAATATGAAATTTGCTTTAAAGTGTAAAAAGTATGGAGTAATCAAACCTACATTTTCTTTGACACACTCTTTTTCTCTACATGCGGATACTTTGAGTAATTTCAAAAACTTTGTACCGATTTGGAACACCCCGATCCTAATGCTATAACCCTCTATTTATGATGATAATAAATAACCGGTCCTAATGGTCTTCCTACAAACATATGACAAGTGACGCTCGACATGTCTCCTTTCCCTAGAAAAATTCCACGTGTCTCCTTCACAAATCTGGATAAGAACAAAAATTCCCTCCTTTATTTGAATTTGAATCACATGTTGAAAAAACTTCATCATTTTCTGTCGAACCACCTTCTAAAACTTTAAAATATTTTTCTTCACTTCTTATTCAACATATCCTCCTTGCGTGACAAGGTAGCTTCGACTGAAAATAAGTGTCCCACTTTGTCGAAACCTCTCATAACTTCACATAACTTTCTTTATTATTTCCATAAATTAATCCCAGGAGTCAAAATTGGGAGCTAACAAATTGCCCCCCAAAAATGTCATTTTCGATAGCACTAAAGAAAAAGACATTTTTTGATAACTTTATTCAACGCCTTAATTGATCCATGTGTGATTCGACGTCTCTGATGAGTCACTGCTATAGACGATTTAGCTCCTATAGCACGCCTATGACGTCATGGTCATAATTACCTTTTCTAAAACGTCCCCTCAAAACCTACGTGAGAATCTTTGCCATCATCACGTATCCTAGACCCTAGTAGATCATGAGGCTAGGCACTAATTGCCACCGTTTCATCAAGGATAGATGATAGAACACGTGTCCCACTCCCATTTTAACCATAAATGCTGCTTCAGAACTGCTTCCGCTTCCACCCTTATAAATACCTTTTTTTTTTTATTTCTTTTCCTCTTTTTACACTTTGAGTTCCTAAACTCACAACCTTCTTCTCTTCAAAACAACCCAGTTTAACTCCATTTCAACAATGGCTTCCTCAAACCGTTCCAACAAAGATGTCACCAAAGCCCCTAAAGAATATGCTAAACCCGTGAAGGCTCCTAAGAAGTTCTCTCAACTCCTTCCATTTGATACCATCAATGGTCCAACTATGGTGGGAAATCAACAATACCTACTTGAACCACTTGCTGAAGAGAAAAGAAGAATTTATAATTCCCAGGTACTTATTCCTCTTAACGTTGCTGGTAAGCCATTGGCTTTATTTGGTCATTTATCTGATGTAAACGCCGATCCTAGTAAACTTAAGGACTTCTTCCCAACTTACCATAAGTACAAACCCATAGGTCATGCTAAAAAACCTAGGGTTAGCAATTAAGACCCTAATCCTGCCAACCAGGACACTCCTTCGACTGAAGAGGCCATTGATACAGATCTACAAAACATGACGTGTGCTTCTGAGACTTCAAAGTTCGGCCAACACCAGTTACCATCGTAACTCTCAAAACACGTCTTTTCTTGGATCCTCTTGATCTTTTTAGTCGCCACTTACGCAAACTCAGGTCCGAGTACAACACTCTCGCCTGACTCATATCAACACAAAGGAGTCCTACACATCATGTCATACAAATCCTCATACGGTGTCATTCCGATACTAGAATGGTAACTGTCATTGTAGGTAAACTCAATCAATGGCAATTGATTATCCCACGATCCGCCTTGATCCAACACACAAACTCTCAACAAATCCTCTAAAGACTGGATAGTTCTCTCTGTCTGTCCATCCGTCCGCGGATGATAGGCAGAGTTCAACTTCAACATGGTACCCAAAGCGCCTGCAACTCTCCCAAAATCTTGATGTAAATCTCAGATTTCCCTCTGACACAATATTCGACGATATCTCATACAACTTCATAACTTCCTCAATATACATCTCAGCTAGCTTTGACATAGAATGATTAGTCCTCATTGGTATAAAATGAGCTGATCTAGTCAATCTATCCAAAATCACCCAAATCGAACCATATCCATCTCACAGTCTTCAGCAAACTCAACACAAAATCCATAGAAATACTATTCCATTTCCACTCTAGAATATTCAACGGTTGCATCAGACCCAACGGTCTCTAATGTTCAATCTTCCACTTCTGACGAGTCTAACTATCATATATAAACTCAACCACTTCTTTCTTCATACTCGGCCGCCAAAACAATTCCATCAAGTTCTGGTACCTCTTCATAGCACCGATATGGATACTCAATCCACTTAAATGTCCTTCCTCAAGAATACTCTTATCTAACTCACACTATCCGCAATATAAACTCGATTACGACACTTCGTGATACCGTTTCCATTAATTCAAAAATCAGCTCTTCGATTTTGCTTCATCAAATTCTACCGATCTACCAACTCAAATCAGATCTCTAACCTCTTTGAATCTCATTGAAACACTACTAGTAAGTTTCAATGTACACAACTTAACTCCATAAGAAGTCTCTTCACAATCCAAACTCATATTCTGAAATTGCTCAATCAGTCTTAACTCTTTTACCATCATCATCGGTATATGCAAAAATTTCCTACTCAATGCATCAACTACAATATTAGCCTTACCAGGGTGGTAACTCCATTCAAAATCATAATCCTTCAGAAGTTCAAGTCATTCTCCTCGGCCTCATATTCAAATCTTTCTAATCAAACAAATACTTTAAGCTCTTAAGATCGTTAAACATCTCAAATCTCGAACCAAACAATTAATGCCTTCAAAGCTTCGACACGAACACAACAACAACCATCTATAAATCATGCGTCAGATAATTCCTCTTATGCACTTTAAGTTGCCTTAAAGCATAAGCTAAAACTTGCTGATGTTGCATTAAAACCTCTTCCAATCCCATCAACGAAGCATCACAATACACAACAATTGTTCTGCCAGATTCAGAAAAATCAAAACATGAGCTGTTGTCAGCCTCCTCACAAGCTCTTGAAACTTTCTTTACACTTTGCGTCCAAAACTAAAGCTTGAATCTTCCCAGTCCACTACGTCAATGTCAAGGATAACTTGGAAAATCCTTCAACGAATTTTCAATAATAATATGCCAACCCAAGAAACCTCTAATCTCAAAACAGGTTTTGGAGCTTCCCGTCGCGATACAACTTCAACCTTCAACATATCAACCATAATAACTCTACTCGAGATCACATGACCAAGGAACTTACTTCCTTCTACCAAAACTCACACTTTGACAGTTTTGCACACAACTACTTCTCTCTCAACGCTAATAATACAATTATCAGATGCTCATCATGATCCTCTTTACTCTTCGAATATATCAAAATATCATCGATTAACACAACCACAAACTTGCCCAAATAAGTATGGAAAATCCTGTTCACATACTCCACAAATACCCATGGCATCACAGAATACTCATCATGTTCATACCTCGTCCTAAAAGCAATCTTCTGAATATCTTCAGCCTTTACACGAATTTGATGATACCCAGATCTCAAATCCATCTTACTGGACACACCTGCAACAACCCACTGATTCATCCACTCATCAATCCTTGGAAGTGAACACTTATTCTTGATAGTCGCCTTGTTCACTTATCTAATCCACCCAAAGCCTCACAGAACCTTCTTTATTCATAATCAACAAAACTGGTGCACCCCACGGTGACCTACTTGAACGAATGAATTTCTTCTCAAGCAAATCTTAAGTTTATTCTTCAACTCTTTCAATCCCAATGCAGACTTACAATATGGAGCTATCAATATCGGACTAGTTCCAGGAACTAGGTCGATCGCAAACTCCACCGGCGATAAATCACTTATCTCATCAAAAAAACTTCCGGACAATCACAAATAATTGGCACACCACCAACTTCCCCACTTTCATTAACACTCAAAGTTTCCATCAAAATAAACATTTCAGCACCATCCCGCGCCGACTTATCAAAACAATCTATAAGCACTTAGCTTAACTCAAAGCAATTCACTACTCATGCCATCTAAGCTTGCAAGACACGTCTATTCCATCCAACATGACCCCGTCTACTATCAACAACAGATTAAGGGTGATCAGTTCCTCAATTTGTTAATAGACAACCGAAAATCATGATGGGGCATAAACCATCTTTACCAAACCATAAGAGCATTCAACAACACACTGAGCTGCCACTCCACACTTGCAGCATCCTAGAGAAGCTCAAGCTCCTCCCCCACTTGTTTTGTTCCCACTTCTGCAGACAAAGGTTAGAAAACAACGTGTACCGATAGTGCTTTCACACACATGTCGCATACAAGGGAACAAATAACATTAGACAACTTGGCCGGACGGACCGACCTGCTCTGATACCACTAATGTAACACCCTTTTCTACTCCAAAATTATTAAGGCAAAATAACACGAATTTCAGAGTAAATAAATAAATCTCACAAAAAGCCACCAAAAGGGCGTACATTTCTCAAAGTCATCAAAATAGGTCCATACTCCGTAACTACGGGTTTTCCCCAAAATACATCAAAACATCATAAAACAACAACACTCAAAGCATAAATCAAAGTTTTCCTCAAAAAGAGAAATTAATCAAAATAACTTCAACATTATAAAATCAACTCAAAGAACCCAACCCGATGTTACATATCAGAGCAAGACCCTCTAGGTTAACCATAAAGGCTAACGACTTAAAAAAACTTTAAAATACTCCTCGACGGCATCCACGGCTAAATTGGGTCATCTGCACGTTATCCACGTGGAGGTAACATTCAAACAGGCAGGGTGAGTAACACAATTCATAATAATCAATGTATAACAATTAACATATAAACGACGTCATTTTCCTATTCAACACATTCATATCCATCAATAGGCCTCGGAGGCCACAACATCATAATTTATACAAAAAGACTCATAAATGCAAATGAAACATAGACTCAATGCATGTGGTACCAATCATCACAACGCGATGGACACTGGGCCATCAACCCTCCATAGATCCCCATCAATAGGATCGATTCTACTAGAGAACCGGAGCACATCAAAACACTTCACATCCACACAATGGGATTGAAGCCAAAGTAATCGAGGTCCTGAACCGAAGTCTGGATGCACATGAATGCATGATGCACACGTCACAAATCATCCTCATATAACAGCATAGGTGCATCATCGTTCATCATATTCATCAAACGTCATAGCTCGTCATCATAGTCATCATCATACGTCAAGTCATCACAACTCATACGTCATCTCATCAAAATTCGTCATAATAATACTCACGCATCATGTCATCATATTTCATCATAATATTCCTCATACATCATGTCATCATATTCCATCATAATATTCATCATACATTATATCATCATATTCCATCATAATATTCATCATACATTATATCATCATATTCCATCATAATATTCATCATACCTCATGTCATCATATTTCATTATAATAATCATCATACATCATAGAATTCATCATATAATCAAGTACAAATCACATAGAACTCACAATCATATTCACATTAATCCATCATGTTATCACATATTATCACATATTATTTCATATTATCTTATATTAATTCATCAAATTATACTCGCGGTAATCCTCATACTATCACCTATTAATCACATAAACCTCACTATCATACTCATGCTAATCCATCACAAAAATCACATAATCAAACATCAAGGCATCGCTGCACACGATCAACATTCGCGAAACTCTGCTACATTCGCTGGCATGCTCACTAGGCGAGTCTGGGGCGAGTTCCTTCGCTAGGCGAGCAGTGCAATGACAGCAAAATCTGCTACGCACCAGAACTGGTTTTTACTCAAATACTCATACGATTCACTTACCAAATGCCCCCCAAAATCCATAAATCATCCCTAATATCATACAATAATAACGGCATAAAACCTACGGTTTATTAGGCCAATCCCGGAACATATTCATGTCATAAATCACAATTTCCCTACAATTACCCGAAAGGCATCATAATTTCTCATATCACATATTCCTATCCCTTCAAGGTCGGACGCATGTCACCCCCATAGTTTTTGGCCATGAAGGCCTAAGGTTTCCCTTTCTCATATTATACTCTACTACCAGGGATACTTACCAACTCCAGAGTTTCCAACACCAGATTTAGGCCACGAAGGCCAAAATCCCTTTTTCCCCAATTGAAGCACGGCTAGATTAACCTATAATCAGTTTAGACCACGAAGGCCAAAGATCACTATTCTCATATCACACCTCAAACAGTCAGGAATACTAACCACTAGCCATAACCTCAGAGTCTTATCAATTTCTCTACTTTCCCACCATCAATCCAAAATCCCTTAAATCTTAAATTAACCATAAACACATCGAAAGACATACATGGAAAATCATGAAAAGCTATACTCCCCATACCTTAGCCGATTCAAAGCTTTCACGATTATCTCCAGGATCTTCCGAAGCTTTTGCCTCCACTCCCCCCTCCTCAGAGCTCTGGCCTCCATTCTTTTCATGGTTAACAAAATGAATCCTAAACTTTCAAATTTCTGTTTTGTCAACTTGGACTTGGGCCACACTATTGGGCTTTTCCCATAACACCCTTACTAACTCCTCATAATGCCCAATTTACCCTTATTCCTCTTATATTTATTTTAATTCATAATAATATTAATAAATCCATATTACATACTATTATTCCAAAATAAATACTCCAAATTTGCATAATTCCCAATAATCCACAAAACAACCGAAACCACCAAAATACGAATATTCTCAATTAAATAATTAATTAAAATATTCCGATTAAATTTGGGGTGTTACAGCAAAACCTACTACTTTTACAATAGCGGAGCCACTCTCAAGGCTTTGTCCAAGAAAGCTGTAGATTAGCCTGAAAGCGACAATTCCAGCCCTGAGGATGATGTTCCCAAAGTAATACATCTTACTTCTTAAACTTTGCTCTATTTTCTTTTCTTTTATATATATTCATCGAATGTTCCTTTCAGGATGATGCAGGTGTGACCACCCAGCCAACCATTAAATCGACCAATACTACAATCTTTAATAGTGAAGGCGAACCAATATATCATCCTACCTCTGCCAGAGATTCTGAAAAGAGCTAAATGAGTGAAATCAATCAAATGATCGAGGAACAATGCAAAAATTTGCCGCCTAAAACCACAACTCAAAATTCCCATACTAGTGGGTCTGAGCACGAAGGTATATGGAGAAAGAAGCGCAGGCCAAAACAGCCAGGGATGATATGAAGGTGGAACATACTGACATCTGAGTCGAAGAAGAAACTGGGGATGGCTCTCCAAGAGTCAAAAACCAGGAGGCCATCTTGCAAAATCAAGATGACAATATGGAAGAGGTGCAGGGTCACTCCTTGTTCCCCAACTATAATATGCCTCATATTGAAGAATTTGAAGACGAAGAAGGCAGTGCTGAGGCAAACGAAAATGGAGTTGAATAAGAAGAGAATGAAGAAACTCAAGATGGCAGAACCCAACAACCAGTCCCTGACCCTACTCCAGCAAATATAAAAGATTCGACTAGAAATATTGTAGCTTTTTTCTACAAAAGAACCGATTGCTTTAAAGGAGAACAATCCCCACGAATATCTAAAGACCCTGTTGAGTTCTAGAGGTAGTTCATCTGAGAGAAGTCTTAGTTCTTCCTCAGTGTCAGGCGGCCAGTCCTCGACCAATCCTACAAACGAGATACTCTCGAAAATCAAGGACAAGGTTTTTAAAGGTGACATGTTTCTACTTTTGGAATCTAACTCTACTTTTATGATTGCTGTAAAAGATCTCCTTAAAAAGGTCGACATTCTGACAGCTTCTCCCAAAGTTGCAAACATCATTTTGGAATTGGGTTCGAATCGAGCAAGCTAGTGCTAACCTTCAATAATTATCACAAGTCTCGAAAGGGATTGTGAGTAAGGCTGGTTCTACAGTTGTTGCGTGGGGCTTCACCTCTTAGTCAACTAATCGACTGGAGGATTTGGAGAAAGCTCAGGAATAGAATAAGGCTGAGATCGAAGGAAATAATCGAGATAGAGCCTCTTGGGAGAAACAGATAAAAGCCCTCCAAATCAAAATCTCAAAAGCCAAGAAATGAAATACTGAGCTTCTAAAATTCGATAATTCAAAGGTCACTAAAGAGCTTGATATTGGGTTGAAATATGTTGACGAAGCCCAAAATTTGGAAAGCAAGCTAGAGGCGTTGAGGTCGACAAAATCTATCTGTGGCAAGCGAATAAAGATTCTGAGGGCGAAGTACCTCAAGATGAAGGCCATTCTTCCCTTTTAATCTTGATCCCCTTTCTTTTTTACTTATCATGACTCTGTAATTATTTATGTAATAATTTTGAGCCTCTTGTGGTTCATTTGATGTAACGGATTTAGCCATTTTGGCAAGCTTTTATTTACCATGTTGGATTTGATTATTTCATCTGTGATTACTCTCTTGCTATATTTATCTCTCAGAGTGCAGACTTGTATTTCTTCAAATACTTTCCATTTACTCTCAAGATCCTCTTATATCTGCTCACCTCTTTGATCTCGTATGCGCCATTAAAGAATACTTGAATAATTTGAAAAGGACCTTCCCACTTAGGATATCATTTTCCTAGAGTCCTATTATTCGATCCATACGAAGGATTCCTTTCCAAACCAAATCTTCAAGAAAGAAAGTTTTAACTTTAACTTTCTTGTTATAAGACTTTTCTACTCTCTTTTTCTGTCTTTTTAATAACTCCAAAGCATTGAGTCTCTCTTCATCTAAATCAACTAATTCATCCAACATCATATTCCAATATGTCACTGATGGATTTCGTGATGTCTTTGAATTCTTATGGATCGTAAATAAATTTCCACTGGTAAGACTGCATCATGACCAAATGTCAATTGAAATTGAGTCGTATTAAGTGGTCTCTTTAGGGGATGTTCGACATGCTCAAAGGACTTGATCTAAAGTCTTATGCCAATTCCTAGGCTTCTTCCCTGCATATTTCTTAATTAAACCAATGACCACCTTATTTGCTGCCTCGACTTGGCCATTAGCTTAGGCATAATAGGGTGTAGACGTTAATAATCTGAAACCCTTTTCTTTAGCAAATTCTTGCATCTTTCTACCAGTGAACACTGATCCTTGGTCTGTTATAATAGTTGTTGGAATTCCAAATCTGTAAATGATGTACTTATTGATTAATTCAATCACATCCTCTTGGTCCATGTTCACCAATGGTACAACTTCAATCCATTTTGTAAAATAGTCAATATTGACCAAGATGTATCTTTGGCTTTTTGATGATGCTGGTCGAATTTCTCCAACAAAATCTAAAGCCCAACCTCTAAACGGCCATGGTTTGACTATAGAGTGAAATTCGCTCGCAGGAACATGTTGAATGCCTGCATGCACTTGGAATTCTTGACACCCTTTGGCAAACTCAATACAATCTTTCAACATGGTGGGCCAATACATTCCTTGTCGAAATAACAACCACTTCATCTTATGACCCACCTGATGTGCCCCACTATGGACACTAGACAGGGCTTAGTATGCCTCTGATTCACTAAGATATTTAAGTAATACTCCCTCAGGAGTCTTTTTAAATAATTCATTTCCCAAAAGAACATAACTTAAAGCTCGATACCTAATCTTTCTCTCAGTAGACGCCGTTGGGCTCTATAAATATTCCACTATTGGTTTTATCCAATCTCCGTATATCAAGCTATATGTTGCTAATATCTCGAAGTTCTCTTTATCAAGGTACCCTAGCTTTGTTATTTCTAGATCTGATGGGGATAATCTGGCCAACATAACTCTCCCTCTGACTTCGATTGCTTCTTGCATTTTTTCTTTCGAAATCTTATATCTAGAGGCAATCTGAGCCAAATCATTCGCTACTTAATTCTCCCTAACCAACTCAAATCTTTTTAATAGTCGATTAGCTATTACAAAGTACATGATGAGATTTTCCTTCACACATTTGTACTAACTTTTGATATGTTTTATGACCAACTCTGAGTCGCCCATTATTTCGACTCTAGTTGCTCCCAGTTCCAACAATATTTCAAATTCGGCTATAAGAGCCTCACATTTAGCTTCATTATTCGAACAGAGACCTTCAACTTTATACTTGAATTTTATTGGGAGAAATAATCAAGACTCCCACGCATGTGCCGTCTTTATGACTCGAATCGTCGAAGTATAACTTCCAAGGTTCTAGTTCAATGTAGTTCAAATATTCTTCATTTATAGAGTGGTCGGTTATAAAGTCTGCTACTACTTGTCCCTTAACAGCTTTTAAAGGCATATAAGTTAAAGAATATTCAGTTAAAGCTAATGCTCATTTGCCAATTCGACAATGCAAAATTCGTTTCGACATCATATACTTTATAACATCAAAATGTGAGGAAACAAAAACGTCAACTGGTTTTATATAATGCTTGAGTTTTACACATGAGAAATACAAACTCGGGCATAGTTTTTCGACTGTGTTATACCTAGTTTCTGCATCATTCAAGACCCTACTAAGATAATAAATGGCTCTTTCGACGCCATTATCACCTTCTTGAGCTAACATGCTCCCTAAAGTCTTATCCGAAGCAGATATATACAATCTCATACTCCTATTTCTACAAGGTGAAATTATAATTAGAGGGTGGCTTAAGTACTCTTTGATTTTGTCGAAAGCCTCTTGTTGAGCTTGCCCCAATTCGAATCCTTCTTTCTTGAGTCGAAGCAGAGGTGAGAAGGCTTGAGTTTTGCCGCTAAGGTTCGAGATGAACCTTCTCAAGAAGTTAATCTTGCCCAAAAATGATTGCAACTCCTTCTTTGTTGATGACGTTTTCGCCTCCATTATGGCCTTGGTCTTATTCTGGTTTATTTTGATTCTCTTTTTATGGACCACAAAGCCTAAGAAATCCCCCGCCTGCACACAAAAAGCCCATTTGAGAGGATTCATTTTCAAACCATGTCACCTCATCCTTTCAAAGGATTGTCGAAGATGGTCTATATGAACTTTCTTAGAAATTGATTTTACAACAATATCATCATTGTAAATCTGCATAAAAGTCCCAATGAAATTATGAAAAATCGAATTCTTTGCCCTTTGATATGTTTCCCCAACATTTTTCAAGCCGAAAGACATTACCACCCATTCATAAGTGCCTAATGCCCTAGGACATCGAAACTTTGTTTTTGAAACATCTTCCTCAGAAATAAATATTTAATTATATTATGAGTACCCATCGAGCATACTACGATATTTGTGTCCTACGACAGAGTCGACTAGCATTTTTGCGACAGACATCGAATACTCATCCTTTTGGGTTGCATTGTTTAAATCTCTAAAATCTATAGAAACCCTCAAAGTACCATTTTTCTTAATAATTGGCATAATATTTGAAAGCCATACGACATACCTGGTGGTACAAATGAATTTGCAACGCAAAAGTCTTTCGACCTCTTCTTTAATTTTCGAGAGAATCTCAGGTGCAAACCACCTTGGATTTTGCTTGATGGGCTTCTTCCTAGACTTGATTGGCAATTTTAATTCAACCAACTCTCTGTTCAAACCAGGCATCTCGTCATAATCCCATGCAAACCAGTCTTTGAACTCCTTTAGTAATTGGATCACTTCGACTTTGAGTTAAGGGTTGATATTGGCACTAATATAAGTTGGCCTTCTCGTGTCCCCGTTCCTCAAGTCGATCTCTTCGAGTGGATCTTACTGTTAGAACACAGATTGGTTCTTAATAATATCTCTATGTTTTGATGATAACTATTATGAAATTTTGTATTTAAAAATTATATACTCTAAAATTTGCTTGAGAATGTCTGCTGCAGATGTTAAAGTAAATATCACTCCAGAAGCAAATTAGATCTGAACATAAGAAAAATGCAAGGCTCTGAAGCGTCAGAAGCATCTCTTAGAAGACTCTGAACGCTGCCATCAGAAGATTTTGAGCGCTGCCTCCAGAAGGATCTGAAGCAGAAGCTACAGAAGAATCTGAAGCAAGCCAGAAGCATCTGAAGAAATGAAGAATTCTGTATGAAGAGTTTTCAAGCACAGTTACTTCAGAAGACTCTGATAGTACTAATGCTGCCAGTACTGAGGATCTGACCCAAAACTCTGCTCTGAACTTATACATTCTAAAAGCACACTTGCTGCAAAGACTCTGATTCAGCAAAACTCTGATGAACATCAGAAGGCTCTGACCAAATTAGACTCTGATGATTCTTGCTGAAAATTGTTGAAGAAGAATTCAAAGATTATGTCCGTTGGAATATCCAATCGACTCTTTCCGTATTTATGCTAGACACAAGAACACATACAAAAATGATTTCTCTGTGCTTTCTTCTTCTAGGAAAGGTCACTTGATGTGAAGACAAAAAGGCTCAGACCTTTTGGAACACTCTTCTCAACGTGAAAAGCTCTTGGATCATTGTGCCTATAAAAGCAAGTCTCCACTCATCTTCTTTAGTTGACGAAAATACTTGAAAATAATTCATTGAAAAGCTCTCATACAACTCACAAATTCTTGCTAGAATTATTTCATTGTTCTTAATCTTAAGTGAAAAATCACAGTTGTGATAAAGCTTTATTAGAAGCATGTTAACACTTGTATTTATTATTACATTTGATTGTAAGAGAACCTTAAGAAGATCCAGTTAGGATCAGTAGTTCTTGAGAAGACTTTGAACAGTTGTTCTTAGTGCTTACTATTGTAATCAGTTGATTAAATAGTGGATTAAGTCCTTGTTTGAGAAAGGCAAATCACTCTAGAAAGGGTGGACTGGAGTAGTTGAGTTCAACGAACCAGGATAAAAATACTTGAGTTTTTACTTCAAAGATTTTATCTTCATACTTATTCAACCCCCCTTCTAAGTATTTTCTCACCTTCAGTTGGCATCAGAGCTTCGGTTCTGTGTGTGCTACCACTTCACAGTGACAGAAAAGATCCAGTGAGAAAAACTTTGATATATATTTGGTTGTTACTATGGCTGATACTTCAATATCTAACATTAACAACAAATATGAAGAAAGGGACAAAATCATCATTAAACCCCCTATGTTTGATGGGGAGAAATTTGATTATTGGAAAGACAGGATTGAAAGTTTTTTCCTTGGTTATGATGCTGATTTATGGGATTTGGTCATAAATGGATATGTTCATCCCATTGATGGGAATGGCAAAAAGGTAGATAGAAAATCTATGACAGAAGCCCAAAAGAAGGAGTTTAGAAGTCACCATAAGGCTAGAACAATATTGTTAAATGCAATATCTCACACTGAGTATGAAAAGATCACAAATAGAGAAACTGCATTTGACATGTTTGAGTCCTTGAAGATGACTCATGAGGGAAACTCTCAAGTCAAGGAAACAAAGGCTCTGACTCTAATTCAGAAGTATGAAGCCTTTAAGATGGAAGAAGCTGAATCTGTTGAAGCCATGTTCTCCAGATTTCAAATACTTACAACTGGACTAAAGGTTCTAGATAAAGGATACTCTACTGCTGATCATGTGAAAAAGATCATCAGAAGCTTACCTACCAGATGGAGACCTATGGTGACTGCGCTGAAAATGGCTAAAGATCTGAACAAGATCTCCTTGGAGGAACTAATCAGTTCACTGAGGAGTCATGAAATTGAACTTAAGGAAGATGAACCTCAAAAGAAAGGTAAGTCAATTGCCTTAAAATCTAATAAATCTGCTAAAGCATTGCAGGTAATAGAGGAAAGCTCTGAAGAATCCTCATCTGAAGATGAAGATGAATTATCCATGTTGTCCAGAAGAATAAACAAACTCTGGAAGCATAAAGGAAAGAAGTTCAAAAACTTCAGAAAGCCTGACCAAAGAAAAGAATCTTCTGGACATAGAAGATCTGGCAAAAAGGAGGTTATCTGCTACGAATGTAAAGAACCTGAGCATTACAAAAATGAATGTCCAAAGTTGTTGAAAGAAAAGCCTAAAATAAAATCTGATAAGAAGAAGAAGGTTCTAATGGCAACCTGGGATGATTCAGATACATCTGAATCTGAATCTGAGTCAGAAGAGGAATGTGCCAACGTAGCATTGATGGCAGACATAGAAGATCAGGAGGAAGGAATTTCAGGATCTGAATCTGACTCTGAAT
Source organism: Lathyrus sativus (assembly GCA_963859935.3). NCBI lineage: Eukaryota > Viridiplantae > Streptophyta > Magnoliopsida > Fabales > Fabaceae > Lathyrus > Lathyrus sativus. Next base: position 359,044,691 of record OZ012738.1, read on the forward strand.
CTGACTCGGACACTGAAGAGGTAATGGCTAAACTCACTAAAGATGAACTTATCAAAGTGTTATCAGAAGTTCTGAAGAGCTATAACAATATTAAGCTCAAATACAAGAAGCGTCAAAGCAATCTTGTATCTGAGAATAATATTCTCAAATCAGAAGTGGCTGAGCTAAACGAAAAGAACTTAAAAATGAAAAATGATTCTGAATTAGCTCAACAAGACTCTGATTCTGAAACTGAGTCTGAATGCAAAAATATTTTGGAAAAATATGACTACAGCTTTCAGAAGTTTCTTGCTAAAAGCATAAACAGAAGCAAAATGGCTTCTATGATCTATGGAGTTAGCAGAAATAACAGAAAAGGAATTGGATATAAATCTTCCTCTGGAAAGGATTTAAATCCAAAACCTGTTGATAAAATTATCATCAAGAAGACTTCTTTATATTCCCACTTTAAATTTGGTCACTTGAATGATATTGAACACACTCGTTCTGAAAAGAATATTCATGTGTTTAAATCTAAGGCTAGTCAGAATAAACCTTATGTTGAAAAACAGAAGTTTAGACAAACCTTCGGAACAACTAACCCAAAAGGACCCAAGAAGATCCGAGTACCTAAGAGTAAAATAATTCCTGTTGCAGATGTTCTTAGCAGCAAGGTCAGGACGCCAATCATGGTACCTGGACTCTGGATGCTCTCGACATATGACAGGAGAAAGGTCTATGTTCCAAAGTCTGGAGCTTAGATCTGGAGGTGATGTGAAATTTGGAGGGAATCAGAAGGGAAAAATCATTGGATCTGGCACTATTGGAAATGGTAACCTTCCCTCTATTACTAATGTTTTACTTGTAGAAGGATTAAAGCATAATCTATTATCCATAAGTCAATTAAGTGACAATGGTTATGACATAACCTTTAATAAAAAATGTTGTAAAGCTATTAGTAAAAAGGATGGCTCAATCCTATTTAGTGGAAAGAGGAAGAACAACATTTATAAAATAAACCTTTCAGAACTTAAGGTTCAGAATGTTAAATGTCTCTTGTCTGTTAACAGGGAGCAATGGGTCTGGCACAGAAGATTGAGGCATATTAATATGAGACGTATATCTCAGACTAATAAACTTAATCTTGTCAGAGGACTTCCTAATTTGAAGTTCACCTCAGATGCTCTTTGTGAAGCATGTCAAAAAGGGAAGTTTTCAAAATCCTCTTTTAAATAAAAAAATGTTGTTTCTACTTCCAGACCATTAGAATTACTTCATATTGATCTGTTTGGACCAGTGAAAACTGCATCCATCAGAGGCAAGAAGTATGGATTATTCATTGTTGATGACTATAATAGATAGACATGGGTAAAGTTCTTAAAACACAAGGATGAGTCACATTTTGTGTTCTTTGACTTCTACAAACAAGTCCAGAATGAAAAAGATTTCAAAATTATAAAAGTCAGAAGTGATCATGGTGGTGAATTTGAAAACAAATATTTTGAAAAATATTTTAATGAAAATGGCATTGCTCATGATTTTTCCTGTCCTAGAACTCCACAACAGAATGGGGTTGTAGAGAGGAAAAATAGAACTCTGCAAGAAATGGCCAGAACCATGATCAATGAGACTAATCTGGCAAAGCACTTTTGGGCAGAAGCAATCAACACAGCCTGTTGCATTCAGAACAGAGTGTCTGTAAGACTTCTTCTGGAAAAGACTCCCTATGAATTATGGAAGAACAGAAAGCCCAACATTTCATATTTTCATTCCTTTGGATGTACTTGCTACATGTTGAATACTAAAGAAAATCTGAACAAGTTTGATTCTAAAGCACAGAAGTGTTTCATGCTTGGGTATTCTGAACGCTCTAAAGGCTACAGAGTATACAATACTGAAACACAGATTGTGGAAGAATCTATTCATGTTAGATTTGATGATAAGCTTGGCATTGAAAAGCCAAAGCAGTTTGAAAGTTCTGCAGATAGAGAAGTAATTCTCACAGACTCTGAAGACTCAGAGGAAGACAAAGCTCAAGTGAAGGAACCAGAAGCAACGCCAGATGCAATTCCTTTGACTTCTCAGATGAATAACTTAAACATTTCTGAAGAATCAACTGTTAGAGGATCATCTTCCAGAATCAACGCTTCTCATCCAGAGAATGTTATCATTGGAAAGAAGGATGACCCTATCAGAACAAGATCCTTCCTCAGATCATCTGAAGCATCATTATTTGGATTGGTGTCAGTAATTGAACCAACTTCTGTAGATGAAGCTCTGTAAGACAATGATTAGATTATTGCCATGTAAGAATAGCTAAATCAGTTCACTGGAAATGATGTGTGGGACTTAGTTCCAAGACCAAAAGGATTCAACATAATTGGAACTAAATGGGTCTTCAGAAACAAGCTTAATGAGAAAGGAGAAGTTGAAAGAAATAAGGCAAGGCTAGTTGCTCAAGGTTACAGCCAGCAAGAAGGAATTGATTATATAGAGACTTATGCTCCTGTTGCAAGGTTAGAATCTATTCGTTTACTCATTTCTTTTGCTGCACAATATAACATCACTTTATATCAGATGGATGTTAAAAGTGCCTTTCTAAATGGTATTATAGAAGAAGAAGTTTATGTTCACCAGCCTCCTGGTTTTGAGAGTGAAAAATTCCCAGAACATGTTTTCAAACTAAAGAAATCTCTGTATGGTTTAAAACAAGCTCCCAGAGCTTGGTATGAGAGATTAAGCAATTTTCTTCTGGAGAAAAATTTCATCAGAGGCAAAGTGGACACAACACTCTTTTGTAAAACATTTAAGAAAGATCTTCTAATTTGTCAAATATATGTGGATGATATCATATTTGGATCTACCAACACTATGCTGGGAAATGAGTTTGCTCAATGTATGCAGGCAGAATTTGAAATGAGCATGATGGGAGAATTGAGATTCTTTCTGGGAATTCAAGTCAACCAAACTCCAGAGTGCACTTACATTCATCAGACCAAATATGTTAAAGAACTTCTGAAGAAATTTAACATGACTGATAGTAAGATGGCAAAGACTCCCATGCATCCAACTAGTACACTAGGCAAGGAAGAGGTAAGTAAGAAAGTAGATCAGAAACTCTACAGAGGTATGATAGGATCTCTTCTCTACTTAACTGCTTCTAGACCTGACATTTTGTTCAGTGTATGCTTATGTGCAAGATTCCAATCAGATCCTAGAGAATCACACTTAACAACTGTTAAGAGGATTCTAAGTTATCTGAAAGGTACTTCTAATGTGGGTTTGTGTTACAGAAAATCTGATGATTTCAAATTCGTTGGATTCTGTGATGCTGATTACGCTGGAGACAGAGTGGAAAGAAAAAGTACTTCTGGAAGTTGTCAATTTCTATAAAGAAATCTAATCTCTTGGTACAACAAGAAGCAACCCACAATTGCACTATCAACTACAGAGGCAGAATATATTGCTGCTGCTGGATGTAGCACGCAGATGCTCTGGATGAAAAGTCAGCTAGAAAACTATCAGATATTTGAAAGTAACATTTCTATATTCTGTGATAATACTTCTGCTATATGTTTGTCTAAAAGCCCCATTTTACACTCTAAGGCAAAACATATAGAAATTAAACATCATTTTATCAGAGGCTATGTTCAGAAGGGAATTATAAACTTAGCATTTGTTGATACAAATCATCAATGGGCAGATATTTTCACAAAACCCCTTGTTGAAGATAGGTTCAAATTTATTCTGAAAAATATTGGTATGGATTTGTGTCCAAAATAATATTTGTTAGAAGCAAATTTTTCAGATGAAAAATGTTTATCACTCTGAAGTATTTCATCTGTTGCTTATTAGATTTATGTTTATTTGTGTGTATCTGAACTAACCAATCTCAGAGGATCTGAACGTTGGTTAACGTTTCATTTCTCAAGAGAATTCAGAAGCACATGCAAGCAAACACGTGTCACTCTAAATCTGCAAAGATGGCGTGTACCCTACTGAAGAGACGTTTGAGGTATGATTTGAATAGTGAAAATCTTGATTTTCCCCCCAATTTGTCAGAATCAATTAATGCTTGAAATAATTTTTATTCTCTTTCATTAATTGTCATTAATTGCTACGTGTAAACGTGCTTTGAATGTCTGTTTGAGTGCCTAATTGTTTTCTATAAATACCACATCTCTCACCACTTTCACACTTTTCACAACACAAGCAAGTTTATGCATTTCTGTCTTCTTTTCTCTCTTCACAAAAACCCTAAACCCTCGTCAAAATCATCTTCATCATCTTCAATGGCAACCTCATCTTCTACAGCAGATTAGTTTCAATCAACCATGGCTGCAGTTACTTCTGCAAATATGGGTGTGACTCCATACACGATACCTAAAAGGACTTTGTTAACTTCTGTTGACAAACTTGAAGTTCTCTGTGAATCAATGGTGGAATTTGATTCATTAGCTGAAAATGGATTTGAATTTCGTTCAATAATTGATGCTCAAGGCTGGGTCAAATACTTTGATAGATTATTTAGACCAGTTTACCCTCATCTGGTGAAAGAATTCTGGATACATGCTTCTGTTTATCCCAAATTCATCTTGTCTTCTGTTCTGGGTAAGGAGATTATAATTACAGAAGATCTAATCAGGAAACTCATAGGGTATGAGGAGACTGATGGAGTATGTCATCTGCCAGCTGGGCGTGTAGACATGGAAGAAGTTTATGAGGAAGTCATCACTTCTGGACAGGCCTCTAAGAAATTTAAAGATCTGAAGCCTGACTACAAAATCTGGGCAAAGATTTTTATGGGATGCATTCATCACAGAAAATCTACAAATTCTCCAGATTATGTGAATAATGAACAACTCTACTTCATGTACTGTTTAAGTCAGAGCACTAAGGTAGATCTCCCTTACATTCTGTTCATGCATTTATGGAACCATATCAATGCTTCAAGAGAATCTGTAAAGGATAAGGGTCAGAAGATCAGAACATGGATTCCCTTTGGAAGGTTAATTTCAGATATTTTGACAGAGAATGGTCTGGTGACTGCTCTGTATGCTGATGGAGTCAAGGATGAACTTGAATCTATTGTTGGAAAACCTCTGAATGCCAAGAGTCTTCAGAGACTAAAAATTATAGAGGAACTCACATCTGCACCCAAGAAGCTGAATATTTCTGAACTCAGTCAGAAGCAAAATCTAGTTGAAAACTACCCACTGTTCTGTGCTGAAGAACCAAGGGAAATAATTGTGAGATATATTGATGCTTGCAAGGAAGATGGAACACCCATTCCTGCAGATATTCTGAAAAGAGCAAGAGAACCAATGCCTGATGGAGGAAATGAGAACACAAGGAAAAGAGGTCAATCAGGAGCAGAAGAAGTTGCTGCTCAGAAGAAGCCAAAAGTTGCTGACAAGCCTCAGAAGCTGATCAAGAGGAAAGCATCTAGAGACGCCCCCTCTGTTCCCACAAAGCAAATCAAGATTAAACGTACTAAATCTTCTGTATCTTCTTTCTCTAACATTGTTTTAAATGAATCAACATTCAATTCTATTCCAAAACCCCATTCTACTCAAAAACAATCTGTTCCTCCTCCAACTCAAAAATCTGAACCATTAAAAATTCCTTCCCCACAAAAATCATCTGATCCCATTTCCACTACTCCAGTAAAACCTTCTGCTATTCAATCATCTGAACTAACAACAACAACAACAACACCAGCCAATCAAACTCCACCACTTATAATAAAACCAACAGAACAATCTGCACAACATTAACAACCAGAACAACAACAACAACCAGAAAAACAACAACAACCAGAAAAACCACAATCAAACACATCTGAACCTATTGCATCTGCACAAGTTATTTCTGAACCACCTACATCTGAACCACCTGCATCTGAACCTCCACCAAAACCTTCTGAGAATCAATCAGAACCAACCAACCCATCTGAAACAAATATCCCTGAGACAGAGGTTCTAAACGTTACACCTCTCAAAACTATTTTTGAAGTGTCCTCTACGTCTTGTACTCCAACCACATCCTCAAACTCCTCAGAATTTGATATACACCCAGATATTCTGTCACCTCCCTCTCTCAGAAATCTTGCAGTTAACCAACCAGAACCACCTATTTCTTCTGAAATTCTCATTCCTAATCCCATCCCAACACCTAAGCCAAGGACATCTGAGTGTGTATCCTTTGCTTCGTGTAAACCATTTTCATCTGACAAACTTCCCTCTGGTTTCAAATTCAAAAATTTCTACACCAGAATTGAACCATCTGACACTATCACTCCTCTTAAACCCAAGCTTTCCATCATTCTACCATCTGTTCTTCAAACGTATATTAAAGAACTGCCAGAAATGATTTCATCAGAACCTATTTTATCTGATAAATCTGCATTCATTCCTTACTCTGATACCACATTTGATGTTGTTTCCTATGCATCAAATGCAAAACCATATCTGTTGAATGCTTTAACCAGATCAAAAACTGTCATTTCATCTGATCCTCCATCCATACCCTTCTACCCTCGTCCTCTGATCACCATTCCAAAATTCACCATTCCACCTTCACCCCAACCCAAGCCAATCACATTGGAAACTTTTCTAAACCCAAAACCTAGGCTGAATGTTGATCATTTATTTACAAGTTTTTTGAAAGAAATAGAGATGTATTTAGGCTCTGTACAGAGGAAGTGTTCATCAACAATGGATGCAAATGAATCTGATGCTATTTGGAATAGCTTCATCAACTGATTCAATACTGTAGCATCAAATCTGAAGAACGTATGTTCTGATGATGCGAAGCTCAGATTTGCTGAAACTGCTAGAAGTTTGTTCTGGACTGTTAAAAGATCTGCACCATTGCTTCTTAAAGATGCTCCTTCATCATCTGAAGTATGTGATACAAAAGTGAATGCTGAATCTGCATCTGAAGACAACTCTCTGGCTATGACTCTTGTAGAACATCCCTCTGGATCTGCTGTTCCTGACTCTAAATCCCCTATGGAAATTGACTCTGTTCATGCTTCAGAATCTGTCCCACCCTCTTCATCTGAGATCAAGAAAGAGTATCCAGATCTTGAAGATAAGATTGCAGTTCTGGAAGCTGGTCAATCAGAGATTAAGTCATGGATGGCTAAGCAAGATAAGAAGTCTGAAGACATGGCTCAGTGGATGTCCAAACAAGATCAGAAGAATGAAACCATGGCTAAGTGGATGTCAAAGCAAGAACAATCCTCCTCTGAGATCACTGATCTGTTGAAGATGATTTTGTCTAAACAAACTTAGTTTATTGTTTTTCATCTGATGTTTGCACATGTACTTGAATCTTTTCTGATGTTTTGTATCTCTTGACCTATATGAATGAATGACTATGTGTTTTTCTCCTACATGATTTATCTTTTCTGTGTTTCCTTTTATTTGTCTTTTAAAAATTCTTACTTTTTGATTATGACAAAAAAGGGGGAGAAAATAGATCTGAACTGTTTAAATAAACTCTACCAAAATGAAACTTCAGACATATCAATTTTATCTAACATAAAATCTGAGTGTTTCAGAACATTTGATAAATCTGATATACTCTTTAAAAGAAACTCTGAGACTCCCAGATCATATTTAACTTATCAGACTCTGACTATGAAACAAGCAAGCTTGAATATTTAGAACAATCAGGCTCTGATCCTAAAAGAATATTCATGCAAAAAGGGAAGTTTCTATTCCTTCTTAGTATTCAATTCAGGGGGAGATTCATCATCTCAGGGGGAGTTATAATTATTTTCTTTACAATTGAACAAAATTTCTGATGTTTTTGTCATCATCAAAAAGGGGGAGATTGTTAGAACACAAATTGGTTCTTAATAATATCTCTATGTTTTGATGATAACTATTATGAAATTTTGTATTTAAAAATTATATACTCTAAAATTTGCTTGAGAATGTCTGCTGCAGATGTTAAAGTAAATATCACTCCAGAAGCAAATTAGATCTGAACATAAGAAAAATGCAAGGCTCTGAAGCATCAGAAGCATCTCTTAGAAGACTCTGAACGCTGCCATCAGAAGATTCTGAGCGCTGCCTCCAGAAGAATCTGAAGCAGAAGCTACAGAAGAATCTGAAGCAAGCCAGAAGCATCTGAAGAAATGAAGAATTCTGTATGAAGAGTTTTCAAGCACAGTTACTTCAGAAGACTCTGATAGTACTAACGCTGCCAGTACTGAGGATCTGACCCAAAACTCTGCTCTGAACTTATACACGCTAAAAGCACACTTGCTGCAAAGACTCTGATTCAGCAAAACTCTGATGAACATCAGAAGGCTCTGACCAAATTAGACTCTGATGATTCTTGCTGAAAATTGTTGAAGAAGAATTCAAAGATTATGTCCGTTGGAATATCCAATCGACTCTTTCCTTATTTAGGCTAGACACAAGAACACAGACAAAAAAGATTTCTCTGTGCTTTCTTCTTCTAGGAAAGGTCACTTGATGTGAAGACAAAAAGGCTCAGACCTTTTGGTACACTCTTTTCAACGTGAAAAGCTCTTGGATCACTGTGCCTATAAAAGCAAGTCTCCACTCATCTTCTTTAGTTGACGAAAATACTTGAAAAGAATTCATTGAAAAACTCTCATACAACTCACAAATTCTTGCTAGAATTATTTCATTGTTCTAAATCTTAAGTGAAAAATCACAGTTGTGATAAAGCTTTATTAGAAGCATTTTAACACTTGTATTTATTATTACATTTGATTGTAAGAGAACCTTAAGAAGATCCAGTTAGGATCAGTAGTTCTTGAGAAGACTTTGAACAGTTGTTCTTAGTGCTTACTATTGTAATCAGTTGATTAAATAGTGGATTAAGTCCTTGTTTGAGAAAGGCAAATCACTCTAGAAAGGGTGGACTGGAGTAGTTGATTTCAACGAACCAGGATAAAAATACTTGAGTTTTTACTTCAAAGATTTTATCTTCATACTTATTCAACCCCCCTTCTAAGTATTTTCTCACCTTCAATTACGCTAGCATTTTGATGTTGGTTGTCAACAGATCTTTCTCGAATCTCAAAGGCTTGTCATCATAAATGGTGTCGAGCCTCTGGCCTTGCACTTCATCCCGAACCTTATCAAGTGGTTCTGGGTCGAAGTCCTTACCAGAACTTTCTTGATATAATTCCTTCTTGGGTTCAACAACCATGAATTTTACTTCGGCCTCCAAGACCACTTTTAATTTATTTTCGGCTATATAAGCCACAATTCTTTTGAGCGTTGGCAACTCAGTCATCATCACCAAACTCACTCCCCTAACCTGTTGGGTCGATTCCAGATGTTCCTATGTATGCAAGGTCATCTTTTCCCACAACCTCTCGGTCCCACTAAAAACCATTAATGGGGTGTAAATACAAAGAGCAATATGCGTTGTCATCTGGAGTAAACGCGAAACTGGTTAGATTGTATAAAGCAATATTAGCTAAATGTTTGTCGAAATTGTGCCTACCGAAATGATTGACTGAAGCCATGAAATAGCTCTGATTGGCTTCAATATTTTCCACAATACCATTTGTTCGTTAGATGGTAATTCTTTGATGCATTGATGATGGTACAACTCCTATGCCGTGAATCCATTCGTGTCCTAACAACAAATTATAGTTAGCTTTCGTCTCCACAACCATAAACATGGTTGGTCTGATAATGGTCCCTACTATCAAATCGACTTGAATCATCCCTAATGTAGTGCCAATTTTCCCTTCATAGTTGGATAACACCATATTGTGGGGCTTCGTGTCGGTATCAAACTTCCTTATTCTTCTTAGCATGAAATGTGGCATCAGGTTCACTGTTGCGCCGCAATCCACCAAAATTTTATTGACTGGGGTCATACCCCAATTTTGACCTGACGTCTTAAAATTTCATTCATCGAACTTTATGTCCACATCGCATCACCCACATAGCATAACATGCCTTTCATCACACATAATGCCTAAAATGTCAGCCAGAATAAATTTATCGGATTTACAGTCAAATCAGTCAAACTGAAAGTCAATTGTGCGTAAAATCAATAGTTGTAAAGTCTCAAATTTAAGCTTGCAGAAGTCAATGATATTGATCTACTGTTCATGTAGTTTAACCTGACGTGCTCATTTTAATTTTTGACGACTTTTCAGTCACATTTTGACTAGTCTGATCATTTTTACCGGTCCCGACTAATTTTTGACGACTTTCCAGTCACATTTTAACCAGTCTGATCATTTTTACCGGTCCCGACTAATTTCAAAATCGGACAAAATATTTTTTCGAGTGGTTTATTTCGCGCTGATCGTTTTGGTGTCTTCGTTTTATTTTTTCGGGCACTTCAATACTCGTCTGTTTATTCATTTTTAATCGATTTCATTTTTTTAAATTAATAATTATTTTTTATTTTCATATTTTATTTTAATTTAAATTTTTTAATAGTTAATATTTTATTTCATTTATTATTTTTCTTTTTTTTAATATTTAATGTTTGTTTTATTCTCTTTTTGGCAAAACTTAGTTGTTAATTTTAAAAAAGTAGTTTACTATTTTATTTCATTTTGTAAAGTCTGATGCATTACATGAGAAGGACCACACATTAAAAAAAAGGAAACCATCACAAAATAAAATAAAAAAGAACTTCAGCCTTTCAAAATTGAAGTCACCCGCACAAGTCCCTCTCCTGTTTACTTTTTATTTTTTTTATTTTTATTTTTCTCTTCCTATTATCAACCCATGTTTTTAAAACAACATTAAAGTGTACTACTATTATATTAACACATCACTAGTTTCTTTTTCATGAGGGACCTCACTCTCATTACCATCCTATTTTCACCCTCATTTGTTCTTCAACATAACTTTTCTTCAACCTCCATACAACATAACTTTCACACTCTTACTCTCCAAACAATAGCACAAAAGAAAACTCACTCCACTATTCATCTTCTTCTACTACCACCATAAACAATCACCTTATTTCTTCTTCAACTCACAAACACTACATACTTATTCCCTCATATTACAACACATAAAATCTTTTCATCCAACAACTTTTCTTCATACTTTTCATCATCATATATCTCTTATTTCACCTCACACAAATAATAAACCTCTAACTCTTCCACTCATAACAACACAAGACAAACCGCACTATTCAAGCATATAACACCTCACTTTCTCTCTCCATTCACTCAAAACCATAACCCACTTTCTTATACCTTTCTTGAACCATTACCTACAAGCATGTGAACCACTTACTTCCTCATCAATCCACCATGTGCATACCTTCCTTCACTTCACACTTTTCTTCCACTACTTCATAACACAACAACAAGCACCAATGTGTGCAACACCACTACAAACCGGTCACCGCCACAACGATAACGCAGCAAGGACGCCACCACGACGACACGAAACCACTCAAATCACTCACTTTGGATCCGCTGTTTTTCATCCGTTGTAGCTGCAGAAAAGGAAGATCCAATGATATTTGTTTGGATCATTTCGCTCGGTCGCACGCATTAGGTTCCTGTATCAACAAAAGTTTGGATTTTAAAAAAATGCATGGTATAAAAGAAGAGGTACTTTAGTATGGGTCTGTTTTTTAAAAAAAATTCTTTAAAAAGTTTTCACTTTTCGTTTCTACTTTTTGAGTTTTGTGATCTATTTCATTACTATTATTGTTTGTTATTTTTTTTAATTATATATGGATTCATAAAAGGAATTATTTTTAAATGATAAAATTGATAAAAGAAATCGTTAACATAACTTTGAACCAAAAATGGATTCATAAAAGGAATTGTTAACACGAATTTAAACCGAATATGGTAATTTTCTTAAGCATCCAAAAATAAAAAATATATATTAGCACCATCAAAAATAAAAAAACATAACATGAATTTTAGGGTTATTATTTTTTAATTTTAAGATTAGAGATTTTAATTTAAATTTCAGGATTTTTTATTTATTTTAGGATTATTATTTTTAATTTTAGGATTAAAGATTTTAATTTTAGAATTAAAGATTTTGATTAGTAACCTTTAGTTTTTAATAGTGAAAAATGAACAAAAAAAAATGATAAAATCCAAAAATACTTAATAAACACGATGCGTGTAGTACGTGGTGGAGAAAGAGTGAGAATGTAGCTTTCCTACACTCACTCTAAGTATTTTGAATACAAGATGTTCGACTTGGTCATTCAAAATATTCACTTCTACCCATAGACTTTAGCGCAATGCGCATCTCAAACCATTTTCAAAACCCTAACAAAAATACTCCTGCAAATCCAAATCTTTCATCCTTCGGGAATCCCTCTTAAAACTTTTCAAAAAAGGACATGTTATTTTCATTTTACCGCAAACAGGTAACATCTAAGACTTCAGACAATGAGCGGCAATACACCTAACTGCTAGAATGCGCACGTTAGCATCGTCCCCCAAACTTCCCATTTTTCACCGTAGTCCCACGAACTATGGACGCTCTGATTTTTCACTTCTTTCAAGTGAAAATACATAGGCACAAGGACCCCAATAATTGGCGAGCACCCTAATAAAAACCAACTTCTTTTTCCCTTTAACAAGTAGACTTTTATATCAGAACACCCATTCGAGCTAGATAACTTAGAAGGTTCCCATCGAGTACGATGGATGTGAGAGGGTGCTAATACCTTCCCCTCGCATAACCGACTTCTAAATCCGAAACTTGGTTGCGATGACCATGTTCTTTCCCTAAAGTTTTTATCAATATTTCCTTTTCCCTCTTTGGGATAAATAAATTTTTAGTGGCGACTCTGTGTCATTTTTCGTGTAGCGCCAACTGGTACATCTTCAATTTTTCCCGTGATAAAGAGAGGCTTTAAATGACTTTTCATAGCCTCATCCGGTCTCTCGAAGAATGCATTTTTCTCCTTCATGCAACTATTGTTCATAACATAATAACAAACTAGCATGTGAGTGGCCATCTCTATTTCAGTATTGTTCTCCACCTCTTCGACCTCAGTTACTTAGTCGAACTCCCGTGGTAGTACATATACCATATTAACCATAATGTCTAAAGATGCCTTCGAGTTTGTTTTGAAGTCATCAGTGAGCATCACGTCTTCAGCGTCTAAACGCTTCTGCTTCTTTTTAGCCTTGTCTTCTTGAGTAGGGAATGCCTTCCCCTCTACAGGTTTCTTTTCGACGATTTTTAATTTTTTTTCTCAACCTTTCGATCAGGCACATTGATGCTTGATTCAACTTTCTGACTTTCTCTAGCCTCCCTTTCTACCTCCCTTCTACTTTGTTCTCTTCTCCATTGAGATCTGGTCATTGGATTTTTACCTTTGTAGTTCTTAGAGATATAGGTCGATTTCTTAGAAGTCTGGAACTCCCTACGGTACCCCATTAATGAACCCCTATCGACCTTAAAGTTCTGCCACTTTCATTAGCCTTGCTCTCTGTTTTCGACTGGCTTCGCCTACTTTCCTCTAGATGCCTCTGCAGTTGGTTTGAAATTGGCATGTATGACACCTGGGAACTTATGCTTTGCTTGATCCTGCCCCCTTTATGGCCCTTTCTTGTCGAAGGCTTGGTGATTACCATGTCCTTACAGGTCCTTCTAGATTTTACCAATCAAACTCTCTCAATATTTAGGGCCTCTTTTTTGTCGAATACGACGCTACACCTTGGACAGAGCATGACCTCTGAATTTTTCTTCTGACATATATGCAAGAAATTGATTAGACCTTCTTCTTCCTTTGGGAAGGCTATTTTGTTATATTCCTATTAACGTCGCTCTTCTTTAGTTTCCATCGAAGTTTCTTGCGAAACTTCGATCATGTTAATGTCCATAGAGACCTCCTTGGAAATTTCCTAATTTTGAAATTCCATTGTAAGGCCATCAGTAGCCTTATCCATCCGTACGAAACTACCAGTGGTCTCTTTTTTCACCATTACTAGATCAAAATCCTCAGTGATTCCAGTTGTATCGAAACCGTCAACAGCTTTGTTATTAGCACCTTCAACGATTCCTTTGGTGAGGCCATGAGTAACCCCACAAAAGAAATATTTCATAATTTCCCCGTCAAGATCCTCAGTGATCTTAACCATGACAACATCATTGACAAAGTCACAGGTGACTTCGACCATCTTAACATTATGAGCGAAATCATCACTGACCTCGACCGTATTGATAACAACAAGTTCGGTGAAATGGAAATCAACCACCTGTAAAGGGTCAGCATCGACTTTCATCTGAGTATTGGATTTCTCACCGAACCTTAATCTCCCGTCCTTGATGGAATTTTGAACAAGATCCTTGAAAAGAAAACATTGAGATGTTTTATGACCCAAATTTTTTTGATACTTACAAAACCCTCTTTTCTTGCTTTGCTTTAAAGGAGGCATTTTAGCACCGGGAGGCACTACCATTTAACCATTCTTAACTAATAAATCAAAATTTTTGTCACATTTAGTAACATCGAAGGTGTAAGTTCTCTTTGGGAACTTATCATTCTTATCAGGTTCGAGCGGGTTTTTTCCATTTGAGGGGGCTAAGACCTTACATGAAAAAGGGGGCCCCTATTTTAATTCAGTGAGATCGATCTCACTTTCATCGAAGTTTGAAGGGTCATTATATTGTTCTTCATCGTCTTTATTAAATTCAACATAGGCCACCCTCTTGTTTTCATTTTCTCTGGCCTTTTCCTCCTTTAAGCGTTCTAACTGTCGAACTCTATCATCTAGTTGTGCCATATTTCTTAGGTATTGGGTATCTAGTTTCTTCCTAATAGAATAATCTAGACCTCCAGTAGCCATTTCGACCAACTCGTGCTCTGGAACTTGTGTAAAACACCTAGCCTTAAGTAAACGAAATCTATTCAAATAATCATCTATTGGCTCAGTAAACTTTCGTCTGATATTGGCCAATTCCTTCAAGCTAATATTGGTTTGTCCCATATAAAATTATTCATGGAACAACCTTTCTAACTAAGTCCAGTTATGGATCAAATTTGGTGGCAAGGTTTTGAACCATATAAAAGCATTTTTGGTGAGAGAACTTGGGAAATATTTTATCCTAAGATTTTCATTATTTGAAATCTCTCCAACCTCTATCAAATATCTAGCCACATATTCTACAGTGGATTCAGTGGCATCCCCCGAAAACTTAGTAAACTTAGGAACTTTCCATCTAGGGGATAGGTCTGATTGTAAAATATATCATGATAATGACGAAGTATAGTTTGGTCTCTGAAGACCAATGTTTACCCCATTTTGTGCCATTATCCTTTCGACCATGGCTGCTAGATTGTTATTTGCGGCCATATCATTGCGTCAAATATATTATACAATATTATCAGCATTTTGGTCCCTATTCATCATTACTACCCTAGGTCTCTCCTCGATGGGAATTCTAGGTTGTTCGGGTGCAACTCTTGCATCAGCTAGATTTGCATGGGGCAGATCTCTTTGGTTTTATTTAACCTGATTAATGGTGGGATCTTCTTTGAGGGTTATTCCCTGATTTTCCAATATGTGTTCTCTCTGTGGATGTCGAGGAGGCTATGGTACTCCAAAGAAATCTGCAGGGCGTGACATCTGTGCCGTCACTTGTTGGTTGGATTAAGTGGTGCTTTGTATTAGGGGATTAAGAATCGTCCCCATTGTTTGGGCCAATATTTAGACTATTTCGTGGTTACTCTCATCCATTTGTTTCCTAATGACTGCTACAAAATTATTGGTCAAGTTTGGCATTTGGGTGGAATAACCAATTCCTAAAGGTTGGCTATTTCGACCCATGTTTATCCCAGTACCTGATCCTTGTAATGGTGAAGTAACATTCATTACAGGTTCTGAGAATGTTGAGGCGGTGCTATGCAAATTCGCCATCATGGATGTTGACACTCCATATGGTTGATCTTGATTGCTAAAAGGTATAGAAAAACATGAGGGCACGAAGGGCCTACTCAAAGCATTCCCCACTGGTGGAGTTATTGGATGACCCTTTGGCCCAGTATAATTTAGAATTGACTCACTATGGGTAATCGATTGCGTGGGCATCAAACTTGCCATAGATGACATTGGTTCTAATATAGTCACTGGGACCATAGCTGCCCCGCTCGAAGATGCTTGAGGAGGTTCTCGATTATTACTCGATGAACTTTAAAGAATTAAAACATTTGGCTGATTTAAATTCGCCATTTTCTTAATATACCTTCTCCTTGGTCTATCCTTGTTACTGGTGGCTACTTTTCTACTTCTTAATAACATGCAACAAAGTTTTCAAAGAGAAAAAATAGCAAACAAAATTTCAACAAGAACACTACTAACACAGTCCCACTGGGCGTGGCAATTTGATTACTGTGAAAATTAGTAAACAACTACTGGTCTTTCCAATTGAAGAAGATTTGGGTTATGTACAGGATCGACCATACAAATCCTAAGACATGTGCTAGTAATTCTTAATTTAAAGTTTGGGACATAGTGAATATTTCAACAATATCCATGATTTAACAACTATCAACTTCGAAATTTAAAGGAAGTAAAGTGCAAAAACTTGATCAAAGACAATTAAATACATTGAAAAATAATTTGAATAATAAAAAGATAGACTTTGTGGTGAAAATATGAAATTTGCATTAAAGTGTAAAAAGTATGGTGTAATCAAACATACATTTTCTTCGGCACACTATTTTTCTCTATGCGGGGATACTTTGAGTAGTTTCAGAAATTTTGTACAGATTTGGAACACCCCGATCCTAACGCTAGAACCCTCTATTTATAATGATAATAAATAACCGACCCTAACGGTCTTCCTACAAACGTATGAAAAGTGGGGCTCGACATGTCTCCTTTCCCTATAAAAGCTATGTGTTTCCTTCACAAATATGGATAAGAACAAAAATTCCCTCCTTTATTTGAATTCGAATCACATGTCGAAAAAACATCATCATCTTCTGTCGAACCACCTTCTAAAACTTTAAAATATTTTTCTTCACTTCTTATTCAGCATATCCTCTTTGTGTGACAAGGTAGCTTTGACTAAAAATAAGTGTCCCACTTTGTCGAAATCTCTCATAACTTCATATAACTTTTGTTATTATTTCCATCAATTAATCTTATGAGTCAAAATTGGGAGCTAATAGAGGTAGAGGTACTCAAGGTTTAAATGTTAAAACAATGCACCAAGATATAGTTCTTTAAGCACATTTGTATATATTTAATAACACTGATGACATTCAACCTTACTTGTCTGCTCACAAAAGTCTTATCATGGAAAAATTCCCCCGGATGAGTGAAAAGTTGACACTGACATACCGTAACAAAATTTTCATGACTTGATTTAATGAAAGGGTTTGTAAAGAGAGTAGTGCATCTAAGACAATTAAATGGATGTCATATATTCCTAATTTTAATGTAATAACTAGGAGTGAATACGACATTACTAAATTTTCATTATATACAAATTCAAAGGATGATCGTAGTATCATGCAAAATAGTGGGGTTATGATTGAAGTTGATTCCATGTACTTCTCTAGTTCTAAATATAACAATAATGTACTAGCATATAGAGTGTGCTTTGGGTTATTTTAGAGATTTTAAATATTCACTTTGTTACTTTTAAAGTGTCTTTATTTAAGTGCGGGTGGATTGAGATTAACACTAATATAGAATTCGATGAATTAGGATTGACACACGGGTTAATCTCAGAAAGATAACTTATATGAACAAATTGTTCGTCATGGAAAACTAAGAAAACAAGTTTTTTATGTTACCGATCCTTCTAACACTATATGGTCTTATGAAAGGCAGTTCATATGGACGAACCATTCATTATGGCAGCTCAAGAAAAACAAGTTTTTTATGTCACTCGTCCTTCTTACACCATATGGTTGTCACTATGCGAAAAAAATGGCGAAGTCACAGAGTCCCCACCGAACTTTATTTATCCCAAAAGGGAAGGGGAAGCATCAAGAAAACCCCAAGAGAAAGGATAAGATGGTCTTGCAACCAAGAGATGGGTTCGAAAGCCGGTTATACAAAGGGAAGGTATTAGCACCCCTCACATCTGTCGTACTCGATAGGAACCATTCGTCTGTCTTATGTGTAAGGATGTTGTTAAAGGTATCTTGCTTTCTAAGAATGCTCTAAGAGGGAAATAAAAGGGTTTTGAAAACAAAGTGCTTGCGGAGGATTGGGTCCCTCGTGCCTACGTACCCTCATGGTGCAATGAAGAAGTCAGAGCCTCGTATTTCGCGGGGCCATGGGTTTATTACTTTTAGTGGACAACATCAACGTTCACATCCTAGAAATAGGTTTTGCTACTTGCACGCAAGGAGACTTATGCTTTATCCTGTTATGCGGTAGGATGGAAATAGCATGCCCTTTTTGAAAAGGCTTAAGTTATCACCATCGAGGCAAGGTGTTACATTTGATTTGTGATGAATTGATTTTAGGAGTGAAATAAGTCTACGGATAGGAACCCCTGCGGGTAATACCCTATTCTTTATCTCAAAAGATTCGTTTTGAAAATGGTGTGACAAATATAGTCACGTCTTTGTATTGAAAGACGAGTATCGAGACCACACACTCTAAAGCGAGCGTCCTAATATTCGAAGAGGAAGAAGTCTTCACTCAATCCCCTCTCTTTAGTTCAATGCAAGGAGGATATTATTCATTTTATTTAAGAATTGTTTTGCTTTGGAAGGTGAGTGTTTTTAGACAGTGAACCCTAAAGGTAGTGTCAAACACATGTGATAGGACAAGGCCTTCACCTAATCATTCCACAACCATCCAAATTTATTGAGAAAAGGTTGAAAATGCACTTGGTACAAGACCGAGGTTTTACTTAGGAAAAAACGATGAAATAAAATGAGATGAAAAGGTGGTGATTAGGTTAAGGGTAGGTTGATGGCGATGCGCAAGGCAATCGACTTACAAATTGAGGTATGGCTTGACATGTAGATTAATATGCTTTTTGTAACACCCCCTTTCTATACCCCCAAAATAAACAATTAAATCATTTAGGCACTTAATAAAATTCCATCAGAGTATAATTATAACATGGTATAAAAGAGGCGCATCACATTATCATCAAAACGAAACATAAATAATACCTGCTCATAAAGATATGTAACAAAAGGGGTAAATCTCAACTAAAACAAAGCATAGCGCTTAAAACCCACGTATCAACATTTAGAATAAAGCGGAAACATCTAAACATTGAAATAACTTCATTGACATAAGTATCATATACATCATTCAGATTAATTTAACTCATCAGTTAAGTTTACAAAACATTCATCAGCAGATACATACACAGATGTATCACAAAAGAATCAAAACAATTCCTAACTACCCAGTGTTACATATCAGAGCCATCTGACCAAAAGAAATGAAGACTCGCTTCACAAAAGACCTCCAGCATCCTACTCTGCAATGCCTCATAGAGTATTATAAAACAACAGAAGGGTGAGAAACATTATCATAACAAACAAGCATAAAATTATATATATCATAAAACACAATTATAACATACACGCAATTCACATTTCTCACCACAACTTGTTACAACACGTCACAATGTACACATACATAACCAATCACATTCACCAATTCATGCTTCACAATTCATAGCATTTCACTTAAACATTTACAATTATGTTCATTTCACCAAAACATCATATAAAGATGATAATGCAACTCATAGAGACCGACTCACGACTCTATGCAGATGCAAATGCGGTACCGACTTGTTCAGTAGGTTCAATTGAAAAACCAAAATGGAACCATCGCTCGTTACCGAAGTAACTCCCCTTCGGGCCAACGATGTTCACCCATCGCTCACACCCCACATGGGCACACGATGTTTCAGGATTGCTCACACCCCACACGGGCACACAATCCGGTTGCTCACACCCCACAAGGGCACACAATTGTTCTGCAGATTCTCCACGGAATCAAAATAAACCATCGCTCACACCCCACAAGGGCACACGATCGTTTCTGTAGATCCTCCTAGGGATCAAAGTAACTAAACCATCGCTCACACCCCACAAGGGCACATGATCGTTTCTGCAGATCCTACGCAGAATCAGACACACAAGAATGCAATCATGATGCTACACATGCAACACGACTCAAAACACTCTTAAATGCACACATGTTTACAAACATATTCAAGCATTCTACACATCATACAAGCACATACAATTATGCACATTCACATCAATATCACCATGCAATTTCCATTTAATTCGAACAATTGCATAAAATTGCCAAACAACCACATTACACATTCCACAACTCACAATCTAGGATTCACGTCATACGGCTACCCACATCACAATATAACTCAGCATGATCGATGCCTCGAGCAAGAAAATAATCAAAGTTAAGTCGAAAACCCGACCTCGGATGGAAACATTAAAGAAAACACAACCTGCCACATTCGCCATCTACTCGCTTAGCAAACTCCTAGCGAGTATTCGCTACTTGTTCGCCTAGCGAACAAGCTCGCGAAGGCAAATAGAAGCCTCTGACTTTGTTCGCTACCTCGCTCGCTCGGCGAACCCCTAGCGAACCTTCGCTACCCCTATTCGCTACCAGCAAACACCACAACATGCATTCTATCCAAGTCTGGGACCATTCACTACTGCTCGCTTAGAGAACGTTCGCGACCAGCTCGCCTAGCGAACAACTAGCGAGTGTCTGCGAACCAGAAATTCCTCACTGTTCAGAATTTCCCAACCTCTCCAAAACCGACCGATTCTCATCAAATCAGTTCCAATAGCCTTAGTCTATCACACCCTGACTATTCTACACCACTTACATCAGATTCTACCCGATAAAACATCCATTCTACCGATTAAACTCATTATGCCCTAAAATGAAAAATGAGAAAAACTCTCCCCAATCCAAAACAAAACCAAAAAGAACACACATAATCATACACATTGCAAGAATAACAAAGTTTCACACCCTTACCCGATCAATCGAAAGCTTAGAAGTGGATTCTTGATGATTCTAGGGTTTTCTCCTCTTTTCTCTTCTGTTCCTTTCTTTCTCTTCTTTTTCTTTCCTTTTGGTTTCTATTCTCTCTATTCTTTCTCTTTTCCACTTATACTCTTTCCACTCTATTTCTCTCAAAATAACTACTAATCAAGGATTATCTAAAACACCCTCTAATTAATTCCCAAAATTCTCCAAATAATAAAATGCCACAACATACACACATAACACATTATCACATAATTCCACAATAAAATAACAATTAACCAAATAAATTAAAAGACTCAACAAAATAATGAGAAATTCAGAATCGGGCTGTTACAACTCTCCCCCACTTTAGAAATTTTTGTCCTCGAAAATATTACCTGATCCAAACAACTCCGGATGCGACTCTCGCATCTTACTTTCCAGTTCCCAAGTCATATCGCCTTCTGCAGCACCTCCCCATGCTACTTTCACAAGCGCAATATCCTTGCCTCTTAACTTCTTAATCTCTCGGTCCAAAATTCTAACCGGCAAAGCTTCCACTGTAAGGTTATCTCTTACTTCAACCTCATCCATAGGGATAACATGTGACAGATCCGGAACATACTTCGGAAGTTGCAAAACATGAAACACATCATGCAAATTCGAAAGATTCGGAGGCAACGCCACACGATAAGCCACAACACCAACTCGTGCGATAATCTGATACAGACCGATGAAACAAGAAGTCAACTTCCTCGACTTCAAAGCACGACCCACACTCGTAACCGGCGTAACTCTCAAAAACACATGGTCTCCCTCTTGAAATTCAAGATCCTTCCTTCTCTTGTCATGATAACTTTTCTGCCTACTCTGAGAAGCTCTCATCTTTTCTCGAATCAACCTCACCTTCTCTGTCGTCTGCTGTACCATCTCTGGTCCAACCACCGACCTCTCACCATCTCATGCCAACACAAAGGTGTTCAACATCTTCGACCATACAAAGCTTCAAATGGAGCCATTCCAATACTCGAATGAAAACTGTTATTATAGGTGATTTCAATCAACGCTAAATAACTATCCCACGCACCACCTTGCTCTAGCACACAAGCTCGTAACAAATCTTCCAACGATTGAATTGTCCTTTCGGTTTGACCATCTGTTTGCGGATGATAAGCCGAACTCAATCTCAAATGAGAACCCAAAGCCTTTTACAAACTTTCCCAAAACCTTGAAGTAAACCTTGGATCTCTATCCGATACAATGCTCTTGAGAACTCCATGCAACTTCACAATCACCCGAACATAGATCACAGCCAAATTCTCCAAAGGATAACTAATATCAATCGGAATAAAGTGAGCAAATTTAGTAAGTCTATGAACAATTACTCAAATTGCATTGTGACCTCTCTGCGCATTCGGCAACCCCGTAACAAAATCCATCGAGATACCATCCCATTTCCACTATGGGATATCCAACGGTTGCATTAATCCAATAGGTTTCTAATGTTCCACTTTAGACTTCTGACAAGTCAAACACACATACACGAACTGAGCCACATCTCTCTTCAACCCAGACCACCAAAAGATCTTCTTCAAGTCTTGGTACATCTTATTTGCTCCCGGATGAATACTCAAATTACTACAGTGTCCTTCCTCCAATATCATTCTTTTCAACTCCGCATCATCAGGAATACAAATACGACCACGAAACCTCAAAACTCCAAAATCATCAACCTTAAAATCTTCATTCTCTTTTGTCATCAAGTCAACAAACTTCATATCCAACTTTTGCCTTTCGCAAACGGTTGCAAGAAAATCATTCGTGATATGAAGCATACCAAGTCTCACACTTCTCGGCATCATATCACAAACCAAACTCAAATCTATGAAATTCTCCAATAATTCCCATTCCTTTACCATCATTGCGGACACATGCAAAGACTTCCGACTTAAGGCATCGACCACCACATTTGCCTTACCCGGATGATAATTTAATCCAAAATTATAGTCCTTCAAAAGCTCTAGCCATCTTCTTTGCCTCATATTCAATTCCTTCTGATCAAATAAATACATCAAACTCTTGTGGTCACTAAAAACTTCAAACCTTGCACCATAAAGATAATGCCTCCAAATTTTTAACACAAATACCACGACTGCTAATTCCAAATCATGAGTAGGGTAATTCTTTTCGTGCACTCTTAACTGCCTAGAAGCATAAGCCACAACCTTCCCATCTTGCATCAAAACACCACCCAAACCAGTCAAAGAAGCATCATAATATACCACAAAAGATTCTGTAGGATTCGGCAAAATCAAGATCGGCGTTGTTGTCAATCTTCTCCTTAACTCCATAAAACTCTTCTCACAATCAACATCCCAAATAAAAGCCTTTCCCTTACAAGTTAACTGCGTTAACGGAAGTGCCAACTTCGAAAACCCTTCAATAAATCTCCGGTAATAACCTGCCAAGCCCAAGAAGCTTCGAATCTCCGTAACTGTCCTAGGTGTCTCCCATTGCATTACCACATCAATCTTAGATGGATCAACACTAATACCATTACCTGAAATAACATGCCCAAGAAAGCTCACTTATGACAACCAAAATTCACACTTCGACAACTTGGCATACAATTGCTTCTCCCTCAAAATCTGTAACACAATTCTTAAATGTTCCTCATGCTCTTCTTGAGACTTAGAATAAATCAGAATATCGTTAATAAACACAACCACAAAATGATCCAACTGCTCATGAAAAATACGATTCATGTACTTCATAAACACACCTGGCGCATTAGAAACTCCGAATGGCATCACTAAATATTTGTAATGTCCATACCGTGTCCTAAAAGCCGTCTTTTGGACGTCTCCTTCCTTCACACGAATCTGGTGATAACCTGATCTTAAATCAATCTTGCTAAAAACTCGTGCTCCAACCAATTGGTCCATCAAATCATCAATTCTAGGAAGCGGATACTTATTCTTAATTGTCACTTTGTTCAACTGTCGATAATCAATACATAACCGCATACTTCCTTCCTTTTTCTTCACTAACAACACCGGTGCACCCCAAGGAGAAACACTTGGTCTAACAAATCTCTTTTCTAACAAATCACTCAACTGCTCCTTCAACTCTACCAATTCTGATGCTGACATACGATACGGTGCCATCGAAATTGGTCTAGTACCCAAAATTAGATCAATAGAAAATTCAACTTTCCTTTCCGGCGGTACATCTGTAACATCCTCCGGAAACACTTTTGGAAATTCACACACCACTGGAAACACTTCCAGTCCGACCTTGTCCTCTACCGACAACGATGCAAATAAATTAAACAACTGAGCTTCGTCCACCAAAAGTTTCTTCAACTCTTTAGTGGATAGAAAACTCTCACTTTCATCATCTTCCAAAGAAGGAAACCTTACCAACTTATGATAGAAATCTAAATGAACTATATTAAATTGCAACCAATTCATACCTAAAATCACATCCAACCCTTCCAACAGCAAACACACCAAATCCATAAGAAAGTCTTTACCATACATGGTCAAGGGACAACTTACGCACACCAAAGAAGTAGTTACCGACCCTGAAGCAGGAGTCTCAATAACCATGCCACCACTCAAAGAAACCATGCGCAAACCCAAACGCTTAGCACATTCAAGAGAAATGAACGAATGAGTTGCTCCAGTATCAATAATAGCAACTAAAGGCATATTATTAATAAAGGACGTACCTTTAATCAAGCGATCCGCATTAGTAGTGTCTGAACCGGCTAATGCAAATACTTTTCCACCCGACTGAGCTTGTTTTGGTTTAGTACACTTGGTGCTAATATGACCAACTTCTCCACAGTTAAAACACTTTACCACATTCCTTCTACACTCAGAAGTGGTATGTCCAAAACTTCCACAAGTAGCACACTTTTCCGTAGACTTCCCACACTTAAAAGATTTGTGACCCATCACGCCATACTTGTAACACTTGACTGCACCCAAACTTCCACCTCCTGATTTCCTATCGAAGTTTCCCCTATACTTGCCCTTATCAACAGACGTCACATAAGGTCCACTCTTCACTTGTTGCTTGCCTTTCTTCTCACTCAGACTCTTGTAGTGAGTAGAACGAGCTCTACTATCCTCTTCAAAAATCCTACAACATTCGGTTAAGTCCGAAAATCTTCGTATCCTCTAGTAACCCACCGCTTGCTTTATCTCCGGATGCAAGCCATTCTTATACTTAATGCACTTAGAGAACTCCGTCGTGACAGCTACATAATGAGGATGAAACTGAACTAGTTCCACAAACTTAGCCGTGTAATCTACCACAGACATGTTGCCTTGTTTCAACTCAAGGAATTCCATTTCCTTTTTACCATTCACACTCTCAGGATAGTACTTCCTCAAAAATTCAGTGCGGAACAAATCCCAAGTAATTTCCTCGTCATCCACCTTAAGAACTTGCCTCATACTGACCCACCAGTCATCAACCTCTTCCCTCAACATATGAGTCCCAAGTCTCACCTTGTTTCCTTCAGCACAGTTCATAACTCTAAAGATTCTCTCAACCTTCTTCAACCAAATCTGAGCACCGTCAGGATCAAACCTTCCTTTGAATACAGGCGACTGATTCTTTCTAAACTCATCATTCACATTCACATTCGGTGCACCTTGCACCGCTCTTGCCATAGCCTCTAATGCCGCAACCATAGTAGTGTCATTACGACCAGCCATATTCTGAGGATTCCCAAAAATAACAACAAGGTCAAACAACCGTTTAACCAACACAACAAGAAGACAGACACAACTGACTCAACACTGGCTCTGATACCACTTAATGTAACACCCCCTTTCTATACCCCAAAATAAACAATTAAATCATTTAGGCACTTAATAAAATTCCATCAGAGTATAATTATAACATGGTATAAAAGAGGCGCATCACATTATCATCGAAACGAAACATAAATAATACCTGCTCATAAAGATATGTAACAAAAGGGGTAAATCTCAACTAAAAACAAAGCATAGCGCTTAAAACCAACATATCAACATTTAGAATAAAGCGGAAACATCTAAACATTGAAATCACTTCATTGACATAAGCGTCATATACAACATTCAGACTAATTCAATTCATCAGTTGAGTTTACAAAACATTCAGCAACAGATACATACACCGATGTATCACAAAAGAATCAAAACAATTCCTAACTACCCAGTGTTACATATCAGAGCCATCTAACCAAAAGAAATGAAGACTCGCTTCACAAAAGACCTTCAGCATCCTACTCTGCAATGCCTCATAGAGCATTATAAAACAGCAGAAGGGTGAGAAACGTTATCATAACAAACAATGCATAAAATTATATATATCACAACACAATTATAACATACTCGCAATTCACATTCCTCACCACATCTTGTTACAATACATCACAATGTACACGTATATAATCAATCACACTCACCAATCCATGCTTCACAATTCATAGCATTTCACTTAAACATTTATAATTATGTTCATTTCACCAAAACATCATATAAAGATGATAATGCAACTCATAGAGACCGACTCACGAATCTATGCAGATGCAAATGCGGTACCGACTCGTTCAGTAGGTTCAATTGAAGAACCAAAATGGAACCATCACTCGTTACCGAAGTAACTCCCCGTCGGGCCTACGATGTTCACCCATCGCTCACACCCCACATGGGCACACGATGTTTCAGGATTGCTCACACCCCATACGGGCACACAATCCGGTTGCTCACACCCCACAAGAGCACACAACTGTTCTGCAGATTCTCCATGGAACCAAAATAAACCATCGCTCACACCCCACAAGGGCACGCGATCATTTCTGTAGATCCTCCTAGGGATCAAAGTGTCGCTACTGCGAAAATAGGCGCCGGCTGAATAGAAGAGTCGCCACCGTGCGTTATTTATCCCAAAGGAGGGAAAGAAAACGCTCGAAGTAAACCTAACGCAAAGACGGGAAAGGAATGGTCATCGCAACCAAATCCTGGATTCAGGAGTCGGTTACGCAAGGGGAAGGTATTAGCACCCCTCACGTCCGTCGTACTCTGTTGCACCCTAAAATTTGCTCAACCTATTTCACTTGGTTTATGTCTCATAGCTTTAGAGTTTGCATATTAGGTCATGTACATAATTCATTCATCTGCATAACATAACATGGGCAAGCCATCCAACAAGGGACCAAATGCAATCCTTATCTCTATGAGCATACCAAGAGGTTCTTATTCAAATTCAATCTTATCCAAGTCATCAGAAAGAAATTGAAGTTTGAGAAGTTAGTGGACCAAGCAGTGGACCTATCTTCTATCTTAAGGGTATTTGAAGATCATCAGAGAAGTTGTGAGCTATGAATTGAAAGCATGGAATGTGTACAGACATCATGGAAGACCTAGAGAGTCATTTTGAAAGTGAGACAAGTCATTGATGTGATTACAAGAGCTGCAGTTGAAGACAGTCAACTAGGGTTTCATCTGGGTCAACCCTGGGTCAACCCTAGGTCAAATGCTTGATTGAAGGGCATCAAGGCCTGTTTGAAAGATGTGGGATGCCTCATTTGACATGTAGAGATGGATGTGGTGTTGTGCCAAGGAGAAATCAAGAGAAATCAAGAAGAAGAGAGGTTTCTAAATTAGGGTTTCTGTGTAAAATCCCCTAGTTTAGGGTAAACTTCCAAGCAAGATAATTCAAAATGAAAGCTTCAAATGGATCCTTGGCCAACATGAAACTTGTAGAGGATCTCAAGACCTTTAATTTGAGTGGTGGAAGGCATCAAGGAGATTTATAGAACTCAATTTATGGTTCTTGCAAGTTACAGGTCATCTGAGGACACTGAAATTTGTCTGTGAAAGTTACTTGACTTCCAAGCAACTTTTACCCCTCAAGGAGATTTCAAATGGATTTCTGGACAACATGAAAGTTGTTCCTCATGATCTTAGATTTCTATAAAGGTATGGTATGCCTTCATCTGATTTGTGGAACTCTACTTATGACTTTGGCAAGCCAAGAGCATTTTGGTCATTTAGAAGTTATGGGTCATTTCAAGCATATGGCCATATCTCCTACTTCCAAGCTTCAAATGGAAAAACCTTCAACATCAAAGTTGCTTAGAATGATGTTTTTAGGATAGTAGGGTGGTCATGAGATGTTGGAAAGGATCATATCAAAAAGTGATAAAAATGGCCTAAAAATGAGGTATAAGTTAATTCAAGTGAAATGGAAAATCATAAAATCCAAGTTCCAAATCCAAACCATGCCATATGATAGGTCATTTTGACTCCAAAGGACATTTTGAGAATAATGGTTCAGCCACAATTTTGATTTGAGGCTTGACTTTTGGGGTTGCTTTGTAATTTGCTTGCTTGCATAATGGGGTATCAAACCAAAGCAAGGAAATGCTTAATGAATAAGGGAAATATGCATTGTACATTGTCCTAAATCTCATGTAAGGAGATATTCAAGTTAATTACTCAAGTTGCAAGGGTTTTTGTCATGATATATCATATGGTGAGAATGGAAATGCAAAATATCATGGCATGGAAAATTCAAGTTCTTACTAGATTGATCTAGATGGTTCTAGACCTTTCCAAATCAGTCTACATATTGATTGCAATCTCCATTGGTGAAAGGTTGGTGATTGTTGATGTTAATGGTGGTAGAGAAAAGAGATTGAACCAAAATTCTCCATTTTGCAAATTGTATTGAAACTTCGTTTTTCTCTTCATTACCCTTCCATTTTTCTACACAAATCATCACCACAAACATCCCTGAGTATGTTCATGCTAGCTTGAGGTTACATTGTTGATGAATTGAAGGAGTTCCAAGTGAAGTTGCAAGGGAGCAAAAGGGATTGGATCTTGAGATTCAAGCCATTTCCATCTAATCTTGTGCAAGCAGAGGATTGTTCATCACCTAGAGACTATTCTTGAGAATCTACAAGGCCTGATTCGAAGCTTTTCAACACCTACCATTGCAAGAGTCAAGGTAAGCAAAATCACTTCCACACTCCGATTTAGGCATGGCTAGGATTGATTCTTGTTGTAAAACCATTAGAGACCATTAGGTGATTCATTTGGATGAGTTTAAGGCCAATTAGTGAGGTTTCTTCCATGGTGGTTGATTCTTGATGGAGTTAGAACACGCTATTTAAGGGGTTATAATGCACGATTTTTGGCTAGTTTTAATGAGCATGGCATAAGGATCAATTATATATAAAGATTGTTGAGTTTTGTGATGGTTGAAAACTGAAGAAAGTTTGGATTCATGGAGTTGTACCGTTCGGTTAGCACAATATAGTTAGTTTTAATGCAAACCAATGCTACAGTTGGATTCTACGTAAAATTCTAGTCAAAATTGGTTCTTGGATCGTGGCATTTGGTGGAATATTGAAGTCATACGAAGAAGATGAAGTTGGTGCATGGGAGTGTTTTTTTCATGGATTCTAAACCCTAATGTCCAAAGGTTGAAGACGATACATGGGCCGTTGGATCTGTGCAAGACCATTTGACCAAGGAGCCAATCGAACGGCCAGCATTCAAAACGAATTGGAGGGAGAAACAGCAGCAGCAAAACGCTGCGTTCAGCTTAATGCACCAGCGTGGGCCTTATGTATTATTGCTTTCCCCACCCCCATTTCCAAGCCCAATTGATTTTTAACTATAAACACCTGCTATTCACACCGTTTTTTTTTTGTTTTCTTTAGCTTTAATTTGTTTTTTTTCTGAATACCATGGGCCCAGGCGCGCCTTGCTCTTGGCACCCCCAGTATGGGCCCAGTTCCTGATAGCAACTGGATTTCATTTCTTCTTGCACCCCTCATCATTTTCATATTAAAATTCACTCCAAATTTCTTTAAACTTCAAAAATTCATATAAAAATGAAAAAACATTATTTTTTAATGAGACTTTTTTTTCCCATTTTCCATTTTTTGTCTAGAAAAATATGAAACCATAAAATTGTCATTTTACTTTATTTTCATTTTTTTTTTGCATATTTTTACATTTAATAGCTTTTTTAATTCTTTTAGTTGATGCCATCATTTGTTGAATTTAGTTTAGGAGCTTCCTTTAGGATTTTTACCCCATTCTTTTTAGTACAACTAGATATGGATATTAGGTGCCCCCCTGATTTTTATACCAATTTTTTAGGATTTATTTTAGGTAGTTTAGTTAGAAAATATTAGGCTAGTCAATTAGGGTTGTGAAGATGACATAGGTGTAACAAAATAATTTCTTTTTGGGTTTTAGGACAAATTAGAAGATGGGACTATAGGGGTATTATGGGTAAGTGATAGATCCCTTAGAAAATGCTAGAAGTTCCCCTATTCTATTATTACTATTAGTATATTTCTGTAATTGATTGATTGTATGGTGTGCCCTTTCTAGGGTTATTGTTTGATTGTGTGGGGTATTGGGCCTGCTTGGGGTTTGGGTTTGAGCTGAAGACTTTGCTGATGAAGCCATTGAAGATAAAAAGAATGAAGACCCAGTTCAAGAGTGGATGAAGATTGTAGCTTGCTTGCAGCTGTTGAGAGCTATAGGAACTAGGAACTAGGTAGAGCTTAGAGTAGAAGCTTGCTTCATAAACATGGAAGGTCTTGTTTGCCTCCATCCCTCTCTGTGATTCAGAGTCTCTCTAGGATACTCACCCCCTTCCTTTGGAAGGCTTGGTGACAGTATCTAAGAGATAGAACTCTTGAGAGAAACATTCTACATTTTGTTAAACAGTCTGTTTGCCACCTTTGGTGGCCAACTAACTGTTTAGCATCCCAATTCATTCTGTTGATTGTTCCTCATCCTGGAGAGTATGATTTGAAGAAGAGCCATGAGAGATTGAAGATAAAGACCTTGCTTGAAGATGAAGATTGTGCTGTTGAAGCTGTGCATGTGACTACTGCTATTTGAAGCCCTGCTGTTTGGAACTGTTGAAGATGATTACTGTTGATGCTTGCTTGAAGCTTGTGGATGTTTGGAGATGACTTGAAGATAGATGTTGATGAAGCTTGCTGTGCAGAGTAGCTGTTTGCTGTTTATTTTTTGCTGTTTATAATTTTTGATGTATTGTTTGAATTTCCCGGACTATATTGTTTGCCAATTAATCTGTTAGGTTGAAAGCGAATTTTGTTCGCTTTTGCCTGTTGTTTTCTAGGTTCGAGGTTGAGTGGGACTCCCTTGCCTCGCTTGTACTGCTGCATTCATGCATTTTACTGCTTTATTGTATATATGCTGTTCTGTTTCCGTTTATCCCTTAGGATCTCTGTTTCTCTCTGCGCAAGAGAGGAATATGATAGACATTAGGTCTTAACCCATGCATGATAACATTAGGTTAGTTGGATTCCCTTTTTCAACCATAGGTCAGAGTTGCTGTCTCTTCTTTCTCAAAACAAACAGAAAAACACAATAAATCTTTCAAACACAATAAAAGACACTTCTTCCGTAAAAGAATGTGAACTCATCAAAACGTCATTTTTGTCCGCTTGGACTGTTAAGCAGAAAAACCCTTTTTCAGAAGGAGATAAAAGCAATCAAAACAGACTTGTGTCGTGCGTGGCCCGAACTACGTTTGCTCTGATCTTTCATGTTGTATGAAAGTAAGTAGGCATAGGATGCGATATCCTAGCGAGCAACCTTCCCCTCCTTTCCCGTAGGTAGGCGAACTACGTTGACTCTGATTTCTCGTTCCAGACGGGAATACGTAGGCATAAAGTGCGATACTTTGCCGAGTCATTTTCTTTTCTTTTAACCCCAGACCTGTAGAGTAGATAGAATAACCATCCTTTCGATAGAAAACAAGCATGGATCCCGTCGAGTACGACGGACGTGAGGGGTGCTAATACCTTCCCCTTGCGTAACCGACTCCTGAATCCAGGTTTTGGTTGCGATGACCATTCCTTTCCCCGTTTTGCGGTAGGTTTACCTCGAGCGTTTCCTTTCCCCTATTTGGGATAAATAACGCACGGTGGCGACTCTTCTGTTCAGCCGGCGCCGATTTTCGCAATAGAGACAGCTGGCGACTCTGCTAGGGACTCCAACGGTTCCCTACGCGAGTCGATCCTAGCGCTTGTTTTCCCGTCGAGGATTTTGTATGGATTTACTTTTTCTGTATTTTACTTTCAGCATTATATTATTGTTATTATTGTTGTATTGGGGTGTGACGGATGTTCTATGATTGAGAGATAAGTCGAACCTGGGCTTGAGTGCACCTAGAATTAGAGTGGAAAGTAGTGGGCGCGCACATGCTTTGCATGTCCTAGTGTCCCGCGAAATCCACACTCAGACGAGGTTCTTCTGGTTGGCCTCTTGTCCTACCCTTTGGGTGGCTCGGGTTGCTGGTTAGTTGGATTGTCGACTCTGGGAACCGATCAATTGGAAGTTGGCTAAGTGAGGCCTCTTCAGGATTTGATGATGCCACTCCTTCTGGGAATCGTATCATCAACCCTGAAAGTCTGTGACGCCGACGAC
Organism: Lathyrus sativus; assembly: GCA_963859935.3. Taxonomy (NCBI): domain Eukaryota; kingdom Viridiplantae; phylum Streptophyta; class Magnoliopsida; order Fabales; family Fabaceae; genus Lathyrus; species Lathyrus sativus. Next base: position 359,077,130 of record OZ012738.1, read on the forward strand.
CGCATAGGATGCCATACCATTGTCAATTACTAGGACACCTACCTGTGAGAGGGTTTGGGGCTATGCAGGTAACTAGACCTTCAGATACCGGTTTGTTTCTTGATTTGAGATTCAGTGATATTTGAAGACAGCATTATGAGGTCTGTTGGAGACCAGGTTCGAGTACTGTTTTGGTTTGCTGACACCAGGTTTGAGCAGTGTTATGGGTCTGACTAAGACCAGTATGGTGGATTCTTCTCAGCCAGGGGCACTTGGTCCCTTGTGTGTGCATTTTGCATTTTGCATGACTGTTTGCATTAGCATTTCATTTTGCATATTCATCCTCAGCCGGAACAGGGAGCTTACCCGTTTTTGTCCGCTTCATCAGCTGATTTCCCGACATTCGTTTTGGACTTGAGTTAGCATTTGGGATAGATCATGGCTTCAGGAGAGCAGAACTTGGTTGTTACTCGGGCGGAGTTTGAATTGTTGAAGCACCAGTTGAGTCAGATCATGGAAGTCGTCACAGCTATAAATGGAGGAGATAACAACAGTCAAAGGACTCTAGTGGACAATGTTGCTCAGCCAGTGCAAACCCCTGTCAGAGGTCCATATTCTTTCAATGACGTAGAGTATCACAATTTCACTTTCTCTACGCCAGATTCTCCAAGGATTGTTCCATCTCCAAGAGTTGTTCCGCAGGTTAATATTCAGGACCCACTAACTGAGGAGTATATGAGAAGACTTCAGACGTTGGAAGATCAGATTGCTGCCCTGGTGAATGAAAATACTCTTGATCTGAATGCTGCGAGCATGTGTTTGGTGCCAGGTCTTGTATTGCCTCCAAAGTTCAAAGCGCCCAGTTTCGAGAAGTACAAAGGGGATAGCTGTCCGAAGCTACATTTGGTTATGTTCTGCCGGAGAATGACTTCGTTCGTGCATAACGACAAGCTGATGATTCACTGCTTTCAAGATAGTCTGACTGGGGCATCTCTGAGTTGGTATATGCAGTTAGAGAGTGATCAGATCCGATCATGGGCGGATTTAGCTGATGCTTTCCTGAAGCAGTATGACTACAATCTTGATGAAGCTCCTAACCGCATGCAGCTGCAAGAATTGTCTCAAGGGAACAATGAACCTTTTAGGAAATATGTTCAGAGGTGGAGAGAATTTGCTGCTCGAGTGCAACCACCGCTTCAAGACCGAGAGTTGAAAGGCATGTTCGTAAACTCCTTGCAGAGCCCGTGCTTCGAAAGAATGCTTGGACTTGCACCAAATTTCTCTGAATTGGTAAAGGCAGGAGAGCGCATCGAGTATGGTGGAAGAATCCAGAATGTTTCAAGCGGTCAGGCTAGCGAAACAAAATCTTTCTATAGCTTTCAAACTGAAGAAGGAATTGTGGTCAATGCAATCATGAATGATGTGGGGTATCCTCAAGTCGAATCGGTAAAATCTGTTGGGTCTCCGTCTTCTCAGCGGTCAGTAGCTTCTGTGTCTCGTTATTTTGGACAGACAATTGTGCCTAGGGTATCCCATTGGGAACTTTATGTCGCTTCTCTTGCAAATCAGTGAACCCGTGGCCGAGGTTATCGAAATCAGCGCCAGAATCAGAATCGACCTCGTAGCAACATGGAACGAAGGAATGCTCCTTTCCATCCAGTGCCTGTGCCGTATAGTCAGATTCTTCCGCATTTGATTCAGAATTCTCTGGTGGAACCTAAAGCTCTTAAGCCCGTTCCAGAGCCTTACCCTCCAGGGTACAATCCCCATGCTCAGTGTGGTTACCATGGTGGATCTCCGGGGCATTCAACCGAAGATTGCAAAGCGTTTCAGGCGAAAGTGCAGCAGTTGATCGACAAAGGGTGCATTTCCTTTCCAGAAGGAGTTTTGTTTGTTCATGACAACCTCTCAGCCGTCTGAGCTCGCAGATTCATTTCCAGAAGCCAGTGGTCCAGACGGGCAGACATCCTCAGCAATGGCAGTCCTCGAACTTTTTATCATTTGCATTTGTAGTGTCTTTTCTGTTAGTTACTACTTGCTGTTAAACATTGTATGTTTCGAATGGTAATATTGATAAAGTGACTATGCATTTTTCTAAATTAATCATGTCGTTGTCACTCATTTACTGCATTGCACTGACACTTGCATTTTATTCACTCCACTTTATCACTGTGATTAGCAAAGATTGGAGGGAGGATGACGAAATAAACTCATAACCGATGATCGTATGCTTTCAGATAAAACCTTGCCGATGACGTACAAGGCATTGTTTCAAAATCCCCAAACACTGGAGATATAAGGAGTTAGTCCCTTGTTAACCATTTAGAGCCAGGAAGTAGAAGTTTTTCGGACTTTTAAACCCTCACATCTTAACCCGGGGCAGGGTAGTTGTCAGTTAGCTTGACCGAGCGTCCAAGTCTTATAGAGGAGTGTGGCCTTCCAAGAACGAACCAAAGTTTATTCCTCTCAAGAGGCCGTATATTGTCAACCACAATGGTTAAACCTCACCAATCAGGAGTAAGACAGTCACAAACCTTTCGGGGCAATCAAGACAATCAGTGTCACACGACTTTGTTCCAAGAGAAAAAAAAAAGAAAAAGAAAGCCCGCTAAGTAAAAAAGAAAAAGAAAAAGCTGGAAAGCTAATACTTAGGCAAAAATTAGGGCATCCCGCTGGACTTCAAAAGAAAAATCGAAAAGAACTCAAAGGGAGTCAGTCCAGGCAAAAGTTAGGGAATCGAAAGAACGAAAAGAAAGGATATCAATAGAAAAAAAATTTCCAGTGAAGTCACAAAGTCGTGTATACAGACACCGAAAATGAAAAGGAGTAACTGTCACTCCGAAGCCTTGTGAGTTCCCTAACTATGGTTCTTACCAGTCAACATACCTCTCGAAGAGGCGAGCGATCGAGCCACGTTAACTGAACATTAGGATCGGAGATCATCACGAAGAAGGGGTGGGCATAAATCATAATTTGAGCCAAATATCCTTTGTTGCATGAACCGTGAACCCGACCACGATACAGCCCTTAAAAGACCTAATTGAGGCAAGGTTTATTCTGAAGGCGCATTACGGTAAGGTTGAGTAACCTGACTCCCTCTTGATTTGCTAATCATATCTTTGTTGTATTTTTCAATGATCAAATAAGCACTACGTTTGAACTTTGGTTCATTCGCCACTCACAATCATGACACGTAAATGAGTAACAGCACATTTTTTCAAAATTTGCATGAACACTGCATTAAAATTACCATTCGGGACTGAACAATTTTACTTGCAGGTCGGTAGTTGACAGGAAGGAAATTCCACCAGGGGATAATCAAACAGGACTGAATAATTCAGCAGTCTGGATCATAATGGTGTATGTTGTGAAACCCTGTGAATCAGGGGCATCGACTTCCAGTGAGTTCGGAATCAATTAGTCTGAGGAAAAGTCCCGAAGCATCAGAGTATTATGGGGCAGTTTACTTGAGAAGCAGTTGATCAGAAGCGAATCTTCTCGAGAGCCAATCAGGGGCAGTTATCCAGAATGCTATGTTTGATCAGGGCAGGTTAAGTCGCTCAACGCTCGTTCAGGGGCAAGTCACTATGTTAATAGTTGTTGAATTGAGGGAATCCTTTTGTCGTGCAAACACCGGGGTAAGCCATCGCAAGGTCGTATTGTAGCAAGGTGCTTTCGGTTCAGAGTGGGTTTTTCCGAGAACCAGATTAAGGCAGAGTCATTGCAGACAGGGGCATGTCTTTATTCGAGAGACGTTCGATTCGAAGTATCTCGCGGAAGTTCAGAACGTTGGGGCATTTCATATTAAACCGCTAGGGTACAGATTTTCAGACTATCCCACAGAGGTTCCTGCAGGCCGGGGCATAACAGAGGCGAAAGAATTGTTCTTCTCAGTGTCATCAGAGTTACTCAGAGCTACTTGAGCAAATTCAGCCAATCTTCAAGTTTGAGACGAATGGCGGGAAATCGTGACCCTTCTACTAGAAGCCGTGAAGTCAGGCAGGGTATTGTCCAGCATCAGGAGTGTATGACCTATCACGGATGTACAAAAGCCCCAGCCTACTTGGCACGTTCGTTTATCCCCAGTAAAGTCGTACATTCGAGAAGCAGTTCATCTGGGGCAATTAGGTCGAGATTTGGCAAATCTCTCGCGGCTATGGGCACTTCTCCACGAATCAGTCGATCAGGGGCAAAAGATTATTGCAAGACCGGGGCAGAACACCCTAAAAACAAAAGATGTTGTTGGGACATTCTTTTGGGGTTTGACGTACAGAAACAGTTCAGATCTAACCGTCAGGGTACAGAGATCGAAGAGTCCTTATCAGAAGGTTGGTGCCGATTCAGGGGCAAGGTATTGCGAGTAGCACTATGGCTAGCCTTTCTTTTTCAGACGAAATGCTCGGACTGGGGCATGTTGGTATTTGTGGGGCAAATTTCCGAGAAGGAATAGAGTTCATGTTGCCCTAACTAGAGGCTTTTGATGAAAGACTTGATCACCGTGTGAAGTGAATCCCCATGCAGGTCGCGTTTCTGAGATACCTATGTTCCTTACCGAAGAAAGATCAAATTCCCCAGCTAGTCGTAGCTTATCCAAAGGGCATTCTCCAACAAAGTCGTTTACCCTCAGCAGAATTGACGATTCCAAGATCGGAGGCTGTAGTCAGACAGTGTGGTGTCCCCCAAAAGGATCCCCCATCCCGAGCAGAGTGGTTTAGCCTCAGAAGATTAATATTTCCAACTTGTGAGCTGTACCCAGACAGTCTACTCTTCCCAGTAGAGATTCCCTTCCCAGTAGGGCCATTTACTCTCCCCCAGCGGAGACAGTCGATTTTCCTCAAGAGAGTCGTTTCGTCCCCAGCGGAGTTCTCTCTTTCTCAGCAAGTGTTTTCTTTCCTCCCAGTGGAACTCGAAGATTAAAACTCTTCCCGACAGAGTTGGTTGTATGTCCTGGCATTTATTTTGTCGGAATACCGTGTGATACCCGTTCACTCCCCAGCAAAAGTCCAATTTTCAGTGGCACGGGTAAGTTGTCCCTGACAGAAGTCTAATCATGATTGACGCATTCAGTTATTCCTCAGTGAAGCGGGATTCACTCTTCCTGCATTTGTTTTGCTGGAATAAGTCTGTGACACCTGGTTATCCCCAGCGGAGTTGGCGTTGTCTTCAGCATTTATCTTGCTAAAGCGGTTTTCTGTATCCCAGCAGTTCGAGTCTGCATTTGCATCGGCATATAGTGTCATACTTGCATCCACCAAATAAAAAAAAAAAACGTGTAGCATTTCCATGTCGAATGGAGCATTACGCCATTGTCAAACATATGCATTTTGAAACATAAACCAGGTTGGTTAACCGTTTGTTTTCAAGTATTGTTTCCCTTGCAGGTGGAGAGAGCTCTTGCTCAAATTAATTACCAAACATTCAAGATCTCGGCGTGAGGCATGTAACGATAATGTCGGTTTTGGCATTATTCCCCACAGAGTTGCTTGTTTAAGTTTCTCTTACCCCTCCAGCGGAGTATTTCTTCAAGGTTGTTGTTGTGACAATATCAAAAGAGTTTATGAATCGATTTTTGGAGGTTGTCTGACAGTGTGGATTCAGAAAATCCCCAGGAGAGTCCTTCTCAGATTTGCTGCCATGTCAGCACTGAAAAATTGGAAGATTAGGCTCATATTGTGTCATCCATATGGTTGATGGAGCCAGCTGCTGCAAAGATAGGCAGAAAACCTGTATTTGGCAGAGTATTACCCATAGCAGAGGCGGAGATATTTTCCTGTATTCGACATAGTGTTTACCCGTAGCAAAGGCGGAGTTATTTTCCTGTATTTGACAGAGTATTACCCGTAATGGTGACGGAGTTATTTTCCTGTATTCGACAGAGTATTACCCGTAGCAAAAGCGGAGTTATTTTCCTGTATTCGACATAGTATTACCCATAACAAAGGCGGAGTTATTTTCCTGTATTCGACAGAGTATTACCCGTAGCAAAGGCGGAGATATTTTCCTGTATTCGACAGAGTATTACCCGTAGCAGAGGCGGAGATATTTTCCTGTATTTGGCAGAGTGTTTACCCGTAGCAGAGGCGGAGATATTTTCCTGTATTCGACAGAGTATTACCCGTAGCAGAGGCGGAGATATTTTCCTGTATTTGGTAGAGTGTTTACCCGTAGCAAAGGCGGAGTTATTTTCCTGTATTCGACAGAGTATTACCCGTAGCAGAGGCGGAGATATTTTCCTGTATTTGGAAGAGTGTTTACCCGTAGCAGAGGCGGAGATTATTTCCTGTATTTGGCAGAGTGTTTACCCGTAGCAGAGGCGAAGCCATTTTCTTGTATTCGACAGAGTGTTTACCCGTAGCAAAGGCGGAGTTATTTTCCTGTATTTGACAGAGTGTTTACCCGTAGCAAAGGCGGAGTTATTTTCCTGTATTTGACAGAGTATTACCCGTAGCAAAGGCGGAGTTATTTTCATGTATTTGGCAGAGTATGTACCCGCAGTGGTGGCAGAGTCATTTTCCCGTAATAATGACAAAATTTTCCCGCAGTGGTGACGGAGTGATTTCTCGTAGTGATGGCAGAGTGATTCTCCTGAATCGTTGGCAGGGTCACGTTTTGGTTGACAGAAGTACTTCTCCCAGTGAAGTCAATAAGTTCATTCCAGTATTGACAAGATAATGTTGAAATCAGATTTGTAGATAATGTTCCCCAAATAGTTGTGCAGTTTATTTCTGCGGTTGGCAAATTTCCGGGTTCTTAGTATTCAATCGTCTCGTACCTCGAATGTTTGAAGGTCGTTCGCTCTTCACCCAGTCGGGTCCAAGTCGTTTGAATAGGGGCAGCTGTTTCACCCTAAAATTTTCTCAACCTATTTCACTTGGTTTATGTCTCATAGCTTTAGAGTTTGCATATTAGGTCATGTACATAATTCATTCATCTGCATAGCATAACATGGGCAAGCCATCCAACAAGGGACCAAATGCAATCCTTATCTCTATGAGCATACCAAGAGGTTCTTATTCAAATTCAATCTTATCCAAGTCATCAGAAAGAAATTGAAGTTTGAGAAGTTAGTGGACCAAGCAGTGGACCTATCTCCTATCTTAAGGGTATTTGAAGATCATCAGAGAAGTTGTGAGCTATGAATTGAAAGCATGGAATGTGTACAGACATCATGGAAGACCTAGAGAGTCATTTTGAAAGTGAGAAAGTCATTGATGTGATTACAAGAGCTGCAGTTGAAGACAGTCAACTAGGGTTTCATCTGGGTCAACCCTGGGTCAACCCTAGGTCAAATGCTTGATTGAAGGGCATCAAGGCCTGTTTGAAAGATGTGGGATGCCTCATTTGACAAGTAGAGATGGATGTGGTGTTGTTCTAAGGAGAAATCAAGAGAAATCAAGAAGAAGAGAGGTTTCTAAATTAGGGTTTCTGTGTAAAATCCCCTAGTTTAGGGTAAACTTCCAAGCAAGATAATTCAAAATGAAAGCTTCAAATGGATCCTTGGCCAACATGAAACTTGTAGAGTATCTCAATAACTTTAATTTGAGTGGTGGAAGGCATCAAGGAGATTTATAGAACTCAAGTTATGGTTCTTGCAAGTTACAGGTCATCTGAGGACACTGAAATTTGTCTGTGAAAGTTACTTGACTTCCAAGCAACTTTTATCCCTCAAGGAGCTTTCAAATGGATTTCTGGCCAACATGAAAGTTATTCCTAATGTTATTATATTTCTAGAAAGGTATGGTATGCCTTCATATGATTTGTGGAACTCTACTTATGACTTTGGCAAGCCAAGGGCATTTTGGTCATTTGGAAGTTATGGGTCATTTCAAGCATATGGCCATATCTCCTACTTCCAAGCTTCAAATGGAAAAACCTTCAACATCAAAGTTGCTTAGAATGATGTTTTTAGGCTATTAGGGTGGTCATGAGATGTTGGAAAGGCTCATATCAAAAAGTGATAAAAATGGCCTAAAAATGAGGTATAAGTTAATTCAAGTGAAATGGAAAATCATAAAATCCAAGTTCCAAATCCAAACCATGCCATATGATAGGTCATTTTGACTCCAAAGGACATTTTGAGAATAATGGTTCAGCCACAATTTTGATTTGAGGCTTAAATTTTGGGGTTGCTTTGTAATTTGCTTGCTTGCATAATGGGGTATCAAACCAAAGCAAGGAAATGCTTAATGAATAAGGGAAATATGCATTGTACATTGTCCTAAATCTCATGTAAGGAGATATTCAAGTTAATTACTCAAGTTGCAAGGGTTTTTGTCATGATATATCATATGGTGAGAATGGAAATGCAAAATATCATGGCATGGAAAATTCAAGTTCTTACTAGATTGATCTAGATGGTTCTAGACCTTTCCAAATCAGTCTACATATTGATTGCAATCTCCATTGGTGAAAGGTTGGTGATTGTTGATGTTAATGGTGGTAGAGAAAAGAGATTGAACCAAAATTCTCCATTTTGCAAATTGTATTGAAACTTCGTTTTTCTCTTCATTACCCTTCCATTTTTCTACACAAATCATCACCACAAACATCCCTGAGTATGTCCATGCTAGCTTGAGGTTCCATTGTTGATGAATTGAAGGAGTTCCAAGTGAAGTTGCAAGGGAGCAAAAGGGATTGGATCTTGAGATTCAAGCCATTTCCATCTAATCTTGTGCAAGCAGAGGATTGTTCATCACCTAGAGACTATTCTTGAGAATCTACAAGGCCTGATTCGAAGCTTTTCAACACCTACCATTGCAAGAGTCAAGGTAAGCAAAATCACTTCCACACTCCGATTTAGGCATGGCTAGGATTGATTCTTGTTGTAAAACCATTAGAGACCATTAGGTGATTCATTTGGATGAGTTTAAGGCCAATTAGTGAGGTTTCTTCCATGGTGGTTGATTCTTGATGGAGTTAGAACACGCTATTTAAGGGGTTATAATGCACGATTTTTGGCTAGTTTTAATGAGCATGGCATAAGGATCAATTATATATAAAGATTGTTGAGTTTTGTGATGGTTGAAAACTGAAGAAAGTTTGGATTCATGGAGTTGTACCGCTCGGTTAGCACGATATAGTTAGTTTTAATGCAAACCAATGCTACAGTTGGATTCTACGTAAAATTCTAGTCAAAATTGGTTCTTGGATCGTGGCATTTGGTGGAATATTGAAGTCATACGAAGAAGATGAAGTTGGTGCATGGGAGTGTTTTTTTCATGGATTCTAAACCTTAATGTCCAAAGGTTGAAGACGATACATGGGCCGTTGGATCTGTGCAAGACCATTTGACCAAGGAGCCAATCGAACGGCCAGCATTCAAAACGAATTGGAGGGAGAAACAGCAGCAGCAAAACGCTGCGTTCAGCTTAATGCACCAGCGTGGGCCTTATGTATTATTGCTTTCCCCACCCCCATTTCCAAGCCCAATTGATTTTTAACTATAAACACCTGCTATTCACACCATTTTTTTTTGTTTTCTTTAGCTTTAATTTGTTTTTTTTCTGAATACCATGGGCCCAGGCGCGCCTTGCTCTTGGCACCCCCAGTATGGGCCCAGTTCCTGATAGCAACTGGATTTCATTTCTTCTTGCACCCCTCATCATTTTCATATTAAAATTCACTCCAAATTTCTTTAAACTTCAAAAATTCATATAAAAATGAAAAAACATTATTTTTTAATGAGACTTTTTTTCCCATTTTCCATTTTTTGTCTAGAAAAATATCAAACCATAAAATTGTCATTTTACTTCATTTTCATATTTTTTGCATATTTTTACATTTAATAGCTTTTTTAATTCTTTTAGTTGATGCCATCATTTGTTGAATTTAGTTTAGGAGCTTCCTTTAGGATTTTTACCCCATTCTTTTTTGTACAACTAGATATGGATATTAGGTGCCCCCCTGATTTTTATACCAATTTTTTAGGATTTATTTTAGGTAGTTTAGTTAGAAAATATTAGGCTAGTCAATTAGGGTTGTGAAGATGACATAGGTGTAACAAAATAATTTCTTTTTGGGTTTTAGGACAAATTAGAAGATGAGACTATAAGGGTATTATGGGTAAGTGATAGATCCCTTAGAAAATGCTAGAAGTTCCCCTATTCTATTATTACTATTAGTATATTTCTGTAATTGATTGATTGTATGGTGTGCCCTTTCTAGGGTTATTGTTTGATTGTGTGGGGTATTGGGCCTGCTTGGGGTTTGGGTTTGAGCTGAAGACTTTGCTGATGAAGCCATTGAAGATAAAAAGAATGAAGACCCAGTTCAAGAGTGGATGAAGATTGTAGCTTGCTTGCAGCTGTTGAGAGCTATAGGAACTAGGAACTAGGTAGAGCTTAGAGTAGAAGCTTGCTTCATAAACATGGAAGGTCTTGTTTGCCTCCATCCCTCTCTGTGATTCAGAGTCTCTCTAGGATACTCACCCCCTTCCTTTGGAAGGCTTGGTGACAGTATCTAAGAGATAGAACTCTTGAGAGAAATATTCTACATTTTGTTAAACAGTCTGTTTGCCACCTTTGGTGGCCAACTAACTGTTTAGCATCCTAATTCATTCTGTTGATTGTTCCTCATCCTGGAGAGTATGATTTGAAGAAGAGCCATGAGAGATTGAAGATAGAGACCTTGCCTGAAGATGAAGATTGTGCTGTTGAAGCTGTGCATGTGACTACTGTATTTGAAGCCCTGCTGTTTGGAACTGTTGAAGATGATTACTGTTGATGCTTGCTTGAAGCTTGTGGATGTTTGGAGATGACTTGAAGACAGATGTTGATGAAGCTTGCTGTGCAGAGTAGCTGTTTGCTGTTTATTTTTTGCTGTTTATAATTTTTGATGTATTGTTTGAATTTCCCGGACTATATTGTTTGCCAATTAATCTGTTAGGTTGAAAGCGAATTTTGTTCGCTTTTGCCTGTTGTTTTCTAGGTTCGAGGTTGAGTGGGACTCCCTTGCCTCGCTTGTACTGCTGCATTCATGCATTTTACTGCTTTATTGTATATATGTTGTTCTGTTTCCGTTTATCCCTTAGGATCTCTGTTTCTCTCTGCGCAAGAGAGGAATATGATAGACATTAGGTCTTAACCCATGCATGATAACATTAGGTTAGTTGGATTCCCTTTTTCAACCATAGGTCAGAGTTGCTGTCTCTTCTTTCTCAAAACAAACAGAAAAACACAATAATCTTTCAAACACAATAAAAGACACTTCTTCCGTAAAAGAATGTGAACTCATCAAAACGTCATTTTTGTCCGCTTGGACTGTTAAGCAGAAAAACCCTTTTTCAGAAGGAGATAAAAGCAATCAAAACAGACTTGTGTCGTGCGTGGCCCGAACTACGTTTGCTCTGATCTTTCATGTTGTATGAAAGTACGTAGGCATAGGATGCGATATCCTAGCGAGCAACCTTCCCCTCCTTTCCCGTAGGTAGGCGAACTACGTTGACTCTGATTTCTCGTTCCAGACGGGAATACGTAGGCATAAAGTGCGATACTTTGCTGAGTCATTTTCTTTTCTTTTAACCCCAGACCTGTAGAGTAGATAGAATAACCATCCTTTCGATAGAAAACAAGCGTGGATCCCGTCGAGTACGACGGACGTGAGGGGTGCTAATACCTTCCCCTTGCGTAACCGACTCCCGAATCCAGGTTTTGGTTGCGATGACCATTCCTTTCCCCGTTTTGCGGTAGGTTTACCTCGAGCGTTTCCTTTCCCCTATTTGGGATAAATAACACACGGTGGCGACTCTTCTGTTCAGCCGGCGCCGATTTTCGCAGTAGCGACAGCTGGCGACTCTGCTGGGGACTCCAACGGTTCCCTACGCGAGTCGATCCTAGCGCTTGTTTTTCCGTTGAGGATTTTGTATGGATTTACTTTTTCTGTATTTTACTTTCAGCATTATATTATTATTATTATTGCTGTATTGGGGTGTGACGGGTGTTCTATGATTGAGAGATAAGCCGAACCTGGGCTTGAGTGCACCTAGAATTAGAGTGGAAAGTAGTGGGCGCGCACATGCTTTGCATGTCCTAGTGTCCCGCGAAATCCACACTCAGACGAGGTTCTTCTGATTGGCCTCTTGTCCTACCCTTTAGGTGGCTCGGGTTGCTGGTTAGTTGGATTGTCGGCTCTGGGAACCGATCAATTGGAAGTTGGCTAAGTGAGGCCTCTTCAGGATTTGATGATGCCACTCCTTCTGGGAATCGTATCATCAACCCTGAAAATCTGTGACGCCGAAGACCGCATAGGATGCCATACCATTGTCAGTTACTAGGACACCTACCTGTGAGAGGGTTTGGGGCTATGCAGGTAACTAGACCTTCAGATACCGGTTTGTTTCTTGATTTGAGATTCAGTGATATTTGAAGACAGCATTATGAGGTCTGTTGGAGACCAGGTTCGAGTACTGTTTTGGTTTGCTGACACCAGGTTCGAGCAGTGTTATGGGTCTGACTAAGACCAGTATGGTGGATTCTTCTCAGCCAGGGGCACTTGGTCCCTTGTGTGTGCATTTTGCATTTTGCATGACTGTTTGCATTAGCATTTCATTTTGCATATTCATCCTCGGCCGGAACAGGGAGCTTACCCGTTTTTGTCCGCTTCATCAGCTGATTTCCCGACATTCGTTTTGGACTTGAGTTAGCATTGGGATAGATCATGGCTTCAGGAGAGCAGAACTTGGTTGTTACTCGGGCGGAGTTTGAATTGTTGAAGCACCAGTTGAGTCAGATCATGGAAGCCGTCACAGCTATAAATGGAGGAGATAACAACAGTCAAAGGACTCCAGTGGACAATGTTGCTCAGCCAGTGCAAACCCCTGTCAGAGGTCCATATTCTTTCAATGACGCAGAGTATCACAATTTCACTTTCTCTACGCCAGATTCTCCAAGGATTGTTCCATCTCCAAGAGTTGTTCCGCAGGTTAATATTCAGGACCCACTAACTGAGGAGTATATGAGAAGACTTCAGACGTTGGAAGATCAGATTGCTGCCCTGGTGAATGAAAATACTCTTGATCTGAATGCTGCGAGCATGTGTTTGGTGCCAGGTCTTGTATTGCCTCCAAAGTTCAAAGCGCCCAGTTTCGAGAAGTACAAAGGGGATAGCTGTCCGAAGCTACATTTGGTTATGTTCTGCCGGAGAATGACTTCGTTCGTGCATAACGGCAAGCTGATGATTCACTGCTTTCAAGATAGTCTGACTGGGGCATCTCTGAGTTGGTATATGCAGTTAGAGAGTGATCAGATCCGATCATGGGCGGATTTAGCCGATGCTTTCCTGAAGCAGTATGACTACAATCTTGATGAAGCTCCTAGTCGCATGCAGCTGCAAGAATTGTCTCAAGGGAACAATGAACCTTTTAGGAAATATGTTCAGAGGTGGAGAGAATTTGCTGCTAGAGTGCAACCACCGCTTCAAGACCGAGAGTTGAAAGGCATGTTCGTAAACTCCTTGCAGAGCCCGTGCTTCGAAAGAATGCTTGGACTTGCACCAAATTTCTCTGAATTGGTAAAGGCAGGAGAGCGCATCGAGTATGGTGGAAGAATCCAGAATGTTTCAAGCGGTCAGGCTAGCGAAACAAAATCTTTCTATAGCTTTCAAACTGAAGAAGGAATTGTGGTCAATGCAATCATGAATGATGTGGGGTATCCTCAAGTCGAATCGGTAAAATCTGTTGGGTCTCCGTCTTCTCAGCGGTCAGTAGCTTCTGTGACTCGTTATTTTGGACAGACAATTGTGCCTAGGGTATCCCATCGGGAACTTTATGTCGCTTCTCTTGCAAATCAGTGAACCCGTGGCCGAGGTTATCGAAATCAACGCCAGAATCAGAATCGACCTCGTAGCAACATGGAACGAAGGAATGCTCCTTTCCATCCAGTGCCTGTGCCGTATAGTCAGATTCTTTCGCATTTGATTCAGAATTCTCTGGTGGAACCTAAAGCTCTTAAGCCCGTGCCAGAGCCTTACCCTCCAGGGTACAATCCTCATGCTCAGTGTGGTTACCATGGTGGATCTCCGGGGCATTCAACCGAAGATTGCAAAGCTTTTCAGGCGAAAGTGCAGCAGTTGATCGACAAAGGGTGCATTTCCTTTCCAGAAGGAGTTTTGTTTGTTCATGACAACCTCTCAGTCGTCTGAGCTCGCAGATTTATTTCCAGAAGCCAGTGGTCCAGACGGGCAGACATCCTCAGCAATGGCAGTCCTCGAACTTTTTATCATTTGCATTTGTAGTGTCTTTTCTGTTAGTTACTACTTGCTGTTAAACATTGTATGTTTCGAATGGTAATATTTATAAAGTGACTATGCATTTTTCTAAATTAATCATGTCGTTGTCACTCATTTACTGCATTACACTGACACTTGCATTTTATTCACTCCACTTCATCACTGTGATTAGCAAAGATTGGAGGGAGGATGACGAAATAAACTCATAACCGATGATCGTATGCTTTCAGATAAAACCTTGCCGATGACGTACAAGGCATTGTTTCAAAATCCCCAAACACTGGAGATATAAGGAGTTAGTCCCTTGTTAACCATTTAGAGCCAGGAAGTAGAAGTTTTTCGGACTTTTAAACCCTCACATCTTAACCCGGGGCAGGGTAGTTGTCAGTTAGCTTGACCGAGCGTCCAAGTCTTATAGAGGAGTGTGGCCTTCCAAGAACGAACCAAAGTTTATTCCTCTCAAGAGGCCGTATATTGTCAACCACAATGGTTAAACCTCACCAATCAGGAGTAAGACAGTCACAAACCTTTCGGGGCAATCAAGACAATCAGTGTCACACGACTTTGTTCCAAGAGAAAAAAAAAAAAGAAAGCCCGCTAAGTAAAAAAGAAAAAGAAAAAGCTGGAAAGCTAATACTTAGGCAAAAATTAGGGCATCCCGCTGGACTTCAAAAGAAAAATCGAAAAAAACTCAAAGGGAGTCAGTCCAGGCAAAAGTTAGGGAATCGAAAGAACGAAAAGAAAGGATATCAATAGAAAAAAAATTTCCAGTGAAGTCACAAAGTCGTGTATACAGACACCGAAAATGAAAAGGAGTAATTGTCACTCCGAAGCCTTGTGAGTTCCCTAACTATGGTTCTTACCAGTCAACATACCTCTCGAAGAGGCGAGCGATCGAGCCACGTTAACTGAACATTAGGATCGGAGATCATCACGAAGAAGGGGTGAACATAAATCATAATTTGAGCCAAATATCCTTTGTTGCATGAACCGTGAACCCGACCACGATACAGCCCTTAAAAGACCTAATTGAGGCAAGGTTTATTCTGAAGGCGCATTACGGTAAGGTTGAGTAACCTGACTCCCTCTTGATTTGCTAATCATATCTTTGTTGTATTTTTCAATGATCAAATAAGCACTACGTTTGAACTTTGGTTCATTCGCCACTCACAATCATGACACGTAAATGAGTAACAACACATTTTTTCAAAATTTGCATGAACACTGCATTAAAATTACCATTCGGGACTGAACAATTTTACTTGCAGGTCGGTAGTTGACAGGAAGGAAATTCCACCAGGGGATAATCAAACAGGACTGAATAATTCAGCAGTCTGGATCAGAATGGTGTATGTTGTGAAACCCTGTGAATCAGGGGCATCGACTTCCAGTGAGTTCGGAATCAATTAGTCTGAGGAAAAGTCCCGAAGCATCAGTTGATTATGGGGCAGTTTACTTGAGAAGCAGTTGATCAGAAGCGAATCTTCTCGAGAGCCAATCAGGGGCAGTTATCCAGAATGCTATGTTTGATCAGGGCAGGTTAAGTCGCTCAACGCTCGTTCAGGGGCAAGTCACTATGTTAATAGTTATTGAATTGAGGGAATCCTTTTGTCGTGCAAACACCGGGGTAAGCCATCGCAAGGTCGTATTGTAGCAAGGTGCTTTCGGTTCAGAGTGGGTTTTTCCGAGAACCAGATTAAGGCAGAGTCATTGCAGACAGGGGCATGTCTTTATTCGAGAGACGTTCGATTCGAAGTATCTCGCGGAAGTTCAGAACGTTGGGGCATTTCATATTAAACCGCTAGGGTACAGATTTTCAGACTATCCCACAGAGGTTCCTGCAGGCCGGGGCATAACAGAGGCGAAAGAATTGTTCTTCTCAGTGTCATCAGAGTTACTCAGAGCTACTTGAGCAGATTCAGCCAATCTTCAAGTTTGAGACGAATGGCGGGAAATCGTGACCCTTCTACTAGAAGCCGTGAAGTCAGGCAGGGTATTGTCCAGCATCAGGAGTGTATGACCTATCACGGATGTACAAAAGCCCCAGCCTACTTGGCACGTTCGTTTATCCCCAGTAAAGTCGTACATTCGAGAAGCAGTTCATCTGGGGCAATTAGGTCGAGATTTGGCAAATCTCTCGCGGCTATGGGCACTGCTCCACGAATCAGTCGATCAGGGGCAAAAGATTATTGCAAGACCGGGGCAGAACACCCTAAAAACAAAAGATGTTGTTGGGACATTCTTTTGGGGTTTGACGTACAGAAACAGTTCAGATCTAACCGTCAGGGTACAGAGATCGAAGAGTCCTTATCAGAAGGTTGGTGCCGATTCAGGGGCAAGGTATTGCGAGTAGCACTATGGCTAGCCTTTCTTTTTCAGACGAAATGCTCGGACTGGGGCATGTTGGTATTTGTGGGGCAAATTTCCGAGAAGGAATAGAGTTCATGTTGCCCTAACTAGAGGCTTTTGATGAAAGACTTGATCACCGTGTGAAGTGAATCCCCATGCAGGTCGCGTTTCTGAGATAACTATGTTCCTTACCGAAGAAAGATCAAATTCCCCAGCTAGTCGTAGCTTATCCAAAGGGCATTCTCCAGCAAAGTCGTTTACCCTCAGCAGAATTGACGATTCCAAGATCGGAGGCTGTAGTCAGACAGTGTGGTGTCCCCCAAAAGGATCCCCCATCCCGAGCAGAGTGGTTTAGCCTCAGAAGATTAATATTTCCAACTTGTGAGCTTTACCCAGACAGTCTACTCTTCCCAGTAGAGATTCCCTTCCCAGTAGGGTCATTTACTCTCCCCCAGCGGAGACAGTCGATTTTCCTCAAGAGAGTCGTTTCGTCCCCAGCGGAGTTCTCTCTTTCTCAGCAAGTGTTTTCTTTCCTCCCAGTGGAACTCGAAGATTAAAACTCTTCTCGACAGAGTTGGTTGTATGTCCTGGCATTTATTTTGTCGGAATACCGTGTGATACCCGTTCACTCCCCAGCAAAAGTCCAATTTTCAGTGGCACGGGTAAGTTGTCCCTGACAGAAGTCTAATCATGATTGACGCATTCAGTTATTCCTCAGTGAAGCGGGATTCACTCTTCCTGCATTTGTTTTGCTGGAATAAGTCTGTGACACCTGGTTATCCCCAGCGGAGTTGGCGTTGTCTTCAGCATTTATCTTGCTAAAGCGGTTTTCTGTATCCCAGCAGTTCGAGTCTGCATTTGCATCGGCATATAGTGTCATACTTGCATCCACCAAATAAAAATAAAAAAAAACGTGTAGCATTTCCATGTCGAATGGAGCATTACGCCATTGTCAAACATATGCATTTTGAAACATAAACCAGGTTGGTTAACCGTTTGTTTTCAAGTATTGTTTCCCTTGCAGGTGGAGAGAGCTCTTGCTCAAATTAATTACCAAACATTCAAGATCTCGGCGTGAGGCATGTAACGATAATGTCGGTTTTGGCATTATTCCCCACAGAGTTGCTTGTTTAAGTTTCTCTTACCCCTCCAGCGGAGTATTTCTTCAAGGTTGTTGTTGTGACAATATCAAAAGAGTTCATGAATCGATTTTTGGAGGTTGTCTGACAGTGTGGATTCAGAAAATCCCCAGGAGAGTCCTTCTCAGATTTGCTGCCATGTCAGCACTGAAAAATTGGAAGATTAGGCTCATATTGTGTCATCCATATGGTTGATGGAGCCAGTTGCTGCAAAGATAGGCAGAAAACCTGTATTTGGCAGAGTATTACCCGTAGCAGAGGCGGAGATATTTTCCTGTATTCGACAGAGTGTTTACCCGTAGCAAAGGCGGAGTTATTTTCCTGTATTCGACAGAGTATTACTTGTAATGATGACGGAGTTATTTTCCTGTATTCGACAGAGTATTACCCATAGGAAAGGCGGAGTTATTTTTCTGTATTCGACATAGTATTACCCATAGCAATGGCAGAGTTATTTTCCTGTATTCGACAGAGTATTACCCGTAGCAAAGGCGGAGATATTTTCCTGTATTCGACAGAGTATTACCCGTAGCAGAGGCGGAGATATTTTCCTGTATTTGGCAGAGTGTTTACCCGTAGCAGAGGCGGAGATATTTTCCTGTATTCGACAGAGTATTACCCGTAGCAGAGGCGGAGATATTTTCCTGTATTTGGCAGAGTGTTTACCCGTAGCAAAGGCGGAGTTATTTTCCTGTATTCGACAGAGTATTACCCGTAGCAGAGGCGGAGATATTTTCCTGTATTTGGCAGAGTGTTTACCCGTAGCAGAGGCGGAGATATTTTCCTGTATTTGGCAGAGTGTTTACCCGTAGCAGAGGCGGAGCCATTTTCCTGTATTCGACAGAGTGTTTACCCGTAGCAAAGGCGGAGTTATTTTCCTGTATTTGACAGAGTGTTTACCCGTAGCAAAGGCGGAGTTATTTTCCTGTATTTGACAGAGTATTACCCGTAGCAAAGGTGGAGTTATTTTCCTGTATTTGGCAGAGTATGTACCCGCAGTGGTGGCGGAGTCATTTTCCCGTAATAATGACAAAATTTCCCCGCAGTGGTGGCGGAGTGATTTCTCGTAGTGATGGCAGAGTGATTCTCCTGAATCGTTGGCAGGGTCACGTTTTGGTTGACAGAAGTACTTCTCCCAGTGAAGTCAATAAGTTCATTCCAGTATTGACAAGATAATGTTGAAATCAGATTTGTAGATAATGTTCGCCAAATAGTTGTGCAGTTTATTTCTGCGGTTGGCAAATTTCCGGGTTCTTAGTATTCAATCGTCTCGTACCTCGAATGTTTGAAGGCCGTTCGCTCTTCACCCAGTCGGGTCCAAGTCGTTTGAATAGGGGCAGCTGTTGCACCCTAAAATTTGCTCAACCTATTTCACTTGGTTTATGTCTCATAGCTTTAGAGTTTGCATATTAGGTCATGTACATAATTCATTCATCTGCATAGCATAACATGGGCAAGCCATCCAACAAGGGATCAAATGAAATCCTTATCTCTATGAGCATACCAAGAGGTTCTTATTCAAATTCAATCTTATCCAAGTCATCAGAAAGAAATTGAAGTTTGAGAAGTTAGTGGACCAAGCAGTGGACCTATCTCCTATCTTGAGGGTATTTGAAGATCATCAAAGAAGTTGTGAGCTATGAATTGAAAGCATGGAATGTGTACAGACATCATGGAAGACCTAGAGAGTCATTTTGAAAGTGAGACAAGTCATTGATGTGATTACAAGAGCTGCAGTTGAAGACAGTCAACTAGGGTTTCAACTGGGTCAACCCTGGGTCAACCCTAGGTCAAATGCTTGATTGAAGGGCATCAAGGCCTGTTTGAAAGATGTGGGATGCCTCATTTGAAAATTATAGATGGATTTAGTGTTGTTCCAAGGAGAAATCAAGATAAATCAAGAAGAAGAGAGGTTTCTAAATTAGGGTTTCTGTGTAAAATCCCCTAGTTTAGGGTAAACTTCCAAGCAAGATAATTCAAAATGAAAGCTTCAAATGGATCCTTGGCCAACATGAAACTTGTAGAGGATCTCAAGACCTTTAATTTGAGTGGTGGAAGGCATAAAGGAGATTTATAGAACTCAAGTTATGGTTCTTGCAAGTTACAGGTCATCTGAGGACACTGAAATTTGTCTGTGAAAGTTACTTGACTTCCAAGCAACGTTTACCCCTCAAGGAGATTTCAAATGGATTTCTGGCCAACATGAAAGTTGTTCCTCATGTTCTTAGCTTTCTAGAAAGGTATGGTATGCCTTCATATGATTTGTGGAACTCTACTTATGACTTTGGCAAGCCAAGGGCATTTTGGTCATTTGGAAGTTATTGGTCATTTCAAGCATATGGCCATTTCTCCTACTTCCAAGCTTCAAATGGAAAAACCTTCAACATCAAAGTTGCTTAGAATGATGTTTTTAGGCTAGTAGGGTGGTCATGAGATGTTGGAAAGGCTCATATCAAAAAGTGATAAAAATGGCCTAAAAATGAGGTATAAGTTAATTCAAGTGAAATGGAAAATCATAAAATCCAAGTTCCAAATCCAAACCATGCCATATGATAGGTCATTTTGACTCCAAAGGACATTTTGAGAATAATGGTTCAGCCACAATTTTGATTTGAGGCTTAAATTTTGGGGTTGCTTTGTAATTTGCTTGCTTGCATAATGGGGTATCAAACCAAAGCAAGGAAATGCTTAATGAATAACGGAAATATGCATTGTACATTGTCCTAAATCTCATGTAAGGAGATATTCAAGTTAATTACTCAAGTTGCAAGGGTTTTTGTCATGATATATCATATGGTGAGAATGGAAATGCAAAATATCATGGCATGGAAAATTCAAGTTCTTACTAGATTGATCTAGATGGTTCTAGACCTTTCCAAATCAGTCTACATATTGATTGCAATCTCCATTGGTGAAAGGTTGGTGATTGTTGATGTTAATGGTGGTAGATGAAAGAGATTGAACCAAAATTCTCCATTTTGCAAATTGTATTGAAACTTCGTTTTTCTCTTCATTACCCTTCCATTTTTCTACACAAATCATCACCACAAACATCCCTGAGTATGTTCATGCTAGCTTGAGGTTCCATTGTTGATGAATTGAAGGAGTTCCAAGTGAAGTTGCAAGGGAGCAAAAGGGATTGGATCTTGAGATTCAAGCCATTTCCATCTAATCTTGTGCAAGCAGAGGAATGTTCATCACCTAGAGACTATTCTTGAGAATCTACAAGGCCTGATTCGAAGCTTTTCAACACCTACCATTGCAAGAGTCAAGGTAAGCAAAATCACTTCCACACTCCGATTTAGGCATGGCTAGGATTGATTCTTGTTGTAAAACCATTAGAGACCATTAGGTGATTCATTTGGATGAGTTTAAGGCCAATTAGTGAGGTTTCTTCCATGGTGGTTGATTCTTGATGGAGTTAGAACACGCTATTTAAGGGGTTATAATGCACGATTTTTGGCTAGTTTTAATGAGCATGGCATAAGGATCAATTATATATAAAGATTGTTTTGTTTTGTGATGGTTGAAAACTGAAGAAAGTTTGGATTCATGGAGTTGTACCGTTCGATTAGCACGATATAGTTAGTTTTAATGCAAACCAATGCTACAGTTGGATTCTACGTAAAATTCTAGTCAAAATTGGTTCTTGGATCGTGGCATTTGGTGGAATATTGAAGTCATACGAAGAAGATGAAGTTGGTGCATGAGAGTGTTTTTTTCATGGATTCTAAACCCTAATGTCCAAAGGTTGAAGACGATACATGGGCCGTTGGATCTGTGCAAGACCATTTGACCAAGGAGCCAATCGAACGGCCAGCATTCAAAACGAATTGGAGGGAGAAACAGCAGCAGCAAAACGCTGCGTTCAGCTTAATGCACCAGCGTGGGCCTTATGTATTATTGCTTTCCCCACCCCCATTTCCAAGCCCAATTGATTTTTAACTATAAACACCTGCTATTCACACCGTTTTTTTTGTTTTCTTTAGCTTTAATTTGTTTTTTTCTGAATACCATGGGCCCAGGCGCGCCTTGCTCTTGGCACCCCCAGTATGGGCCCAGTTCCTGATAGCAACTGGATTTCATTTCTTCTTGCACCCCTCATCATTTTCATATTAAAATTCACTCCAAATTTCTTTAAACTTCAAAAATTCATATAAAAATGAAAAAACATTATTTTTAATGAGACTTTTTTTCCCATTTTCCATTTTTTGTCTAGAAAAATATGAAACCATAAAATTGTCATTTTACTTCATTTTCATATTTTTTTTGCATATTTTTACATTTAATAGCTTTTTTAATTCTTTTAGTTGATGCCATCATTTGTTGAATTTAGTTTAGGAGCTTCCTTTAGGATTTTTACCCCATTCTTTTTAGTACAACTAGATATGGATATTAGGTGCCCCCTGATTTTTATACCAATTTTTTAGGATTTATTTTATGTAGTTTAGTTAGAAAATATTAGGCTAGTCAATTAGGGTTGTGAAGATGACATAGGTGTAACAAAATAATTTCTTTTTGGGTTTTAGGACAAATTAGAAGATGGGACTATAGGGGTATTATGGGTAAGTGATAGATCCCTTAGAAAATGCTAGAAGTTCCCCTATTCTATTATTACTATTAGTATATTTCTGTAATTGATTGATTGTATGGTGTGCCCTTTCTAGGGTTATTGTTTGATTGTGTGGGGTATTGGGCCAGCTTGGGGTTTGGGTTTGAGCTGAAGAATTTGCTGATGAAGCCATTGAAGATAAAAAGAATGAAGACCCAGTTCAAGAGTGGATGAAGATTGTAGCTTGCTTGCAGCTGTTGAGAGCTATAGGAACTAGGAACTAGGTAGAGCTTAGAGTAGAAGCTTGCTTCATAAACATGGAAGGTCTTGTTTGCCTCCATCCCTCTCTATGATTCAGAGTCTCTCTAGGATACTCACCCCCTTCCTTTGGAAGGCTTGGTGACAGTATCTAAGAGATAGAACTCTTGAGAGAAACATTCTACATTTTGTTAAACAGTCTGTTTGCCACCTTTGGTGGCCAACTAACTGTTTAGCATCCCAATTCATTCTGTTGATTGTTCCTCATCCTGGAGAGTATGATTTGAAGAAGAGCCATGAGAGATTGAAGATAGAGACCTTGCCTGAAGATGAAGATTGTGCTGTTGAAGCTGTGCATGTGACTACTGCTATTTGAAGCCCTGCTGTTTGGAACTGTTGAAGATGATTACTGTTGATGCTTGCTTGAAGCTTGTGGATGTTTGGAGATGACTTGAAGACAGATGTTGATGAAGCTTGCTGTGCAGAGTAGCTGTTTGCTGTTTATTTTTTGCTGTTTATAATTTTTGATGTATTGTTTGAATTTCCCGGACTATATTGTTTGCCAATTAATCTGTTAGGTTGAAAGCGAATTTTGTTCGCTTTTGCCTGTTGTTTTCTAGGTTCGAGGTTGAGTGGGACTCCCTTGCCTCGCTTGTACTGCTGCATTCATGCATTTTACTGCTTTATTGTATATATGCTGTTCTGTTTCCGTTTATCCCTTAGGATCTCTGTTTCTCTCTGCGCAAGAGAGGAATATGATAGACATTAGGTCTTAACCCATACATGATAACATTAGGTTAGTTGGATTCCCTTTTTCAACCATAGGTCAGAGTTGATGTCTCTTCTTTCTCAAAACAAACAGAAAAACACAATAAATCTTTCAAACACAATAAAAGACACTTCTTCCGTAAAAGAATGTGAACTCATTAAAACGTCATTTTTGTCCGCTTGGACTGTTAAGCAGAAAAACCCTTTTTCAGAAGGAGATAAAAGCAATCAAAACAGACTTGTGTCGTGCGTGGCCCGAACTACGTTTGCTCTGATCTTTCATGTTGTATGAAAGTACGTAGGCATAGGATGCGATATCCTAGCGAGCAACCTTCCCCTCCTTTCCCGTAGGTAGGCGAACTACGTTGACTCTGATTTCTCGTTCCAGACGGGAATACGTAGGCATAAAGTGCGATACTTTGCCGAGTCATTTTCTTTTCTTTTAACCCCAGACCTGTAGAGTAGATAGAATAACCATCCTTTCGATAGAAAACAAGCGTGGATCCCGTCGAGTACGACGGACGTGAGGGGTGCTAATACCTTCCCCTTGCGTAACCGACTCCCGAATCCAGGTTTTGGTTGCGATGACCATTCCTTTCCCCGTTTTGCGGTAGGTTTACCTCGAGCGTTTCCTTTCCCCTATTTGGGATAAATAACGCACGGTGGCGACTCTTCTGTTCAGCCGGCGCCGATTTTCGCAGTAGCGACATACTCGACGGGATCCACGCTTGTTTTCTGGTACGAATTGTTATTCTATCTATTCTACAGGTCTGGGGTTAAAAGAAAATAAAATGACTCGGCAAAGTATCGCACTTTATGCCTACGTATTCCCGTCTGGAACGAGAAATCAGAGTCAGTGTAGTTCGCCTACCTACAGGAAAGGAGGGGAAGGTTGCTCGCTAGGATATCGCATCCTATGCCTACGTACTTTCATACAGCATGAAAGATCAGAGCAAACATAGTTCGGGCCACGTACGACACAAGTCTGTCTTGATTGTTTTTATCCTTCTGAAAAAGGTTTTCTCCTGATTATGGGTCCAAGCGGACAAAAATGACGTTTTTGATTGGTTTACAGTCTTTTACGCAAGAACTATTTTTTATTGTGTTTGAAATGTTTATTGTGTTTTTTTGAGAAAAGAAGAGAAACAGCAACTCTAACCTATGGTTGAAAAGGGAATCAAACAAACCTAATGTTATCATGCATGGGTTAAGACCTAATGTCTATCATGTTCCTCTCTTGTGCAGAGAGAAACAGAGATCCTAAGGGGATAGACGGAAAAACAACATCATATATACAGTAAAGCAGTAAAATGCATGAATGCAGCAGTACAAGCGAGGCAAGGGAGTCCCACTCAACCTCGAACCTAGAAAACAACAGGCAAAAGTGAACAAAATTCACTTTCAACCTAACAGATTAATTGGCAAACAATACAGTCCGGGAAACTCAAACAATACATCAAACGCTTCTAAACAGCAAAAATAAACAGCAAACAGCAACTCTGCACAGCAAGCTCCATCATCTTCTATCTTCAAGTCATCTTCAAAACATCTACAAGCTTCAAGCAAGCATCAATATTCAGGGAGGGAAACTCTAATAGTAAACACCTTCAACAGCTTCAAACAGCAAGGCTTCAAACAGCAGCAGTCACATGCACAACTTCAACAACACAATCTTCATCTTCAAGCAAGGTGTCTATCTTCAATATTTCATGGCTTTTCTTCAAATCAAACTCTCCCAGATGAGTAGCAGTTAACAAGATGAATTGGATGTTAAACAGTCAGTTGCCTACCAAAGGTGGCCTACTGACTGTTAACAAAATACAGATAGTTTTCTCTCAAAAGTTCTATCTCTTAAATACATTCACTAATCCTTCCAAAGGAAGGAGGTGAGTATTTAAAAGAGACTTTGAATCATAGAGAAAGAATGGAGGCAAACAAGACCTTCCATGTTTATGAAGCAAGTTTTCTACTCTAAGCTCTACCTAGCCCCTAGTTCCTATAATCTTCAACAGCTGCAAGCAAGCTACACTCTCCATCAACTCTTGAAATTGATCTTCACTCCTTTTGTCTTCAATGGGCTTCATCAGCAAAGTCTTCAACTCAAACTCATACCCCCAAGCAAGCCCAATAACCCACACAATCAAACAATAACCCTAGAAAGGGCACACCATACAATCAATTATAAAAATATACTAAAAGTATTAATATGATAGGGGAAATTCTAATATTTTCTAAGGGATCTACTACACTTACCCATAATACCCCTATAGTCCCATCTTCTAATTCAACCTAAAAACCCAAAAAGAAATTGTTTTGTTACACCTATGTTATGTTCAAAACCCTAATTAACTAGTCTAATAGTTTCTAACTAAACTACCTAAAATGAAATCCTAGAAATTGTGGTATAAAAACCAGAGGCACCTAATATCCATATCTAGTTGTACTAAAAAGAATGGGGTGAAAATCCTAAAGGAAACTCTTAAACTAAATTCTACAAATGGTAGCATCAACTAAAAGAATTAAAAAAGCAATTAAATGTAAAAATATGCAAAAAAACATAAAAATGAAGTAAAATGACAATTTTATGATTTTATATTTTTCTTGACAGAAAATGGAAAATGGGGAAAAAAATCCCATTGAAAAATATTCATTTTTCAATTTAATATGGTTTTTCAAAGTTATAAAAATTTTGGAGTGAAATTAATATAAAAATGATGCAGGGGGTGCACAAAGAAATAAAATCCAGTTATTATTGGTGATGGGCCCAGAAGGTGGGGTGCGCATAGCATAACGCTTGGGCCCAGCTATGATTCAGAAAACGAAATAAAATGAAAAGAAAAACAATCAAACACACGGTGCAAATAGCATTGAATTACAGTTAAATTTCAATTGGGCCTTGCGTGGGGGGGGGGGGTGGATAGCGAAGTCACAAAGCCCAGCAAGCGTTTTTAAATGGAACGCAGCGTTTTACGCTGCAGCTGATCTCCCTCCAACTTTGTGTTTAAATCTCGCCCGTTAGATCTCTTCCCAGTCAAATGTTCAACGCGTGATCCAACGGCAGCCCAGTCATCTTCAACCTTGGTCATTTAGGGTTTCTGAACTCCATGAAAACAGTTCCCATGCGTGAAACTTCCATCAATGCGTGCTCACTCATCTCTCCATCAAATGACTCGATGTAAGAACCAATCTTGTTCCATTTTCCACGTAGAATATAGCTGTGGCCTTAGATTGCATTGAAACAAACTATATCGTCCAAACCGAAAGGTATAACATCATGAACTCAACATTTCATCAGTTTTCAACCTTCACCAAACTCACCATTCTTTGTACAAAAATAATCCTCATGCTATACTGATTAAAACTAGCTAATTATCTAAGATTCTAACTGCTTATTCACTATGTTCTATGCCCAAACAGAATTCACTTGTGTCGCTACTGCGAAAATCGGCGCCGGCTGAACAGAAGAGTCGCCACCGTGCGTTATTTATCCCACGGGAGGGAAAGGAAACGCTCAGAGTAAACCTCGCACAACACGGGAAAGGTATGGTCGTCGCAACCAAAACCTGGATTCGGGAGTCGGTTACGCAAGGGGAAGGTATTAGCACCCCTCACGTCCGTCGTACTCGACGGGATCCACGCTTGTTTTCGGGTATGGATTGTTATTCTATCTAAACTAAGGGTCAGGGGTTAAAAAGAAAATAAGATGACTCGGCAAAGTATCGCACTTTATGCCTACGTATTCCCGTCTGGGACGAGAAATCAGAGTCAACGTAGTTCGCCTACCTACGGGAAAGGAGGGGAAGGTTGCTCGCTAGGATATCGCATCCTATGCCTACGTACTTTCATACAGCATGAAAGATCAGAGCAAACGTAGTTCGGGCCACGGAAGACACAAGTCTGTCTTGATTGTTTTTTATTCCTTCTGAAAAAGGTTTTCCTGATTACTGGTCCAAGCGGACAAAAATGACGTTTTGATGAGTTCACATTCTTTTACGGAAGAAGCGGCTTTTATTGTGTTTGAAATCTTATTGTATTTTTCTGTTTGTTTTGAGAAAGAAGAGACAGAACTCTAACCTACGGTTGCGAAGGGGATCAAACTAATCTAATGTTATCATGCATGGGTTAAGACCTAGTGTCTATCATGCTCCTCTCTTGCGCAGAGAGAAACAGAGATCCTAAGGGAATAGACGGAAACAGAAACAATAGCAGATATATACAGTAAAGCAGTAAAATGCATGAATGCAGCAATACAAGCGAGGCAAGGGAGTCCCACTCAACCTCGAACCTAGAAAACAATAGGCAAAAGTGAACAACATTCACTTTCAACCCAACAGGTTAAACAGCAAACAATATAGTCAAGAAAACCAATCAATACATCAGAAATGAACAACAACTGAAATAAACAGCTACAGTAGCTCTGCAACAACATCTGTCTTCAAGTCATCTCCAATCAGCTATAAGCTTCACCAAGCATCAATCTCCATCTCCACAGCCTTCAAGCAAGGTCTTTGTCATCAATCTTCAGTCTACAATGGCTTTTCTTCAAGTCTCAAACCTCCAGGATGAGGGATCAATCACAAGAGTGAATTGGGTGTTAAGCAATTAGTTGACCACCAAGGGTGGCAAACCAACTGCTACTAACACATAAGATATTTTCTCTCAAGAGTTCTATCCCTTAGACAGTAGCACCAAGCCTTCCAAAGGAAGGGGGTGAGTGTCTTAGAGAGACTCTGCATCACAGAGAAGAATGGAGGCAGTCAAGACCTTCCATGTTTGAGAATCAAGTTGTCTACTCTAGGGCTCTGCCTAACTCCTAGATCCTATAGACTCAACAGCTGCCAGCAAGGGACCTCTTCATCAACTATGGAAGTTGGCCTTCAGTCTCTGATCTTCAAATGGGCTCCATCATCTCAGGTCTTCAGCTCCCCCAATTCCCAAGCAATCCCAATACCCACACAAACAAGCAATAATCCCCGGAGGGCACACCACACCAGTCAAACAAATACAGACAGTATATTAATAGCAGTAGGGGAATCCTGATATTTTCTAAGGGATCTAATAACTACCCATAGTCCCTATAGTCCCATACCCCAAACTTTCAATCTCTAAATCCTAAGGGAAATGATTCAATTCTCCTAAGTCATCACCTAAACCCTAATTTTGTTCATGTTATTCATACCTAAACTAAACACCTAAAATTAAGTCCTAAAAATATAAACTAAATTGTATATACAAGCCAACATTATCTATTAACCAACCTAAAAAGAATGGACAAAAAATATTAAAGCAACTATGCAAACTAAAATCATCAAATTCATGTATCAAACAAAATATTATTTACACCTATTAAAAGAAAAATATGCCAAAATATAAAAAGGAAATGAATTATTAATTTTTTTGTATGACAATTTTCTTGACAAAATTATGAAAAGAATTCAAAAAGAACCAATTAAAAATATGCATTTTATGATTTGTTATGATTTTCTAAAGATTTAATGTTTTTAAAAGAAAATAAAATGAATTAATATGGATGCAGGGTGCAGAAAGTAAGAAATTCAGTTAAAAAAAGAAACGGGCCCAGACTGGGGGGTGCGCCTAGCAAGGCGCGTCTGGGCCCAATGCATCAGAAAATATAACAAAAAATAAAAAAACAAGACGCGGTGCAAATAGCGAATGTTTCAGGCATAATTGGGATTGGGCTTGATTTGAGGGTGTGCATAGCAACAACTATCTGAGCCCATTCAGGAAAATTAAATGAAACGGGGCGTTTAAGCATTTGAAGTTCCCTCCGCTTTTCTTCTTCAATCGCGTCCGTAGGATTCAGTTCCTAGTCAAAGTCAAACAAAAGATCCAACGCCTGTCCATCATCGTCCCCAAATGGCTCTAGGGTTTCTGAAAGAAACAGTCCCATGCACGCATCTTCCATCTCCTTGTTCTCTCTCCATTCTCCATGGATGCCTTCGATCCAAAGAGCAAAGTTGCTCTAGAAACTCCCCTCTACACAGCCATAACCATAACTCCTCCTAAAACTCAAGCAACAATGGAACCCGATACACATAGCAGTTGGAATCCACCATTTTCACCTGTGATCAAACCTCTCAATTCTCCATAATTCTTGCCCTAACATACTCTACACATTATGCTGATCATAGCAAGCTAATGAACTAAGATTTTCGTGCTCTAATCCAAGAGTTATTCATCCAAACAGATCTTGCACTCCATGATCAAACTCCATGAAAGCTCTCCAAACTCACCAAACTCAGTCATCTATCCTAGCTTAACCTTTCTATGCTAACAAAACCTAATAATTCTCACCTAAACATGCAGTTCGAATGAGAAACATACCTGGTGCAATTGATGAAAACAGGTACCAAATCCTCTTGCTCCAAGGCTTGAAGTGAGTGGAAAATGACCCAAGAACTTGATGATGAGTTCCGTATGCAACCAATGATACTCCAAAGCTTTGAATCTCTCAATTCCAAAATTCTTGCTTCTTGAATGGTCAACTTGCACAGCTCGAATCTTCCTTCAATTTCACCAATCTTGATGTGGATTATGATCCTTGGATGATGATGATGAAGATCCAATCAGAAAATGTGAAGATTGATGAGAATTTGAGAGAGTTTGAATTGATTTTGCAAGTGGGAGAAAGTGTGTGAAACTTGTGTTTATGAGCAAATGTGAAGCACCAACCCTTGCATGAACCTCTTCATATCAATATATACATGACATTGGAACCTCCTAGAAACTTGGAGAAACTTCCCTTGCACTATTTCCTTACATTTTGGATTATGTTTCTTCCTTTGTAAGCAACCTTGAATAACTCTCAAAATTTGAACTAACCTCAAAATTCCACTTTAGCAAATGTTCTCAAAATGATTTTTCCATTCAAAATGACCTATAATTTTGTCCCATTTGGCCAAAATATGAAAAATCTCATTTTTAAGTCCTTTTTTATTCATTAAATCCAACAATTTTGAAACCTTGTGCTATGAATCTTTCCAATCTCTCATGGTCACTTTTCTGGACTCAAAATGTCATTTGGAGCAAGTTTGATGTTGTAAAGTTTTCCATTTGAAGCTTCCTTGTATGAGTTTTGGGCATAGGTTGAAATGACCTGTAATTCTCAAATGACCAAAATACCCTTTGCTTGCCAAGACTATAAGTAGAGTTCCACAAATCATATGAAGGCATACTATACCATTATAGAAAGCTAAGACAATGAGGAACAATTCTTATGTTGGCCAGAAATTCATTTAAAATCTCCTTGAGGCGTAAAAATTTCTTGGAAGTCAAGTCACTTTCACAGACAAAATTTCAGATACCTCAGATGACCTGTAACTTGTAAGGACCATAACTTGAGTTCTATAAATCTCCTAGATGTCTTCCACCACTCAAATTAAAGGTCTTAAGATCCTCTACAAGTTTCATGTTGGCCAAGGATCCATTTGAAGCTTTCCTTTTGACTTATCTTGCTTGGAAATTTGACCTAAACTAGGGGATTTTACACAGAAACCCTAATTTAGGAACTCCTCTTCTCCTTGATTCCTCTTGATTTCTTCTTAGCATAACAACATATCCTTCTTCACATGTCAAATGATGAACCCCACATCTTTCCAATAGCCCTTAATGCCTTTCAATCAGTCCATTGACCTAGAATTGACCTAGAGTTGATCCCAGATGAAACCCTAGTTGACTGTCTTCAACTGCAATTCTTGTGATCACACTAATGACTTGTCTCCTTCTCTAAATGACTTTATAAGTCCTCTACAATGTCTCCATACTCTCCATGCTCAGCCCACAACTCACAATTTCTTTGATGATCCCCAGATACCCTCAGATAGGAGATAGATGCACTGCTTGATCTATTGACCTCTTTAGCTTTCAAATTCTTTCTGATGACTTGAAGGAGCTTGGATTAGAATAATAACCTCTTGATAGGCTCATAATGATTGGTCCCTGTTGGCTGACTTGCTATGCTATGCTATGTAGATGATTAGACTATGTACATGACTCTATATGCAAATGCTAATGCAGTTGAAACATAAACCCAGGTGAATAAGGTTGAGCAAATTTTAGGGTGCAACAGCTGCCCCTATTCAAGCGACTTGGACCCGATTGGGTGAAGAGCCTGGAGCCTTCAGACATTCGTGGTACGAGACGGTTGAATACTAAGAACCCAGAAATTTGCCAACCGCAGAAATGAACTACACCACTGCTTGGGGATTATCTCGTCAGCCCGAAAAGCTTCTATCATTGCAAGAATAAAACTTCGCTTGTCCACGTTAGGACGCATGTGTCGTCAACACAAAGAAATCTCAGCCAAACTTGTCCACGTTAGGCAAAATCTCGACAGCTTCACTGGGGATGGCTCGTCTGCCTCTCATCAGAAATAAATCGTCCATGTTAGGACTAAACTCTTGTCCACATTAGGAATAACATTGTCCACGTTAGGACTCACCCTTCCACGTAAGGAATAACCGTTCCACGTTAGGAATAACACCGTCCACGTTAGGAATAACATCGTCCACGTTAGGACTCACCTTTCCACGTTAGGAATAACCGTTCCACATTAGGAATAACATCGTCCACGTTAGGACTCACCTTTCCACGTAAGGAATAACCGTTCCACGTTAGGAATAACATCGTCCACGTTAGGACTCACCTTTCCACGTAAGGAATAACCGTTCCACGTTAGGAATAACATCGTCCACGTTAGGACTCACCTTTCCACGTAAGGAATAACCGTTCCACGTTAGGAATAACATCGTCCACGTTAGGACTCACCTTTACACGTAAGGAATAACCGTTCCACGTTAGGAATAACACCGTCCACGTTAGGAATAACATCGTCCACGTTAGGACTCACCTTTCCACGTTAGGAATAACCTTCTTCTTCGTCAAACTCTTCCACGTAAGGAATATGTCTTCTTTTGAATCTGTCCACGTCAGGACTAAACCCCTTCCACGTCAGGAATACACTCTTTCTTTCCACGTCAGGAATACAAGCCTCTTTCCACGTAAGGAATACTATCTTTCCACGTAATGAATCACAATCTTTCCATGTAAGGAATACAATCTTGATTTGAATCTGTCCACGTAAGGACCCCAATCTTTCCACGTAAGGAATACAATCTCAATCTGTCCACGTC
This sequence comes from Lathyrus sativus, assembly GCA_963859935.3. Classification (NCBI taxonomy): domain Eukaryota; kingdom Viridiplantae; phylum Streptophyta; class Magnoliopsida; order Fabales; family Fabaceae; genus Lathyrus; species Lathyrus sativus. The sequence continues at coordinate 359,109,550 of OZ012738.1, forward strand.
AGGACTCCAATCTTCTTTCCACGTAAGGAATACTATATCAATCTTTCTTTCCACGTTAGGAATGCCATCTTTCCACGTAAGGAACACCTCTTTTTCCACGTTAGGAACACAAATTTCCACGTAAGGAATCAATCTTTCCACGTAAGGAATCATATTTTGATTCGTCCACGTAAGGACTCCCACTTGATATGTCCATGTAAGGACTCAATCTTTCCACGTTAGGAATCAAACTTTGATCTGTCCACGTCAGGACTAAACTTTTTCTCGTAAGGAAACAACTTCTCTTTCCACGTAAGGAATCAACTTCTTTTCCACGTAAGGAATCACAATCTTTCCACGTAAGGAATAATTTCTTTTTTCCACGTAAGGAAACAACTTCTCTTTCCACGTAAGGAATGCTCTTTTCCACGTAAGGAATAACTTTCGTTCCACGTAAGGAAGGCAACCTGATATGTCCACGTAAGGACTCAATCTTTCCACGTTAGGAATCCAACTTGATATGTCCACGTAAGGACTCAATCTTTCCACGTTAGGAATCCAACTTGATATGTCCACGTAAGGACTCAACCTTTCCGTGTAAGGAATAAACTTGCTCTTCCACGTAAGGAAATGGAGCCTCTCTTTCCACGTAAGGAATCATTCTTCTTTCCACGTTAGGAATCACCATCTTGATATGTCCACGTAAGGAATCTCCAACTCTTTCCACGTAAGGAATCAACTTTCTTTTCCACGTAAGGAAACACATTTTCTTTTGATTTGTCCACGTAAGGACTCAAATGTCGACTTGCTGAGGAAATAAACTTTGTCCACGTCAGGACTCATGCACCTTCGACCCGCTGGGGAAATAACTTGTCCACGTCAGGACTCACATCTTCATCTGATTTGTCCACGTCAGGACCCTGATCTCGTCTTGATTTGTCCACGTAAGGACTCACATCTCGTCTGATTTGTCCCCGTCAGGACCCTGATCTCGTCTTGATTTGTCCACGTAAGGACCCTGCTTCACCAACACGAAGAAAGATAACTGTTGAAAATAAATGGTCCACGTTAGGACACCAACACAAAGAGTAATCAGTTTTGTCAACGTCATGACTTCACATTCCACGAATACCGAGAAATCGAATCTGTCCACGTTAGGACTAGCACATCTCATCGACCCGAGGAAATAAATCTGTCCCCGTTAGGACGCCCACTTCTGAAGAAATCCCGTCAATAAAAATGTCCACGTCAGGACTCATTTCCTCATTGATCCCAACCCACAAACTACTGACGTGACAGCGACTTTGAGGCGGAATCTACTGGGGATATCTAGAAACCAAATCACCGGATGCCTGTTCTGATAACCGGAGGCAACTTCTGATTCATGAAACCCCTGATGACAAATAACTCTGCTTGGGAATAAAGAGAAACTTATCCTGATAACTTTGTGGGGAATACTGCCGAAACTGACATCATCATTGAATGTCTCATGCCGAGATCCTGAATGTTTGGTAGTTCATTTGAGCAAGAGCTCTCTCCACCTGCTGGGATACAGAAACCACTTCAGCAAAATAAATGCTGAAGATAATACCAACTCCGCTGGGGATAGCCAGGTGCTACAGAATTATTCCAGCAAAATAAATGCTAGAAAAGTGAAGCCAACTTTGTCGGGAAATAGGGAATTTAACCCAAACACCTCGTTGAAGTAACACCCTGCTGGGGAATATAACTCTGCTGGGGAATAGCAGATGTGCACAATATGATTGGATTTCTGCTGGAGAGTGAACAGGTACCCCACGGTATTCCGACAAAATAAATGCCGGGACACACAACCAACTCTTCCTGGGGAGAGTTTTAATCTTCGAGTTCCACTGGGAGGAAATAAAACACTTGCTTGAAGGAGAACTCCGCTGGGGACGACACGACCCTCTTGGGGAAAATCAAACTGGCTCCGCTGGGGGAGAGTAAATGACCCTGCGGGGAAAGGTGAACTGTCTGGATTCAGCTCACAAATATTAATTTGTTGCGGCTGCACCACTCTGCTTGAAATAAGGAATCCGCCAAGCTCTGTTGAGGATAAATGATTTGGCTAGAGAATGTCCTTAGAATAAGCCACGGCTAGCTGGGGAATTTGATCCTTCTTTAGTAAGGGAACATTGTTATCTCGGAAATGCGACCTGCGCGGGGATCGAATCTTTCGCTACGAACTCCTGGTCCACACTGCAATCTTTTGATAGCCCACCTTCTCGGAACTCTGCTTTGGGGATACTAGCATGCCCCAGTCTGTGTTCTTGCATACTTCTTCTCTAAAGGAAATCCTAGTCAGGACTCTATCTTGAAATAGCTACCCCTGAATCTGCAACAATTTTGGAATGGACCCTGTAGTCTTTGTGTCCTGGCGGCCAGACATGAACCGCTTCTACAATTTCGACCCTCGAAGAGGTGCTCTGTCAAAAGTAGCTCTCGTGCTCTTAGGGTGACCTTAGTCTGGTAATGCTTTTGCCCCTGATTGACTGATTCGTGGAGCAAGGCCCATAGCTATGAGAGATTCGCCAAATCTTGACCTGACTGCCCCAGATTTACTGATTCTAGGATGACTGACTCTACCTGAATTAATCAGTATAGCTTGCCCCAGTTCATGAAACATTTGGGCATTCTGCATTTTATCCTGATCAGACCTTCCACTGTAGGAATCTTTCCCGTCGGCATGCGCTTACTCGCGAGTAACACAAGTTGTTCTGCATAAAAGATATATTAAACGCAATGTATATGACAGTTTCAACATCCAAGTCTGTTCACTGGAAAAAATTTTGTGACATGTAATGAATCAATTATCAGAATGTCAATATGAAAGCTGGTAAGAGGAACCCTTTTAGGAGTCAGTTCCGATGCGATCTTTACCAACGTATGCCCTCGGACTAAACCTGTTTCAATTAGGACTTTTTCGGGTTGTAATGTGGTCAGGTTCACGGTTAACAAGGAAAGACATAGGCTCAAAGTTTATTTTAACCCACCCATTCTCCATGATGTCCTCCCATCCTATGTTCAGCTAATCTGACTTCAGCGTTCACCTATTAGAGGTGGAATGATAGGAGTGACGGTTCAAGATACCACACATTTTTTTTTAGTGACAGTCATTTGCTTTTCGTCTTTGGTGCCTAGAATCACACGACTTTGTCCTTTTCGAGGATTTTTTTTTCTTTCCTTTGGCAATCCTTTTCGTTTTTTCGTTTTTTTTTTCATTCCCTAACTTTTGCCTGGACTGAATATCTTTTGAGATTCTTTTGATCTTCCAGTCCAGCGGGATGCCCCAATTTTTGCCTAAGTCATTTGTTTTCAAGTTTTGACTTAGCGGGCTTTTGATTCTTTTCGCTTTTCGTTTTTTTTTTCCGAACAAGTTGTGTGACACTGGTTTGTCTGATTTTTTGTGGAATAATGTGACTGTTTCACTCTTTGTCGGTGAGGTTTAACCATTGTGGTTTTTTAGGCACGATCCATATGGGTGTGATTTATCCTCGAACGGACACTCCTTTCGCGATTTGAACGCTTGGCCAAATTAACTGACACCTACCCTGCCCCGGGTTAAGATTTAGGTTTTTCCATTTTCAAAAAGAAACTCCTACTACTGGGCTCGAAAGGGGTTATCAAGGGATTATCTTCCTTATATCTCCGGTGTTTATGGATTGAAACAATGCCTGTATCTCATCAACAAGTTTTTATCCAAAAGCATACAATCGGAATATTATTCGTCATCTTTTTTCGTCATCCTCCCCGGATTCCTGCTAAAACAAGCATTAAGCATTAAAGAAACACAAAGAGTGAACACGACTGGATTAATTCAAAACATGCATATTCATTTCGTTTATCAATATCAATTGAAAAAACAACAAGTTTTAAGAGCGAAATTTGCAATTACACAGAAAAGAAACTACAAATGCGCGGACATGAACAAGATAACATGAAAAATGTCGGTGTCTCAGAACTGGACTTCCTGCACTTTGACTTATTGGCGAGTCAACCATCCTCAGAAACCATTATCAAGGGTAGTCTACTGCTGTCTCGATCTTCTTTCAACGGCCCGATCAAACCTGGGAAACTTTTTCATCACCCTGGCTTTTGCTTGTCTATGGCCTTGCACCACCTTGGGGACCCTATCAGAGAAGTTAATAACCCCGCTGTCGATTAAATCTTGGACGTTATGCTTGAACGCGTGGCAACCTTCAATATCATGTCTGGGAGCCCCGGAGTGGAATTCACAGTGCCTGCTTGCATCATAGCCATACGGAGGAGTGCCTGCTATTGGCGCCAGAGTTCTCTTCTCCACCAAGTTCAACCCTAGTAGTGTCTGTAACAAATCTGCATACGTTGAGGGAGGCTTTTCAAACACCCTCCTTGGTTTCCTTCCCCGCATTCTTTGTTGAGCCGGATACTGGCATCTCGTATGCTGCTGGCTTTGCTCGGACGATTCCTTAGGCTCACGCGCTATCATCCTTAAATTCAACCCTGGCATCGGCAACTGTTGTGGACATGGGGACTTATCTTCCAGCGGCTCTGGGATATACCTTGATTCGTCTGCAACCTCTGGCGGAGAAATGGGAATATCAGTCCCTAAAACTTTTATGCCCCCCGGTACAAACTCAATCGTTTTCTCATCCAGCAAATCTTGAATCTTATGCTTAAAAGCTTTGCAGTTTGCAATGTTATGCCCCGGTGTGCCGGAGTGGAAGGCACAATGGGCGTTCAGGTCGTAGTCTGGTGGCGGCTGCCCTATCAGTGGAACCAAAATGCGGGGCTCAACCAGTTGAAGTTGGAACAAAAGTTGCACCAGCTGATCATAATCCACAGGGATCTCATCAAATATTCTGTTAGAAAACCTCATTCTCTTACCACACCTCCTTGAGTTATCCTGCAAAATCAATTGCGACTGCTGACGAGGAGAATCCTGAGCTTCGAACCTTGGAGAGGGTCTCTTAAGCCTATCCTGCGTGGGTAATGGTTCTTCAGACCCCTGAGGAACAGATAAGCCATCCGCGTCTTCATACATTTGTCCTCCTTCTCTTTTGAGCATGTTCCTTAATATTTCAGCCATCAACCCCATCTGTGCCTTCAATCGGCAGTTCTCTTCTTCTAGCGTCTCTTGATTCGAGCGCAACACTTGCATATCTTTCGTGAACTGCCCCAGCTGGCCTCGAACATCCGTTAATTCTGCTTGAACCTGCTTGATGTCTATCCCCACAAGTTGGCGTCTGCGGCCTGGGAGAAAACCTTGATTCTCTTGCTGAGCAAAATCGGCAGCCCTATCACTAGCCCGTGCAATCAGAGGCTGCACCATATTTTGCAACTGTTTCTGACTCTCGGCCATGGCTTCCATTACCTGTATGAGCCGCATTATGTTGTTGTGCACCTCTTGCATCTCAGTCTGATCCTGACTCATGACTTCCTCACTGCTGTTTGAATGCCAGGGAATTCTTCGGTCGCTAATCTTGGAGGACCTGGAAGATGCATGAGATGAGATACAGTTTCGAACCAGTACCTGCAATGCAATATGAATGTGAATGCAATGCAATGTGTATGCAAACAACGCAATGCAAGTAACGTGCAACAGGGACAAAATGTCGTAGCTGAATAGCCTGAACCATATCAAGAAGTCTCAGATAGACCATCTAGAAGTCCTCAAACCCTGGTCTCAAATAGACCTAAAACAAAGCTCCAACAATGGCCTCTGACAGACCTCAAACCATAACTCCAACTGGTCTCTGACAGACCTTGGAACTCTCCAACTGGTCTCCGACAGACCTCAGAACTCTCCAACTGGTCTCTGACAGACCTCAGAACTCTCCAAATGGTCTCTGACAGACCTCAGAACTCTCCATAAATATCCCGGATCTCAGATCAAGAAACAACCGGTATCTGAAGGTCTAGTTACCTGCATAACCCCAAACCCTCTCACAGGTGGATGTCCTAGTAACTGACAAAGGTATGGCATCCTATGCGGTCGTCGGTGTCACAGACTTTCAGGGTTGACGATACGATTCCCAGAAGGAGTGGCATCATCAAATCCTGAAGAGGCCTCACTTAGCCAACTTCCAAATGATCGGTCCCCAGAGTCGACAATCCAACTAACCAACAACCCGAGCCACCCAAAGGGCAGGACAGGAGGCCAACCAGAACAACCTCGTCTGAGTGTAGATTTCGCGGGACACTAGGACATGCAAAGCACGTGCGCGCCCACTAATCTCTACTCTAAGTCTAGGTGCACTCAAGCCCAGGTCCGGCTTATCTCTCAATCAAAGAACACCCGTCACACCCCAATACAACAATAATAATCAATATATATATAATGCTGAAAATAAAGGTCAGAAATATAAATCCATACAAAATCCTCGACGGGAAAACAAGCGTTAGGATTGACTCTCTTAAGGGACGTTGGATCCCAAATGCATAAGAACCATCGCAGTCCTTAGCAGCCAGGGGACGTTGGATCCCCAGCAGAGTCGCCAGCTATCGCTACTGCGAAAATCGGCGCCGGCTGAACAGAAGAGTCGCCACCGTGCGTTATTTATCCCACGGGAGGGAAAGGAAACGCTCAGAGTAAACCTCGCACAACACGGGAAAGGTATGGTCGTCGCAACCAAAACCTGGATTCGGGAGTCGGTTACGCAAGGGGAAGGTATTAGCACCCCTCACGTCCGTCGTACTCGACGGGATCCACGCTTGTTTTCGGGTATGGATTGTTATTCTATCTAAACTAAGGGTCAGGGGTTAAAAAGAAAATAAGATGACTCGGCAAAGTATCGCACTTTATGCCTACGTATTCCCGTCTGGGACGAGAAATCAGAGTCAACGTAGTTCGCCTACCTACGGGAAAGGAGGGGAAGGTTGCTCGCTAGGATATCGCATCCTATGCCTACGTACTTTCATACAACATGAAAGATCAGAGCAAACGTAGTTCGGGCCACGGAAGACACAAGTCTGTCTTGATTGTTTTTTATTCCTTCTGAAAAAGGTTTTCCTGATTACTGGTCCAAGCGGACAAAAATGACGTTTTGATGAGTTCACATTCTTTTACGGAAGAAGCAGCTTTTATTGTGTTTGAAATCTTATTGTATTTTTCTGTTTGTTTTAAGAAAGAAGAGACAGAACTCTAACCTACGGTTGCGAAGGGGATCAAACTAACCTAATGTTATCATGCATGGGTTAAGACCCAGTGTCTATCATGCTCCTCTCTTGCGCAGAGAGAAACAGAGATCCTAAGGGAATAGACGGAAACAGAAACAATAGCAGATATATACAGTAAAGCAGTAAAATGCATGAATGCAGCAATACAAGCGAGGCAAGGGAGTCCCACTCAACCTCGAACCTAGAAAGCAATAGGCAAAAGTGAACAACATTCACTTTCAACCCAACAGGTTAAACAACAAACAATATAGTCAAGAAAACCAATCAATACATCAGAAATGAACAACAACTAAAATAAACAGCTACAGCAGCTCTGCAACAACATCTGTCTTCAAGTCATCTCCAATCAGCTATAAGCTTCAGCAAGCATCAATCTCCATCTCCACAGCCTTCAAGCAAGGTCTTTGTCATCAATCTTCAGTCTACAATGGCTTTTCTTCAAGTCTCAAACCTCCAGGATGAGGGATCAATCACAAGAGTGAATTGGGTGTTAAGCAATTAGTTGACCACCAAGGGTAGCAAACCAACTGCTACTAACACATAAGATATTTTCTCTCAAGAGTTCTATCCCTTAGACAGTAGCACCAAGCCTTCCAAAGGAAGGGGGTGAGTGTCTTAGAGAGACTCTGCATCACAGAGAAGAATGGAGGCAGTCAAGACCTTCCATGTTTGAGAATCAAGTTGTCTACTCTAGGGCTCTGCCTAACTCCTAGATCCTATAGACTCAACAGCTGCCAGCAAGGGACCTCTTCATCAACTATGGAAGTTGGCCTTCAGTCTCTGATCTTCAAATGGGCTCCATCATCTCAGGTCTTCAGCTCCCCCAATTCCCAAGCAATCCCAATACCCACACAAACAAGCAATAATCCCCGGAGGGCACACCACACCAGTCAAACAAATACAGACAGTATATTAATAGCAGTAGGGGAATCCTGATATTTTCTAAGGGATCTAATAACTACCCATAGTCCCTATAGTCCCATACCCCAAACTTTCAATCTCTAAATCCTAAGAGAAATGATTCAATTCTCCTAAGTCATCACCTAAACCCTAATTTTGTTCATGTTATTCATACCTAAACTAAACACCTAAAATTAAGTCTTAAAAATATAAACTAAATTGTATATACAAGCCAACATTATCTATTAACCAACCTAAAAAGAATGGACAAAAAATATTAAAGCAACTATGCAAACTAAAATCATCAAATTCATGTATCAAACAAAATATTATTTACACCTATTAAAAGAAAAATATGCCAAAATATAAAAAGGAAATGAATTATTAATTTTTTTGTATGACAATTTTCTTGACAAAATTATGAAAAGAATGCAAAAAGAACCAATTAAAAATATGCATTTTATGATTTGTTATGATTTTCTAAAGATTTAATGTTTTTAAAAGAAAATAAAATAAATTAATATGGATGCAGGGTGCAGAAAGTAAGAAATTCAGTTAAAAAAAGAAACGGGCCCAGACTGGGGGGTGCGCCTAGCAAGGCGCGTCTGGGCCCAATGCATCAGAAAATATAACAAAAAATAAAAAAACAAGACGCGGTGCAAATAGCGAATGTTTCAGGCATAATTGGGATTGGGCTTGATTTGAGGGTGTGCATAGCAACAACTATCTGAGCCCATTCAGGAAAATTAAATGAAACGGGGCGTTTAAGCATTTGAAGTTCCCTCCGCTTTTCTTCTTCAATCGCGTCCGTAGGATTCAGTTCCCAGTCAAAGTCAAACAAAAGATCCAACGCCTGTCCAACATCGTCCCCAAATGGCTCTAGGGTTTCTGAAAGAAACAGTCCCATGCACGCATCTTCCATCTCCTTGTTCTCTCTCCATTCTCCATGGATGCCTTCGATCCAAAGAGCAAAGTTGCTCTAGAAACTCCCCTCTACACAGCCATAACCATAACTCCTCCTAAAACTCAAGCAACAATGGAACCCGATACACATAGCAGTTGGAATCCACCATTTTCACCTGTGATCAAACCTCTCAATTCTCCATAATTCTTGCCCTAACATACTCTACACATTATGCTGATCATAGCAAGCTAATGAACTAAGATTTTCATGCTCTAATCCAAGAGTTATTCATCCAAACAGATCTTGCACTCCATGATCAAACTCCATGAAAGCTCTCCAAACTCACCAAACTCAGTCATCTATCCTAGCTTAACCTTTCTATGCTAACAAAACCTAATAATTCTCACCTAAACATGCAGTTCGAATGAGAAACATACCTGGTGCAATTGATGAAAACAGGTACCAAATCCTCTTGCTCCAAGGCTTGAAGTGAGTGGAAAATGACCCAAGAACTTGATGATGAGTTCTGTATGCAACCAATGATACTCCAAAGCTTTGAATCTCTCAATTCCAAAATTCTTGCTTCTTGAATGGTCAACTTGCACAGCTCGAATCTTCCTTCAATTTCACCAATCTTGATGTGGATTATGATCCTTGGATGATGATGATGAAGATCCAATCAGAAAATGTGAAGATTGATGAGAATTTGAGAGAGTTTGAATTGATTTTGCAAGTGGGAGAAAGTGTGTGAAACTTGTGTTTATGAGCAAATGTGAAGCACCAACCCTTGCATGAACCTCTTCATATCAATATATACATGACATTGGAACCTCCTAGAAACTTGGAGAAACTTCCCTTGCACTCTTTCCTTACATTTTGGATTATGTTTCTTCCTTTGTAAGCAACCTTGAATAACTCTCAAAATTTGAACTAACCTCAAAATTACACTTTAGCAAATGTTCTCAAAATGATTTTTCCATTCAAAATGACCTATAATTTTGTCCCATTTGGCCAAAATATGAAAAATCTCATTTTTAAGTCCTTTTTTATTCATTAAATCCAACAATTTTGAAACCTTGTGCTATGAATCTTTCCAATCTCTCATGGTCACTTTTATGGAATCAAAATGTCATTTGGAGCAAGTTTGATGTTGTAAAGTTTTCCATTTGAAGCTTCCTTGTATGAGTTTTGGGCATAGGTTGAAATGACCTGTAATTCTCAAATGACCAAAATACCCTTTGCTTGCCAAGACTATAAGTAGAGTTCCACAAATCATATGAAGGCATACTATACCATTATAGAAAGCTAAGACAATGAGGAACAATTCTTATGTTGGCCAGAAATTCATTTAAAATCTCCTTGAGGCGTAAAAATTTCTTGGAAGTCAAGTCACTTTCACAGACAAAATTTCAGATACCTCAGATGACCTGTAACTTGTAAGGACCATAACTTGAGTTCTATAAATCTCCTAGATGTCTTCCACCACTCAAATTAAAGGTATTAAGATCCTCTACAAGTTTCATGTTGGCCAAGGATCCATTTGAAGCTTGCCTTTTGACTTATCTTGCTTGGAAATTTGACCTAAACTAGGGGATTTTACACAGAAACCCTAATTTAGGAACTCCTCTTCTCCTTGATTCCTCTTGATTTCTTCTTAGCATAACAACATATCCTTCTTCACATGTCAAATGATGAACCCCACATCTTTCCGATAGCCCTTAATGCCTTTCAATCAGTCCATTGACCTAGAATTGACCTAGAGTTGATCCCAGATGAAACCCTAGTTGACTGTCTTCAACTGCAATTCTTGTGATCACACTAATGACTTGTCTCCTTCTCCAAATGACTTTCTAAGTCCTCTACAATGTCTCCATACTCTCCATGCTCATCCCACAGCTCACAATTTCTTTGATGATCCCCAGATACCCTCAGATAGGAGATAGATGCACTGCTTGATCTATTGACCTCTTTAGCTTTCAAATTCGTTCTGATGACCTGAAGGAGCTTGGATTAGAATAATAACCTCTTGATAGGCTCATAATGATTGGTCCTTGTTGGCTGACTTACTATGCTATGCTATGTAGATGATTAGACTATGTACATGACTCTATATGCAAATGCTAATGCAGTTGAAACATAAACCCAGGTGAATAAGGTTGAGCAAATTTTAGGGTGCAACAACTTGCATACATCAACCTCCATAAAATCTTGCCAAATGCTCCAGAAATGATCATCTAACCACCTAGAGTATGTTTAACCTAACAATTCTACTTCATGCTACCTAATTCAAGTCAAATCGTGAGAGATACTAACCTGGTAAGAAGATGAAAACAGAAGGTCGAATTCTTCAATTCAAAGCTTGCAATGCTCCAGGATCACTCAATGTACTATGATCTTGATTCTGTATGCAACAATTCTTGCTCAAACCACCTGGATCATCATAACCGATTCTTCTTGCACTTGAAGATGTGAAAATTACAGAGCACGATTCAGGCACCAATCCACTCAGATCTTGATAGCAATGTGATCAATGATGATTATTGAATAGAATAGAAACAAAATCTTGAAGGAATGATGAAGAAATAAGAAGATTCGAAGCAATTTGCAAAAAAGCAAGATGAAGTGAAACTCTGAGTTTTCTATCAAAATGAAGTTCAACCCTCTTTTGGATTAGTTGGAATGAATATATAGATGATGATGGAAAGTTCCAGAACTTGCTAGATTGATCTCATGAGAAGTTGCTTATATCTTTGCATGAGAAAGTGAAATTGGTGAGTTGAAAAAATCAGTCCATGAAACCTTGTTGCAGCTCCTCATTCTCACTTGAAAATCTCATTAGGTGATATTTTGAACATGTGGAAAGGCCTTGCTAGCTTGCACATTAATCCCTTGTATGCATTGGATGTGTAACTTCAATTATAAGCAAGCTATGATAATTCCCAAATTCTGATCTTAAACCCAAAATCTAAAATTGCCAATAGTCTTAAAATATCCTTTACCTTCAAAATGGTTGGTCATATGCTTGGTTTTGCTTTTGTATCAAAAATTCACAATTTTGGTCCTTTAAAAAAGTACTTTTCCCTTTATAATTGGTCAATTTTACAATTCTAAGCTATGAACATTTCCAACTTGCCACAACCATTTTTCTAGACTCAAAATGTCATTTGGAGCAAGTTTGATGTTGAAAATTTCTTCATTTGAAGTTTGGAAATAGGAGTTTTGGGCATATGCTTGAAATGACCTGTAATTCCACTTTCCCAAAATACCCCTGGCTTGCCAAGACCATAAGTAGAGTTCTACAAATCAGATGAAGGCATACTATACCTTTCTAGAAAGCTAAGATCATGGGGAACAACTTTCATGTTGTCTAGAAATCCATTTGAAAACTCCTTGAGGGGTAAAAGTTGCTTGGAAATCAAGTAACTTTCACAGACAAATTTCAGTGCCCTCTGATGACCTGTAACTTGCAAGAATCATAACTTGAGTTCTATAAATCTCCTTGATGCCTTCCACCACTCAAATTAAATTTCTTGAGATACTCTACAAGTTTCATGTTGGCCAAGGATCCATTTGAGACTTGCATTTTGAATTACTTTGCTTGGAAGTTTGACCTAAATCAGGGGATTTTACTCAGAAACCCTAATTCAGAAACTTCTCTTCTTCTTGATTTCTTTTGATTTCTCCTTGGCACAACACCACATCCATATCCACATATCAAATGAGGCATCCCACATCTTTCAAGTAGACCTTGATGCCCTTCAATCAAGCATTTGACCTAGGGTTGACCCAGATGAAACCCTAGTTGACTGTCTTCAACTGTATCTCTTGTAACCACACCAATGACTTGTCTTACTCTCACAATGACCCTTTAGGTCTTCCATGCCCTCAATTCATAGCTCACCACTTCTCTGATGATCTTCACATATCCTCAAGATAGGAGAGAAACCCACTGCTTGGCCTTTAAACTTCACAAAGCTTCAATTTCTTTCTTGGTGATTTGAATAGGCTTGAATCTTGATAAGAGCCTCTTGAATACATTCCTTGGGGTGAAAAATAACACTTGATCCCTTGTCAGATGGCTTGCCCAGGCTATGCTATGCAAATGATTAGACTATGTACATGACCTACTATGCAAATGACAATGCAATTGAAACATAAACCAAGTGAAGTAGGTTGAGCAAATTTTAGGGTGCAACAGCTGCCCTTATTCAAACGACTTGGACCCGACTGGGTGAAATGCCCAGAGCCTTCAGACATTCGAGGTACAAGACGGTTGAATACTAAGAACCCGGAAATTTGCCAACCGCAGAAATAAACTGCACAACTGTTTGGGGAACACCATCTACAAATATGATTTCAGCATTATCTTGTCAATACTGGAACGAACTTATTGACTTCACTGGGAGAAGTACTTCTGTCAACAAAACATGACCCTGCCAACGATACAGGAAAATCACTCTGTCACCATTACAGAAAAATAACACCGTCATTGCTACGGGAAATAACACCGCCACCACTGCGGGAAATAACTCCGTCACCACTACGGGAAAATAACTCCGTCACCACTACGGGAAATAACTCCGCCACCACTGCGGGAAAATAACTCCGCCTTTGCTACGGGTACACACTCTGCCAAATACAGGAAAATAACTCCACCTTTGCTACGGGTAATACTCCGCCAAATACAGGAAAATAACTCCGCCTTTGCTACGGGTACACACTCTGCCAAATACAGGAAAATAACTCCGCCTTTGCTACGGGTAATACTCTGCCATCGCTACGGGTAACTACTATGCCAAATACAGGAAAATAACTCCGCCTTTGCTACGGGTAATACTCCGCCATCGCTACGGGTAACTACTCTGTCACCACTACGGGAAAATAACTCTGATACAACTTTTCTGCCTATCTTTGCAGCAGCTAGCTCCATCAATCACATGGGTAACACAATATGTGTTTAGTCTTCCAATTTTCAGTGCTGACATGGCAGCAAATCTGAGAAGGACTCTACTGGGGATTTTCTGAATCCACACTGCCGGACACCTACTTTAACATAGGCGGCAACTTCCAAAAATCGATTCACAAAATCTTTTGATAACGTCACAACAACAATCTTGAAGAAATACTCCGCTGGAGAGGTAAGAGAAACTTAAACAAGCAACTCTGTGGGGAATAATGCCACAATTGACCTTATCGTTACATGCCTCACGCCGAGATCTTGAATATTTGGCAATTAATTTGGAGCAAGAGCTCCCTCCACCTGCAAGGGAAACAACACTTGAAAACAAACGGTTAACCAACCTGGCTTATGTTTCAAAATGCATATGTTTGACAATGGCGTAATGCTCCATTCGACATGGAAATGCTATGCGTTTTTTATTCGGTAGATGCAAATATGACACTATATGCCGATGCAAATGCAGGTTCGAACTGCTAGGATACAGAAAACCGCTTCAGCAAAATAAATGCTGAAGACAACGCCAACTCCGCTGGGGATAACCAGGTGTCGCAGAATTATTCCAGCAAAATAAATGCTGGAAAAGTGAAGCCCGCTTTGCTGAGGAATAACTGAATGCGCCAATCATGATTGGACTTCTGTCAGGGACGGCTTACCCGTGCCAATGAAAATTGGACTTTTGCTGGGGAGTGAACGGGTATCACACGGTATTCCGGCAAAATAAATGCCAGGACACACAACCAACTCTGCCGGGAAGAGTTTTAATCTTCGAGTTCCACTGGGAGGAAAGAAAACACTTGCTGAAAAAAGAGAGAACTCCGCTGAGGACGAAACGACTCTCTTGGGGAAAATCAACTGACTCCGCTGGGGGAGAGTAAATGACCCTACTGGGAAGGGTAGACTGTCTGAGTACAGCTCACAAGTTGGGAATATTAATCTTCTGAGGCTAAACCACTCTGCTCGGGAGGGGGGATCCTTTTGGGGGACACCACACTGTCTGAATACAACCTTCGATCTTGGAATCATCAATTCTGTTGAGGGTAAACGACCCTACTGAAGAATGTCCTTCGGATAAGCTACGACTAGCTGGGGAATTTGATCCTTCTTCAGTAAGGGACATTGTTATCTCAGAAGCGCGACCTGCGTGAGGATCGAGTCTTTCCGTTACGAGCTTCTGGTCAGTACTGCAATCTTTTGATCGTCCACCTCGTATGATCAAAAAACCCTGCAACACCACAAACGAGACAAGACAAGTCTATGCAACCAAATTTATTCAGGTTAGCGTTAGTGACATCATTTTCAGTTAATTCAAAGTTTTAGCAATTATTGGCAAGGGCCAACGATGTTATACACTTGCTAGTTTTATTAAACCTTGGCGTTTGTCATGTACAAAACAGTAAAGAACCAGCATCAAATACTGAATAACATGTTTTATTGATTGGGCCCCTAAATGGGCGGAGTTTTGTACACGGGATGTAACTCCTGAAAAGAGGAAGCTACGCACAATAAATATACAAGTATGCACAAGAAGCATAAATATAATGACAAATCAAATTCGCACACATGTCGGCAACGGGATGCAGACGAACATCATGAGCTGATCCTCCTATGACTCACCTGACTCTAGTGCTTTCCCGGTATTCACACTTCTGAAGAGATTGTATCTGATAATCGACCCCTCAGGTATATTCTCCCGCACCAATGCGCACCGCAGTATCAAATTCGGACCGCAGTCATTTGCTTTTCAAATCCCTAACTTTTGCGTGAACCGCCCTTTACGGGTTTTCAGTTCACCGGGATACCCTTTTTTGCCGAAGCCGCCCAGTGTAGGTTTTCAACTTCGCGGGTGTACATTTTTTCAATTTTATCCCTAATTTTTGCCCGAACCTTTCATTCTATTTTTGGTTCGCCAGGATGCCCCATTTTTGCCTGGACTCTCTTTTTTCTGTCCAGCGGGTCAATTTCAAGCAAAGTATTTTTTAACTGCGTCCGAATTCACAGGCGACGTAAAGTCTTCACCGTCCATGGTGGACAACAACAAAGCTCCTCCTGAAAAGACTTTTCTGACAACGTATGGCCCTTCGTAGTTGGGGGTCCACTTGCCCCTGTGATCTGCCTGTGGCGGGAGAATCCTCTTTAGCACAAGGTCGCCCGTCTGAAAGCTCCGAGGGTGTATCTTCTTATCATACGCTTTCTTCATCCGGCTCTGGTACAACCGACCATATGCTAGAGAAACTAGCCTCTTCTCATCCATTAAACTCAGCTGGTTCAATCTGTCTTTCTCCCATTCTGCCTCGTCTAGTTGGACATCTCGTAATACTCTCAGGGAAGGAATCTCAACTTCCAGTGGTAACACTGCTTCCATTCCATATACCAACGAGAACGGGGTTGCCCCGGTTGATGTGCATACCGTCGTACGATAACCGTGCAAAGCAAAAGGTAGCATCTCATGCCAGTCCTTATAGGTCACCACCATCTTCTGAACAATCTTCTTTATATTCTTATTGACCGCTTCAACAGCGCCATTCATCTTGGGTCGGTAAGGAGAGGAGTTGTGATGCTCGATCTTAAAACTCTGACACAGCTCCTTCATCATCTTGTTATTTAGGTTAGAACCGTTGTCGGTAATTATCCGCTCGGGGATTCCATATCTGCAAATGATATCTCGCTTGATAAACCTGGCTACCACCTGCTTGGTCACATTCGCATAGGATGCCGCTTCAACCCATTTGGTAAAATAATCAATTGCTACCAAAATGAACCGGTGTCCGTTAGATGCCGTCGGCTCGATCTTTCCAATCATATCGATTCCCCACATTGAGAATGGCCACGGTGACGACATCACATTCAGAGGACTCGGAGGCACATGGATCTTATCTGCATAAATCTGGCACTTATGACACCTCTTCGCAAACTTGAAACAGTCAGTTTCCATAGTTAGCCAGTAATAACCTGCCCGCAGCCGCTTCCTCATCATAGCGTGCCCACCAGCATGCGTACCAAACGTACCCTCATGTATTTCCTCCATGAGCAACTTCGCCTCTTTCTCGTCTACACAACGTAGTAGCACCAAGTCGTGATTTCTCTTGTATAGAACACCGTCTGGATTCAGATAGAAATTGCCCGCCAATCTCCTGAGAATCTTCTGATCGTGACTGGATGCCCCAGCCGGATACTCTTTGTTTTTTAGGAAATTAAGGATATCAAAATACCAGGGTTTATCATCAGATGCTTCGTCAATGGCAAATACGAAGGCGGGTCTGTCAAGCCGAGAGATAACAATTCTGGGAGCCTCATTCTAGAAGTTGACTTTATACATGGAAGACAATGTGGCCAGGGCGTCAGCCATCTGATTCTCTGCTCGCGGTACATGATGTAACTCAACCTTGTCAAAGAAAGGCAACAATCTCCTCGCGTAATTCATGTATGGTATCAAATTAGGCTGACGTGTCTCCCACTCTCCTTTTATTTGATTCACCACCAGAGCCGAGTCTCCGTATACATCCAGATTTTTGATTCGCAAATCAATGGCTTCTTCAAGCCCCATGATACAAGCTTCGTATTTGACTTCGTTATTGGTAACTGGAAAGGTCAATCGAGCAGTAAATGGGATGTGCGACCCATGTGGAGTAATGATGATTGCCCCTATTCCGCTACCGTAGGAGTTTACAGCTCCGTCAAAGATCAACTTCCATTTGGAACCCAATTCTGGTCCTTCGTCCGACAACGGTTCTTCACAATCTTTCATCTTTAGGTACATGATATCCTCGTCAGGAAAATCAAACCTCATTGATTGGTAGTCCTCAATAGGCTGCTCTGCCAAGTACTCAGATAATACACTCCCCTTTATAGCCTTCTGTGAGACATACTGGATGTCGTATTCGGTTAAAACCATCTGCCAACGGGCAATTCTCCCCGATAATGCCTGCTTTTTAAATACGTATTTGATAGGATCCATCTTCGAGATGAGCATGGTTGTATGGTTCAGCATGTATTGTCTCAAACGCTTGGCGGCCCAGGCTAGCGCGCAACAAGTTTTTTCGAGCATTGAATATCGAGATTCACATTCAGTAAACTTCTTACTCAAGTAGTATATTGCATGCTCTTTTCTTCCTGTCTCGTCGTGTTGACCGAGAACACAACCCATACTTCCCTCAAGAACTGTCAAATACATAATCAAGGGTCTCCCTGCCACTGGAGGTATCAAAATAGGAGGCTCTTGCAAATACTGTTTTATTTTATCGAACGCCTTTTGACAATTTTCATTCCATGTTACAGCCTGGTCCTTTTTCAACAGCTTGAACAATGGCTCACACGTGGCCGTTAGGTGAGATATGAACCGAGCGATGTAGTTCATCCTCCCTAAAAACCCACGTACTTCTTTTTCTGTTTTAGGCGTTGGCATTTCCTGTATCGCTTTTATTTTTGCAGGATCAACCTCTATTCCTTTTTCGCTCACGATAAACCCCAGCAGCTTACCTGACCTCACCCCGAAGGTGCACTTGTTAGGGTTCAGTCTCAGCCTGAACTTCCTAAGCCTTTTGAATAGCTTCAGTAGATTCACCAAATGTTCTTCCTCCGTCTGGGATTTGGCAATCATATCATCGACATAAACCTCGATCTCCTTATGCATCATATCATGAAAAAAAGTCGTCATTGCACGCTGATATGTTGCCCCAGCATTCTTTAATCCGAAGGGCATCACTTTGTAACAAAATGTTCCCCAAGGCGTGATGAAGGTAGTCTTCTCCATGTCTTCTGGCGCCATTTTAATCTGATTATAGCCCGAGAAGCCATCCATGAAGGAGAATACGGAGAATTGAGCAGTGTTGTCAACCAGCACATCGATGTGAGGAAGCTGAAAATCATCTTTCGGGCTCGCTTTGTTCAAATCACGGTAATCTACGCACATTCTCACTTTACCGTCTTTCTTTGGCACTGGCACGATATTAGCGACCCATGAGGGATATTTTGTAACAGCTAGGAAACCAGCATCCCACTGCTTTTGAACCTCCTCCTTAATTTTCACTGCCATATCCGGCCTAGTTCTGCGAAGCTTCTGCTTAACCGGTGGGCATTCTTCTTTTAGCGGCAGACGGTGCACAACCATATCTGTATCCAGCCCAGACATGTCTTCATACGACCAAGCGAACACATCACTGTACTCTCTGAGCATTTCAACCAGTCTTCGCTTGACGTCGCTCTGCAGCGCGGCTCCTATACGGATGTTCCTTTCAACCCCTTCCGACCCCAGGTTAATAATTTCAATGACCTCCTCATGAGGCAGAATGATTCGTTCTTGTTGCTTTACCAACCAAGACAACTCTTCGGGAACGTCGCCATCTTCAACAATCTCTTCTTCAGCCTGAAATACCGGGTGCTCAAAGTCGAAATGAGTCATAGGCGGTTCAATGATGTCATCTGAAAATATTATCCTGCAAAAGGAATGGTTAAATGCTTCAAAATATGTATAAAGCGAATAACCACGTTGCCATTTTATTGTAAAACACAAAAACAGGAAAAACAGAGATCGCAATATTTGTACATGAAAAAACGCCTTTTATTTAATGATTAAACAACGCAATGTACATAACAGCACGGCCCTAAGCAAAATCACGATGCCCCGGGTAAGACACCGGATTGTTCAACAATTAAGAAAACAAAGTATTACTGTTTGGTAGTCACAGGAACAATCTCCTGAATAGACCAATTGCATAATCCTTGTCCTGGCACGCTCGGCTGAATCCAGGCGTCCATGTCGCAGTCACTGTCTCCTTCTTCAGAATCTGAAACAACGTTGATGGCCTTGTGATACACTCCACTAGCTGTGATCGTTATTGGTCCTTTGAAATGGGGTGCCCCAGCAGCAGGCATTGATGACGACGGTTGATATCCCAGCCCAAATCTGTCCATCTTCACGGGAATATCCAGAACCTTGCCCCAACCTTTTGTCTCACCAGTCTTTACTAGAGCCTGAGCCTCCTTGTATGATGAGACGGCCACCTCTGACACTTTACTCAGCCCTGGAACTTTGTCTTTGATGCGCAACCCTTCAAAGGCTTGACAGGGTGTTTCATGAATCTCGCCGTCGACTTCTACGTACTTGAATGATGACAGATGGCTAACCAATATATCTTCTTCTCCACAGACCGTGACCACACTGTCCCCTACCATGTATTTCAGCTTTTGGTGCAAGGTATATGTGACTGCCCCAGCACCATGGATCCATGGTCGTCCGAGAAGACAGCTGTATGTCGGCTGGATGTCCATAATGTAAAATTCAGTTTCGAAAACCTCCGGCCCCACCTGTAGAGGTAACGTTATGGATCCAAAGACTGTTCTTCGTGTACCATCAAATGCCCTGACCACCAAGTCACTAGGCGTACAAATGATTCCCCTGATGTCCAATTTCATCATTGCTTTCTTTGGCAACACGTTTAAGGAAGATCCGGTATCTACCAGTACGTGGGACATGACTGAGCCCCTACACTCAACCGAGACGTGCAACGCCATGTTATGCTCTCTCCCCCTCGGGGTCAAATCAAAGTCTGTAAATCCCAAGCTATGGACTGCGTTCACATGCGCCAAAACCCCCTCCAACTGATTCACAGAAACATCTTGGGGTACGAATGACGTATCCAGAACTTTCAACAATGCATTCCTATGAGCTTCGGAACACAATAGCAACGACAGTATGGATATCTTCGATGGCGTCTGTTGAAGGTGCTCAACAATCTTATAATCACTCTTACGAATAAGGCGCATAAACTCTTCTACATCCTTCAATGACGTTTCTTTTTCGTTCCTCTGCACATGGATATCCTCATTCATTTTTCCCTTTCCTTTCACCAACCGTTCAGCCTCTACCTCAGGCGATATAAAAATTCTCCCACTTCTCGTCATCCCTCCGGTGTCGACGACATTTTCTACAACCTCAACTGGCTGTTTACTAACATCAATTTTCACCCCATCACAGTATGCTTCCAACCCATAAGTCCAGGGTACTGCCTTAGTGCTCTCATAAGGGATTGGTCCTGCCTTGGTGATAGTGATCGGCGGTCGCCTGGCTGGCGCTGTTATAGTTATTGTTTTTCGGGGAATTGTCACGGTAGCTACGTCACTTTGCTCATCCGCTGATAACTCTGCAGGTTCTTCAACTGCCGTTCTGTTGAATTGTAATGTGCCTCCATCTATCAAGGTCTGAATACCCTTCTTCAATTCAGCACAACCCCCAGCTTGGGTCCAACACTCTAAACAAAACTCATCGTAGCCCGGATACACACCTCCTTTCAATAATCTGCTCTTTATCTCACACAACGGTGTCTTTAGGTCATCAACATTCATGATCAAGTTCAAACCCTCCTCAGTTAAAATAGCATTTGCCCCATGATTGGGCATGGGCTTTTGTACTATATTCGGACCTGCTTGCCCGAAATTGATGGCCTTGCTATCCAACAGATCCTTGAACACGTGGCAACTCTCTATGTCGTGGCCAGGAGCCCCAGTGTGGAATTCACAGTGCTTGTTCGCGTCAAAGCCGTACGGAGGAGTGCCTGTTACTGGCGCCATAGTCCTCTTTTCCACCAAGTTCAAACCCAGTAACGTCTGTAGCAATTCTGCATACGTTGAAGGAGGCGTTTCAAACACCCTCCTTGGTTTGCCCCCCTGGATTCTGCGCTGGGCAGGATGTGCCCCTTGTTGTGGCTGCTGTTGCTGCGGTGGTATTGGTTGTTGATGAAATGGAATTGTGACACTTGCCACCTGTTGCGGATGATTGTACTGATTCCGACCTCTGCCCCGGCCTCGGCCTCGGCCCCCGAATACTGCACTTGCATCACCTTGACGGCACCCACCGAAAGCCCTTCTGTTACTGCCGACTGAAGTGGATTCCTCAGCTTGGAATCTTCCCAGTTTAATATTGCTTTCAATTTTCTCACCCATCAAGATTAGGTCCGAGAAACTGCCCAAGGAAGTATGAAACAGCTTGTCATAAAACACACCAGTAAATGTTCCTATGAACATATCATTCATTTCTTTGTCATCTAAAGGGGGATGAACTCGTGCGGCCATGTCGCGCCACCTCTGCGCATATTCTTTGAAGCTCTCATCTTTCTTCTGGGACAACCCCTGCAATTGGACCCGGTTGGGTGCCAAGTCACTATTGTACTTATAATGAGCCTCAAACGCTTCAGCCAGCTGCTTCCAAGTCTTTATCTGAGTAGGCTCCAATCCCATGTACCACTCAAGGGAAGGACCAGACAAGCTGTCTTGAAAGAAATGCATCAGCATCCTCTCATCGTTCGAATAAGCCGACATCCTTCTATAGTATGATCGCACATGCACCTTTGGACAGGTATCCCCCTTATATTTGTCGAATGTGGGAGCTTTAAATTTTAGAGGTACCCTCAGGCCAGACACCAGACCCATTGTGGTCATATCTAAACCAATAGCACTTTGATTCACAACACCTTTCATCTGCTCTTCAAGTATCCTAATTCTCTGAGAGTCATCCATAGGACCTTCAAAACCTCCACCAGAGAAAGCATCTTCTTGCTGATCTTCTAGCCAATTACCGTTCCCAGTTCCGTATCCATCATACCCGTTGTTACGGCCAAATCTAGTCTGATTCATTATAGGGCCCCGCCCCCTGTTACCATACCCCGGAGCGACTCCGGCGGGTCCAAAAGACATTATCCCAGCACCATTCCCATTACCGAATCCGCCATAACCCTGATTGATATTACAAAATCCATCCTGTCCGAAGCCCTGAGCGTTGAAACCGTACTTCCCAGCATGATCAAACCCCTGGTCATTAAAGCCAAATCCGTTGTTACCGAAGCCATTACCTCCAATATTATCACCACCCAGATTGACATCTCCAAACCCAACGTTGTTGACGACAGTCTCGTTACTGATTCCTGCGTTACCATTCCCGGCGGCAGCGCCATTGTTCACATTGACAGCAGGTATGTTCACCACAGGTGGAGCTACCGGTGTAGGAGTACCATCCCCATGAATAGTGTCAACTCGCACAGAATTATGGTCTTCGTTTCCGTGCCCAACATTTCTCATCAGCAAAGGTTGCACCAAAGCTTGCAAGTTCTCCTGGCCTTTCACAATGGTCTCCATTGTCTGCATGAATAGTGCCAGCTTCTCACGCATGTCCTGCATTTCATTCTGCATCTGATCCATAACTCTTCTGCAGTTGGTACGAGTGGAGTATCAGTGCAGGCGTTGACTTTCAATCCTGAAAAGACCTGTACGGTGCAGGGGATGAGATACAGTTTAATAATCACCTGTAATGCAATATGAATGTGAATGCAATGCGATATGTGTCTGTGCATTAGGGCATATCACTCCCCGATTCTAGTGCGAATGTGTTAGTGTGGTGACAGTGACAGCAATACGAAGTTCGGAGCCGAATCATAGAAAACACCTCATATATTGCAGAGAAATCCATCAAGTCAGGAATACAATATCAATGAGTGTACAATAAGAAGGCATGACCTCAACCAACAATCCTGGTGATGGTCAGCACAATGCAAATAAAGCATACACATTAATACATGAAACGGTCAAGTGCTCCCATATGCCTGGTACTCCTCTAATAACCTCTTAGTCTCTGGATGACTTGGTCGGGTAAGCAGACCCTCAACAAGTAGATCTCTTCGCTTGAGAACACGTCGTAAATCACCAGCAGATTCCTCCCATGCCCCTTCTCCGAAGCGATCCTCTAGCTTCCGTTTCTGAGACACAGCCTCTTTCTTGCCCTCGATGGCCTTGTTCAATGAGTTCTGAAGACTATATCTTGCCATCACCTCCTCCTCATACTTTTTATTGCTAGCCTTCAACTGTTCTTCGAGTTCAGAAATTTGCTGCTTCAATTTGTCTTCCCTCTTTTTGTTGCTGGTTAGCGTAGCATTCCACGTTTTGTTACAAGAAGAGATTTCCCGGTGGGCGGCATCGAGTGCTTTCTTCTTGGACTCCAACATATCATGAGAGCTTCTGAATTCTTTCCCCAGGCGTTCACGCTTCTTTTTCTCTTCGGTCAGTTCAGCACCTAGCCTGTTTACTAACTCAGTCTGCTGTTGAAAAGAATGCACGGCCTGGTTCTTCTCACTACGCATTTGAGCCAGTTCCTTTTCTAACTCTTCATTAGCCAACAGCAAGGCTTCCTTCTCTTTTACAACTCGCTCGTAGACCTCCATAGTAACGGTGGTTGGTTCCTCTACTGGAACATGAACATGGACTGGTGCATCTGGAAACGGCATTAGCAACTGTTTTGCTCTCTCTTGTATCCGAGCTTTGTATGGTACATAAGCCTGACAATCATTCTTCCCCAATAGTGGTTTCCATCTTCTGTTGATATGCATCTAAGCATGCTGAAGCTTGGCTAGTAACTCTCCATTCAAGTCACCGGTGAAGTACAGAGATTCCTGTACTTCTTCCTCCCTAGGTGGGTTCTTCAATGCGTATCCAAACTGGCGAACAAATAGAGATGGATTGTAATTGATGCATCTTTTCCTTCCTATCAAGGGCACGTTCGGATACCCAGAGCAACTGAAAATAAGCTCAGACCCCAGCAAGTCTCGGTCAAACCACTCGATGTCTTCAGAAGATAGCCTCATCAGGCGCTCTGGCCAGTCATCTGTAGTTGCACCATCTACAAAAGGTCCCTTTAGGGGGAGGTGGCTCTTAAACCACATGTTCAACAGCGGCGCACAACAGTAAACAGTCTTTCCTCTCCTATTTTCATTTTTGTAGTGCAATGAATGATAGAGATCTCCAATCAAAGTGGGTACAGGGTTGCCAGCAGCAAACAGATGAAAGGCGTCAAAGTCCACAAAATCGGGTAAATTGGGAAACAACACTATTCCGTAGATGCACAGAGCCAAAATAGCATTAAAGACTACCCAGCATCCGCTCTTGGCATATTCTTGGGCTTTGCCAACCAGAAAACCGAGGGAGAAGCCTGGAACCCCGAGCCAAGAAGTCACTAATAGTTCAGAAGCGTTCATGTGTAAAGCCTTAGCTAAGTCCTCCAGCTTGGGCTTAGCGTCACAATGGATGAAAGGAACCTTATTTTGCACCGGCAGCTCGATAAACTCTGCGTACTCTTCCATGGTAGGCCCCAAAATAAAGTCAGCAAATGTGAAACATCTCAAGGCAGGGTCATAGAATTGCATCAATGTATACAGCCCATTCAGCTCAACAGCAGTTGGCTTGCAGACCAGTCTCAACAGTCTTCCATAACTCATCCTGAAACTTCTCCTGACCTCCTCATCAGCAAGGGAAATCAGACCAAGTAGGGGAGTAACGTCAGGTGTAGGTAACTTGTATGCAACTGTCCTTCTCAAACCAGCCATGACCAATAATCAGAAGTCCGGACACTAGAATTAGGGAATATGCAAATGCACCTGCAGCACAGACACACGTTAATGAAATGCACATGATAATGGTTATGCGAACAATGCAATGCAAATAGATGCAACAGGGACCAAATGCCATGGCTGAGAAGCCCGAACCACTTCATAAGTCTCAAATAGACCATCCAGAATTCCTCAAACCCTGGTCTTAGACAGACCCAATACAAAGCTTCAACTCTGGTATCTGATAGACCCCTCAACTGTCCATAAATATCCTGAATCTCAAATCAAGAAACAAACCGGTATCTGAAGGTCTAGTTACCTGCATAGCCCCAAACCCTCTCACAGGTAGGTGTCCTAGTAACTGACAATGGTATGGCATCCTATGCGGTCGTCGGCGTCACAGACTTTCAGGGTTGATGATACGATTCCCAGAAGGAGTGGCATCATCAAATCTTGAAGAGGCCTCACTTAGCCAACTTCCAATTGATCGGTTCCCGGAGTCGACAATTCAACTAACCAACAACCCCTTCGACCCAAAGGGTAGAAAAAGAAGTCAACCAGAAGAACCTCGTCCGAGTGTGGATTTTGCGGGACACTAATGCAAGCAAAGCCGGCACGCGCCTACTACTTTCCACTCTAATTCTAAGTGCACTCAAGCCCAGGTCCGGCTTATCTCTCAATCATAGAACACCCGTCACACCCCAATACAACACTAATAACAATAATATGATGCTAAAAGTAAAATACAGAAAAAGTAAATCTATACAAAATCCTCGACGGGAAAACAAGCGCTAGGATTGACTCGCGTAGGGGACCGTTGGATTCCCCAAAGGAGGGAAAGGAAACGCTCGAAGTAAACCTAACGCAAAGACGGGAAAGGAATGGTCATCGTAACCAAATCCTGGATTCGGGAGTCGGTTACGCAAGGGGAAGGTATTAGCACCCCTCACGTCCGTCGTACTCGACGGGATCCACGCTTGTTTTCTGGTACGGATTGTTATTCTATCTATTCTACAGGTCTGGGGTTAAAAGAAAATAAAATGACTCGGCAAAGTATCGCACTTTATGCCTACGTATTCCCGTCTGGAACGAGAAATCAGAGTCAACGTAGTTCGCCTACCTACGGGAAAGGAGGGGAAGGTTGCTCGCTAGGATATCGCATCCTATGCCTACGTACTTTCATACAACATGAAAGATCAGAGCAAACGTAGTTCGGGCCACGTACGACACAAGTCTATCTTGATTGTTTTTATCCTTCTGAAAAAGGTTTTCTCCTGATTATGGGTCCAAGCGGACAAAAATGACGTTTTTGATTGGTTTACAGTCTTTTACGCAAGAGCTGTTTTTTATTGTGTTTGAAATGTTTATTGTGTTTTTTTGAGAAAAGAAGAGAAACAGCAACTCTAACCTATGGTTGAAAAGGGAATCAAACTAACCTAATGTTATCATGCATGGGTTAAGACCTAATGTCTATCATGTTCCTCTCTTGCGCAGAGAGAAACAGAGATCCTAAGGGGATAGACGGAAAAACAACAGCATATATACAGTAAAGCAGTAAAATGCATGAATGCAGCAGCACAAGCGAGGCAAGGGAGTCCCACTCAACCTCGAACCTAGAAAACAACAGGCAAAAGCGAACAAAATTCACTTTCAACCTAACAGATTAATTGGCAAACAATACAGTCCGGGAAACTCAAACAATACATCAAAAGCTTCTAAACAACAAAAATAAACAGCAAACAGCAACTCTGCACAGCAAGCTCCATCATCTTCTATCTTCAAGTCATCTTCAAAACATCTACAAGCTTCAAGCAATCATCAATCTTCAGGGAGGGAAACTCTAATAATAAACACCTTCAACAACTTCAAACAGCAAGGCTTCAAACAGCAGCAGTCACATGCACAGCTTCAACAGCACAATCTTCATCTTCAAGCAAGGTCTCTATCTTCAATCTTTCATGGCTTTTCTTCAAATCAAACTCTCCCAGATGAGTAGCAGTTAACAAGATGAATTGGATGTTAAACAGTCAGTTGCCTACCAAAGGTGGCCTACTGACTGTTAACAAAATACAAATAGTTTTCTCTCAAAAGTTCTATCTCTTAAATACATTCACTAATCCTTCCAAAGGAAGGAGGTGAGTATTTAAAAGAGACTTTGAATCATAGAGAAATAATGGAGGCAAACAAGACCTTCCATGTTTATGAAGCAAGTTTTCTACTCTAAGCTCTACCTAGCCCCTAGTTCCTATAATCTTCAACAGCTGCAAGCAAGCTACACTCTCCATCAACTCTTGAAATTGATCTTCACTCCTTTTGTCTTCAATGGGCTTCATCAGCAAAGTCTTCAACTCAAACCCATACCCCCAAGCAAGCCCAATAACCCACACAATCAAACAATAACCCTAGAAAGGGCACACCATACAATCAATCAATTATAAAAATATACTAAAAGTATTAATATGATAGGGGAAATTCTAATATTTTCTAAGGGATCTACTACACTTACCCATAATACCCCTATAGTCCCATCTTCTAATTCAACCTAAAAACCCAAAAAGAAATTGTTTTGTTACACCTATGTTATGTTCAAAACCCTAATTAACTAGTCTAATAGTTTCTAACTAAACTACCTAAAATGAAATCCTAGAAATTGTGGTATAAAAACCAGGGGCACCTAATATCCATATCTAGTTGTACTAAAAAGAATGGGGTGAAAATCCTAAAGGAAACTCTTAAACTAAATTCTACAAATGGTAGCATCAACTAAAAGAATTAAAAAAAGCAATTAAATGTAAAAATATGCAAAAAATATAAAAATGAAGTAAAATGACAATTTTATGATTTTATATTTTTCTTGACAGAAAATGGAAAATGGGGGAAAAAATCCCATTGAAAAATATTCATTTTTCAATTTAATATGGTTTTTCAAAGTTATAAAAATTTTGGAGTGAAATTAATATAAAAATGATGCAGGGGGTGCACAAAGAAATAAAATCCAGTTATTATTGGTGATGGGCCCAGAAGGTGGGGTGCGCATAGAATAGCGCTTGGGCCCAGCTATGATTCAGAAAACGAAATAAAATGAAAAGAAAAACAATCAAACACACAGTGCAAATAGCATTGAATTACAGTTAAATTTCAATTGGGCCTTGCGTGGGGGGGGGGGGGGGTGGATAGCGAAGTCACAAAGCCCAGCAAGCATTTTTAAATGGAACGCAGCGTTTTACGCTGCAGCTGATCTCCCTCCAACTTTGTGTTTAAATCTCGCCCGTTAGATCTCTTCCCAGTCAAATGTTCAACGCGTGATCCAACGGCAGCCCAGTCATCTTCGACCTTGGTCATTTAGGGTTTCTGAACTCCATGAAAACAGTTCCCATGCGTGAAACTTCCATCAATGCGTGCTCACTCATCTCTCCATCAAATGACTCGATGTAAGAACCAATCTTGTTCCATTTTCCACGTAGAATATAGCTGTGGCCTTAGATTGCATTGAAACAAACTATATCGTCCAAACCGAAAGGTATAACATCATGAACTCAACATTTCATCAGTTTTCAACCTTCACCAAACTCACCATTCTTTGTACAAAAATAATCCTCATGCTATACTGATTAAAACTAGCTAATTATCTAAGATTCTAACTGCTTATTCACTATGTTCTATGCCCAAACAGAATTCACTTGCATACATCAACCTCCATAAAATCTTGCCAAATGCTCCAGAAATGATCATCTAACCACCTAGAGTATGTTTAACCTAACAATTCTACTTCATGCTACCTAATTCAAGTCAAATCGTGAGAGATACTAACCTAGCAAGAAGATGAAAACAGAAGGTCGAATTCTTCAATTCAAAGCTTGCAATGCTCCAGGATCACTCAATGTACTATGATCTTGATTCTGTATGCAACAATTCTTGCTCAAACCACCTGGATCATCATAACCGACTCTTCTTGCACTTGAAGATGTGAAAATTGCAGAGCACGATTCAGGCACCAATCCACTCAGATCTTGATAGCAATGTGATCAATGATGATTATTGAATAGAATAGAAACAAAATCTTGAAGGAATGATGAAGAAATAAGAAGATTCGAAGCAATTTGCAAAAAAGCAAGATGAAGTGAAACTCTGAGTTTTCTATCAAAATGAAGTTCAACCCTCTTTTGGATCAGTTGGAATGAATATATAGATGATGATGGAAAGTTCCAGAACTTGCTAGATTGATCTCATGAGAAGTTGCTTATATCTTTGCATGAGAAAGTGAAATTGGTGAGTTGAAAAAATCAGTCCATGAAACCTTGTTGCAGCTCCTCATTCTCACTTGAAAATCTCATTAGGTGATATTTTGAACATGTGGAAAGGCCTTGCTAGCTTGCACATTAATCCCTTGTATGCATTGGATGTGTAACTTCAATTATAAGCAAGCTACGATAATTCCCAAATTCTGATCTCAAACCCAAAATCTAACATTGCCAATAGTCTTAAAATGTACTTTAACTTCAAAATGGTTGGTCATATGCTTGGTTTTGCTTTTGTATCAAAATTCACAATTTTGGTCCTTTAAAAAAGTATTTTTCCCTTTATAATTGGTCAATTTTACAATTCTAAGCTATGAACATTTCCAACTTGCCACAACCACTTTTCTAGACTCAAAATGTTATTTGGAGCAAGTTTGATGTTGAACATTTCTTCATTTGAAGTTTGGAAATAGGAGTTTTGGGCATATGCTTGAAATGACCTGTAATTCCACTTTCCCAAAATACCCCTGGCTTGCTAAGATCATAAGTAGAGTTCTACAAATCATATGAAGGCATACTATACCTTTATAGAAAGCTAAGATCATGAGGAACAACTTTCATGTTGGCCAGAAATCCATTTGAAAATTCCTTGAGGGGTAAAAGTTGCTTGGAAATCAAGTAACTTTCATAGACAAATTTCAGTGCCCTCTGATGACCTGTAACTTGCAAGAACCATAACTTGAGTTATATAAATCTCCTTGATGCCTTCCACCACTCAAATTAAAGGTCTTGAGATACTCTACAAGTTTCATGTTGGACAAGGATCCATTTGAGACTTGAATTTTGAATTACTTTGCTTGGAAGTTTGACCTAAATCAGGGGATTTTACTCAGAAACCCTAATTCAGAAACTTCTCTTCTTCTTGATTTCTTTTGATTTCTCCTTGGCACAACACCACATCCATATCCACATATCAAATGAGGCATCCCACATCTTTCAAATAGACCTTGATGCCCTTCAATCAAGCATTTGACCTAGGGTTGACCTAGGGTTGACCCAGATGAAACCCTAGTTGACTGTCTTCAACTGTATCTCTTGTAACCACACCAATGACTTGTCTTACTCTCACAATGACCCTTTAGGTCTTCCATGCCCTCAATTCATAGCTCACCACTTCTCTGATGATCTTTACATATCCTCAAGATAGGAGAGAAACCCACTGCTTGGCCTTTAAACTTCACAAAGCTTCAATTTCTTTCTTGGTGATTTGAATAGGCTTGAATCTTCATAAGAGCCTCTTGAATACATTCCTTGGGGTGAAAAATAACACTTGATCCCTTGTCAGATGGCTTGCCCAGGCTATGCTATGCAAATGATTAGACTATGTACATGACCTACTATGCAAATGACAATGCAATTGAAACATAAACCAAGTGAAGTAGGTTGAGCAAATTTTAGGGTGCAACACAAAGTAACTAAACCATCACTCACACCTCACAAGGGCACACGATCATTTCTGCAGATCCTACGCGGGATCAGACACACAAGAATGCAATCATGATGCTACACATGCAACACGACTCAAAACACTTTTAAATGCACACATGTTTACAAACATATTCAAGAATTCTACACATCATACAAGCACATACAATTATGCACATTCACATCAATATCACCATGCAATTTCCATTTAATTCGAACAATTGCATAAAATTGTCAAACGACCACATTACACATTCCACAATTCACAATCTAGGATTCACGCCATACGGCTACCCACAACACAATATAACTCAGCATGATCGATGCCTCGATCAAGAAAATAATCAAAGTTAAGTCAAAAGCCCGACCTCGGATGGAAACATTAAAGAAAACACAACCTGCCACGTTCGCCATCTACTCGCTTAGCGAACTCCTAGCGAGTATTCGCTACTTGTTCGCCTAGCTAACAAGCTCGCGAAGGCAAACAGAAGCCTCTGACTTCGTTCGCTACCTCGCTCGCTCAGCGAACCTTCGCTACCCCCATTCGCTACCAGCGAACACCACAACATGCATTATGTCCAAGTCTGGGACCATTCGCTACCTATTCGCTACTGCTCGCTTAGCGAACGTTCACGACCAGCTCGCCTAGCGAACAACTAGCGAGTGTCTGCGAACCAGAAATTCCTCACTGTTCAGAATTTCCCAACCTCTCCAAAACCGACTGATTCTCATCAAATAAGTTCCAATAGCCTTAGTCTATCACACCCTGACTATTCTACACCACTTACATCGGATTTTACCCGATAAAACATCAGTTCTACCGATTAAACTCATTATGCCCTAAAATAAAAAATGAGCAAAACTCTCCCTAATCCAAAACAAAACCAAAAAGAACACACATAATCATACACATTGCAAGAATAATAAAGTTTCACACCCTTACCCGATCAATCGAAAGCTTAGAAGTGGATTCTTGATGATTCTAGGTTTTTCTCCTCTTTTCTCTTCTGTTCCTTTCTTTCTCTTCTTTTTCTTTCCTTTTGGTTTCTATTCTCTATATTCTTTCTCTTTTCCACTTATTCTCTTTGTACTCTATTTCTCTCAAAATAACTACTAATCAAGGATTATCTAAAACACCCTCTAATTAATTCCCAAAACTCTCCAAATAATAAAATGCCACAACATACACTCATAACACATTATCACATAATTCCACAATAAAATAACAATTAACCAAATAAACTAAAAGACTCAACAAAATAATGGGAAATTCAGAATTGGGGCGTTACACTTTTAGGTTTTGATCGTTCCTAATTCCTAAGATGGCTAACTAGAGAAAAACTAAAACAAAGGCAAGAAAGATAACAAAATACATCAAATGGGGAAGGGATACATGAAAAAATACAAGGGATGATCAATACGAGAAATAAAGAGGCTCGTTGTAAGGTAGCCCAAAAGGAAGCCTTGTGTGTGAAATGTGTCATAAACAAATAAATAATCAACAATACAAGTTCAAAGAATCAAAAGTGATACTATGGTAACCACTTTGCAATTTAAGATCACAAGTCCCTAATAACGTTTCAAAACAAACCTAGGTCACACGCGAAACCTAATACATCCTTACAAAAGCTCTCACGCCTCAAACTTAAGCCATAAACCTAAAGCTAAATATTTTTGTCTTTTTTATTTTTAATCATTTTTGGTTATTTTTAAATATTAATAATTAAAAAAAATACTATAATAGAATTATAAACCTAAGACGCGCAATCACTCACGTAATTGATAAACAAGCAACAATGAGTGTCACGTTAAACACTTATTAAACCTATCAACCAAATAAAAGATTAATTTTAAGAGAAACAATTGAAATGGACAAATCTAATTAAAACATAAAAATAATTAAATTAAGTTAAATTTAATTATTATAAAGGAAAATGAAATAAACAAAATCTCTTTTTAAAAATGTTTAATAAAAAAATTTAAATGAAACTTGTTTTTATTTTATTCACATGTCAACAATGAGAAAAATAAGAAACAAAAGAATTTTACTAAAGCAGGCACTATACAGGTTGGGGTGAGGATAGAAAAAGGGGCCCAAAGCCCATTTTGCTTTGGAAAAAATGAGGGTTCATGAATCGGGTCAGGTCGCCCCTGCTGCGGTTTGTTTTGACCCTTAACCAAACAGAAAACCTATTACTAAATGAAAACCCAACAGCTGCTACAAGAAAAGAACGAGACACGATCTGGGTAAGGAAAAAACGGAAGAAAACCAACCTCAAACTCATCGTTTTCATTCTGTTCCATCTTCCTCACAACTCTCAATTTCAGAAATTGATTTCCTCTCAGATTTCTCACTAGGATTTGACTCATAATCACTAATCATGTTAAAAAATGGAACAAAATGGAAATCAACAAAATACTGTAAGTTATATTCTCGATTTAACTTTCGCTCATCCACTCTCGCTACGCTCTCTCACGATTTGTTTTCGTCTCACAGATTCCCAAAGCAAGGTTTCATGATAACGACTATGTTCGGTTTGATTTTGTCGAAAACTTTAGTGGGTGCAGATGAAATTGATTTTCCCTGGGTTGAAGCCTTATTTTGTTTCTTTTTTCTCTGAGTTACGATCGCAGGTTGATATGTGCGACAGAGTTTTCAAAGATTTTCGGAAAAATTTCACGGTCGATGTAGTAATGGATGTTTGAAGGTGAAAATATGGTGAGCATTGGTGGATGTTTGTGATAGAGGTATTGGACTGTGTTGTGTTGGTTTTGTGTAGCAGTGCTGAGAAAACTTATAAGAAAGAGGTTGGTTCAAAAACATTTCATGGCAGATAGAAGTTGGACTAGGGTGAATTGGTCGTCGTTATTTAGTTCTACTGTGTGTATTTGGATTCGTGGTTTGGATTCGGTAACGAGGTTTGATTCAACATGGTTACCTTGGAGGGACTAACAAGACAACGAGAGGACGAATATAGTTCATCAAACCGACAGTCACAACACTCACCTCACTAACCTCTCCTCAATTCTGGCCATGTCTATTCTAAATCCTACGCAAGAAACTAATCGTACAAAGCCTAACATGTACAAAACCGAAATCGAGCTATGCAGGATGAGATGAGGGGGAACCAAAATAAACTAATTGAAGATCAATGACTTGCTCGGGATGGTGTTGAAGCGAGGAGGATGAAGGCGACGCAATCGAAGGAAAGACTATGCTAGATAAATTCAAGTAAAACTCGGAATCCCTCCTCTTCTTCTCTTACACAATATAGTCTGTAAATTATATTTTTTTCTTGTTGTTGTCATTAGCAACAGGGATTTGGAGAACCTCAATGAGAGTTCTCGAGGGGGTGAAATGTTGTTGTTCAATAAGGTTCCAGATTGATGAAGGGTGAGTTGTTTTTTCTACTGTCTTTTTTTCTTCTTCTCTATCATCCTTTATGATTTTATTTCCTCCTCTTTTTAAAAACATTCAAACTTGTGGATTAAGTTTTTAAGCACTAAGATTTTGTCTTGTATCCATGATGCACCATTTTTAAACCTCCTCATATTTGCAGGTTGTTGTTGGTTCTAGTGACAAGATTTGTTCAGTTTTGGTTGCAGGTTGTTGTTGGTTCTAGTGACAAGATTTGTTCAGTTTTGGATTGCTTCTAAAAGTTTTTTATGTATAATGGTTAAGGTGTTGCACAAATGGCAAAGTGTGAGAAATGAGTTTTTTAGTTTTTTATGTATAATGGTTAAGGTGTTGCACAAATGGCAAAGTGTGAGAAATGAGTTTTTACCAAAGATGCCAATTTATTGTACTTTTGCTGAGTTTTCTCTTTTTGCAATTGTACTTTCTTTTGTAATTTTCTTTGACTTGTAAATGGGCCTTTTGGACTTGGACTCATACAAAATGTAAATTAGACTTAGTTAATTTTTGTGTAATGGACAAAGAAATGGAAAATGGCATTGAATGAATTTTTGAATTATCGATGAAAGTTTATTTGTACATGATTTTGTAAGTTGGATGAATGGACATGTATATTAAATATAGATATGAAAAAAAATAACTTGGACTTTATGGACTTTAAAATGAACATTGAAATGAATTGGATGGATTAAAACCAGATATGAAATTTGTTTAGAAAAACGGACAAAGAATATTGATAAATGACAAAGTCGGTGAAAATAAGGAAAATGGATATAAATTGAATCCAGGAAAATGGAAGTAAATGTGGGTCAGGAATGAGTTTTTGTAATTTGCCTCCACATTTAAACAACACCTAAAACCTTGAAAATTAACTTGAATGCCATAATTCTTGAATTAAATCGAAGAAAATCCACTATGAATCAATTCTTGATTAATGGCATTACAACCCCAAATCAAACTTAACATGATCTTCAATTGAACAATAATCTTGATAAATTCTTGAATCAATGACAAGAACCTGAACCATACAGTCAGTACTCTAAAATGTACCAACTGCCTTGACCTTTAATAGATTCGCAACTTGACTTCACCTGATGACTTAAGCTTGACACGAAAAACCCTAATTTGACGATCTTCATATATTAAGCACTGTTTATGTCAAACTCAAGTTAAGAATGAAACAATTTCCTCTTTCTCAACCAAGATCAAGTCACATTCAATTTGAAACTAAAAATTGCACATACATTCAACCTGCTAACCTCAAGTAAATTTGAATTGAACGACAACTGCCCATTTCAAACGCAAAGGAGTAAGAAACCTCAATCTTCTTGCCTCGGGCGCATACTGACGAAAGGGTGACTTAGGAAGCTGATGAAAATTAAAATCCTAGTTCAAAACTTTCCATTTAGGCCACTGATGAAACCTCAAAAATATGATAGCCTTGAAGAGATTCATATAAGATGACACAATGATCTGATAAAAACTGCTCATGATGGTTGAAAATATAAAACCTAGCTTCAAACTTGAGTACAATAATCAAACGAAGTAACCTCTGAATAATGGAAATCCACATTAACAGAAAACCTCTGATTCCATATCTTAGAAGCCCAATGAAATGTATGATAATGATTGTCATGACAAAGTGGGCAGTGTAAATGAATGAGAAGCATAAACCAGTGAGGGTTAGGAACAAAAGGAGAAATTTTGGGGTACAACAATTGCCCCTATTCAATCAGCTTAAACTTGAAGGTGTGAAGAGCAACGAATTTCTAACATTCAAGGTATAAGGTATTGAATACAAAAGAACCATAAAACATAGACTCTAGGGTGAAAGATGGATGGATAATGATGTAATAGTTTTGTTTTCTGGTAAAAAAGCTTATGGTGAGTGGTTATAGTTTATCAATGGTGATCTGGTAACGGGATAATGGTACCAATGAAAGGTGATATTGATGAAAGAAAAGATCAATGGATCTATGAACAGGGAAATAAGATCAACGAATCTACGACCCACAAAGTGAAGAGAGACAACATCAACAGATTTGTAACTCAAAGGAAGATCAACATATCTAACGAAAATGAAGTAGGATCAACAGATCTACAACCCACAAAATGGAGAGAGACAACATCAACGGATTTGCAACTCAAAGGAAGATCAATTGATCTAACAGAAAGGAAGTAGGATCAACGGATCTACGACCCACAAAATGGAGAGAGACGACATCAACGAATTTGCAACTCAAATAAAGATCAAAAGATCTAATGGAAAGAAAATAGGATCAACGAATATATGACCCACAAAATAGAGAGAGATAACATCAAGAAATTCGCAACTCAAAGGAAGATTAACGGATCTAATGGAAAGGAAGTAGGATCAACAGATCTACAACCCAAAAGATGGAGAGAAGTAAGATCAACAGATTTACGACTCAAAAGAAAGATCAACAGATCTATGGAAAGGAAGTAGGATCAATAAATATACAACCCAAAAGGCAAAGAGAAGTAATATCAACAAATTTACGACTCAAAAGCTGGGGAATAGGAAGTAAGATCAACAAATCTACTATCCAGGAAAAAGAAAAGGGAGCAAGATCAACAGATCTATAAATGGGAAGTATGATCAACTGATTTACAACCCAAGAAAATATAATAAAGAGTATAATCGATATATTTACATCCTAAAAAAGAGTGATAAGATCAATGGATCTAAACACAGGAAAAAAATCAACAGGTTTATAACCTCAAGAAACAGTAAACAGAAAAATGACTCCACTGGGGAAATAAAGGGTAGAAAAAGGGTAAGATCGACGGATCTATGATCTTGGGGGTTGGTTGAAAGATCTGCTGGGGAATGGACTCGACATTCTCTGTGGGGATATATCATGTGTCATGTTTGAAGATTGATTCAGGATTTAGTGCCAGTTATCAAAATTGGCTTATGCTTTGTATGCATATGTTTGAATTTTTCTATGGCGTAATGCTTCATATCAAATGGAAATGCTACTCATTTAGGTAGATGCAATGCAATGATGATTACTATATGCAAGAATGAAGAGAATCTTTAATACTGTTAGGGATACGAGAGATCTTATATAAGAAACTCTTGTCTACTGGAAGATAAATCCTTGCTTGGGGAGGAAAGAAACCCCAAAATCTCGTTGGTAAGAAGACGTCCTCTGACGTTTTTCCGTGGAATAAAGAAATTTGAAATCTCAATTTGTGAGCATGCTAAGTGCTGCAGATTAATTATCATGAGTGAACAACGGTTATAGCAATTCTAACAATTTATGCCCCATACTGCATAGTCTATGAAGGAACTCGCCTCAAGAGGATTCATACAGAACCTTGTACCATAATGAGTTGAGATATTATGCCCCAGTATTCTGAGCCTTCGGGGTGCTTCTGATTAACTATCTTATTGAATAGGATAACTTCTCATGCTCTTGAGGTGGCCTACCTCAGCGCGAGCCTTTAAGTGACTTTTCCCCTGACTGACAGATCTTTGAGGGAATTCCCCAGTCTGATTACTCTTGGAGAGATTTGTCAAATCTAGACACGACTGCCCTAGTTTGGATGAACTTTAAAGAGATTTCTCGACGTGATTTTCTAGGAATTTCATCTTGGCAGAATTTAAGCTTCTCGACTGATGCCCATTACACAAGCTTCCTTGGCATCAAACACATGTATTCAAGCAGAAAATGTTTATTCTAAGAATGATAGTTCTAATTCAACACACATGTTAATCTTGAAGTTTTTACTAAAAATATGTCGCAAAAACCCTGTGAATGAATCACTAGCTAGGATGCGACATTGATTTTTCAATGAAAGATAGCACGCATATTCAATACCAACAAAGATCTTCTAGCACAAACCATGGGACTCAGGGACGTTATCTCGTTGAAGTATGTTTTCAAAATAAACCTTACTTCAATTAGGTCTTTTGAGGGTTGTAACATGGTCTGGTTTATGGTTATAGAAACAAAGGATATAAGGCTCAAAGTTTATTTGTACCCACCCCTTCTTCGTGATGTTCTCAGTTCTACGTTCATCTAATTTGGCATGAATGCTCAAATTTCAAAAAGTTATTAAATGGTAGAAGTGATGGTTAAGGAACCCACAAGGTTTTCGGAGTGACAATCCCCTTTTGTCTTTGGCGTCTGTAGTCATACTAACTTATTTCTTGCCGAAGATTTTTATTTTGTGATCCTTTTAGTTTTTTAGGCCTTTCATTTTTCCCTAACTTTTTCCTAGACCAAGTCTTTTGGATTTGACTTTGAAGTCCAGTGGGATGCCCCATTTTTTCCTAAATCTCCTTCATAGGTTTTGACTTGACGGGCTTTTTTCATTTTTGATTTATGAACAAACTATGTGACTCTAAGTCGTTTTGACTCATTGAGAAGATCGTGATTGCCTCATTCTTTAACTAGTTGAGGGATAATCATTATTTATTTAACTCCTAGCCTCCTAATGTGTGAGCGATAGGTATGGTGGATCCTTGGATGTTCACTCTCTTTTTGAAAGTTTGGGCGCTCGTTCAGCTTAACTGAAGACTACCATTGCCCAGGTTAAAATTGAAGGCTTTTGTACAAAAGGAAACTCCTACTTCAAGGCTCAAAGGGGTTAACGAGGGTCTATCTCCCTTGTATCTCCAGTGTTTGGGGATTTGAAACAATGACTTACATCATCAGTAGGGCTTTATTCAAAGTATACAACCAGGGAGATTTTTTTTATGTTTAGCTTCATCATCATCCCTCTAAGAGTTTAAGATAGAAGTTGGTATTGCAATACATAAAAAATCTTTATGAGTGAACACAAACAGGTTACTTCATGAAAAGCATAA
Organism: Lathyrus sativus; assembly: GCA_963859935.3. NCBI lineage: Eukaryota > Viridiplantae > Streptophyta > Magnoliopsida > Fabales > Fabaceae > Lathyrus > Lathyrus sativus. Next base: position 359,148,816 of record OZ012738.1, read on the forward strand.
CTATTGTATTATGATTATCATTCAAAAGCAAATAAGTTCTTACATACAAATAATGAAAAATTATAAATGAAAGTGCAGTAAAGAAGCTAATGATTACCATTACTGAGGAGGCTTGACTCCGTTTGGACTTATTGCTTATGAGGATGTTTTCGCAGTCTGAGTGCTCACTTGGGAGGCTTCAATTTATATGCAGACCATCTGCAGTGAACGTGATGACCTTGGTGTCAATCAGATCTTTCACCTTGTGCTTAAGCACCTTATAATCTTCAGTTAAATTCCCCAGCATGGTAGTCACATCGGGCGTTGGCATCAAATTCTTGTGGGTATGGAAAAGGCAATAGGTTCAACTCCTTTGACAGTATCAATCCATCTTTGATTAAATCTGGAAATACCTGATTGTACAACATTGGTAGCAAAGCGAAATATCTCTTCGGCTTTATTGGTCTTTGTCGTCTCTTCTGAGAGCAGTTCTGTTTTTGATACTGATTTGGGCATCCAACTTGTCCACGCGCTTTCCTCTTCAAATTTGGATTAGGAACAGGCAAAGGTTGCTAGAATGGGGGTTCTGAAACCCACGACCATGAAATATGTCTTTATCCTAAGGTGGATCCTGGAGAAAGGAAAAGAGCATCCATCCTTTTAGCAGTAGCTGGAGGGGGATCACATTGTATGCTCATGTCGCTTGGTGTGAACTCGATCGCCTTTGAATCAATGAACTCTTGGACCTTATACTTAAACCTCATACAATCTTCAATGTTGTGACCAGGTGCTCCAGAATGGAAATCACACCTAGAATTGGCATTATAGCCCAGAGGAATCTTTGAGGGAGGTGGTCCCAAATTACAGAGCTTAATCAGCTGAAGCTTGAGTAGGTGTTGGAGTAACTGCGCATATGGCATTGGGATCAGATCAAACTTCTTCTCAGGATTCTTTGGCCTTTGTTCAAATTTTTTTCTCTTAGGATTCTCTAGGAAAACAGGAAGTGCCTGCTGATAGGGAGATTCTGGAACCATAGGTCATGGAGAAGATTCACGAGGTAGCTCATGATTTGGGAGATATCCCAAAGGAAAGGGAGGAATAACAACTTATATTGTAGCATCGGGCATAAGATTGCCTTCTTTCCTCAACACCGTCCTCAAGATTTCCATGACTAGGCTCACCTGAGTTTTTAATTGATGAACTTCCTCCCTTAACAGTTTCTGACTTTGGGATAAATCCCGCATGTCTACCATAAACTGTCCCACCCGGGGCCTCACCTGAGCTTGCATTTCCACCAAATCTGCTTGCAATTACTCCATAATTAGCCTTTGATTATTACGAGTGTAGTAGGAATGTCGGGGAGTTAGTTTGTCTACTGCAGAAGGCCAAGTTGTTGTAAGTTTGGTTTTGCTTCATGGAATGTATAATTATGCATGAATGTGTATGGAATGATTGAATGATGTTCAAGGGACCTTTAAGACTTGTAGTTATTGTAGGTATTGTTGTGAGAGAATTGTGTATAAACAATGTAAGTTGCACAAAATTTGGAGAATAAAGAAAAAAATTCATTCATTCATTGAGAACCACATACAAGCAAATGAGAGCACGTTCATTAAGATAAATACATAAGTCTCGATGTTATGATAAGCTATTATAAGATAACATTCAAAGAGTCTTCTTCCGAATGTGCTCTTTAATTTTCTTTGACTCAATCACAAATCTACTAACCAATTCATCACAGAGGAGTATGAAATTGTTGACCAAGGGAGGAACATTATTGCCATCCATGTCTTGGAGTACGCTTTCCAGCCTCCTAGGTACATATTTGATCTTGAGGTTGCAATACTCCACTAGGCCATTGTACCTGGCACAATACATTTTCAAGGCTGGTTAACATATTTTAAGAGACTCCACTTGGGTATCCAGCAGCTCATTATTAGGATTTTATTTTTATTTTCAGATTTTAGAATATTTTTAGAAATTAGTTATTATTTAGATTATTATGAATCATTTTACTCAGTCTGCCTGTTTGAATGTTGCCTCCACGTGGGTAACATGCAGATGATCAAGTTTAGCCGTGGATGTCGTCGAGGACTTTTGATGTTTTGGGTCGTTAGCCATTGTGATTGACTTAGAGGGTCTTGCTCTGATAGTGTAACATCGGGTTAGGGTTTTTGAGTCAAACTATATTTTATTGAGTTTTGTTATGTTGATTTCCTTGCGGCGCTAGGAAAACTTTGAATTATTACCTTTTTGAGTTCCGCTGCCATTTGAGCACTTTTGAGTAATTTTGAGAAAACCCGTTGTTTACGGGGCATTGACCTTGATTTGAAATTATTGAGAAATGTACGCCCTTTGAGGTATTTTATAGCGTTTAAAATTTTACTCTGATAAATTCGATTATTTTGCCATAATATTCACGGCTTTTATTTCGTTATTATTCTTCATTTTTATGGTTGTAACTTATGCGAGTATATCGTCATTGTGAAATTCCTTTGCTATTTTCGTACATTTCCCATATTTTCATTATTTTATTCACCGTTAAGTCCCTTCCGAAGGAATAGGTCTAACCGTTTGACCGTTGTGTCAATAGTCCTCACCTTTGACCCATTCAAAACCCTAATTGCATAGGCGTCCCGCCATGGACCAAATTACCCTTTACCCTAGCATTAGGATAAGGAGTCGCCGCACCCCACATTCGGTTTCTCGCCGTGGAATACCTAGTTTATCTCTTTTAATTCAATTCAATTACAATGTAGAAATAGGAGTCGCCGCACTCCATGTAAGCGCTTCCTTAAAAACGCTTATTCCTCCATTGAAACCTTGACCACGGTTAAGAAGTTTCTCTTCCTCCCTTTTGAGGGGAACTATGATTACTTTGATTCCATCCCCTACCCAGGATACGTAGGCACAAGATGCGAATCTTGGCGAGTAAACTTAGGACTAACCCTTAGGTCTTTCTTTTCACCTTCTAACCCTTAACACATATACCCTTAAGCAAATAAACAAGCAAAATAATAAACTTTAAACAAGAGGTTCCTGTAGAGTACTATAAAAGTTTAGGGTGCTAATACCTTCCCTAGGCTTAACCGACCCCTTACCTAGATCTCTCCCCGCATTGTTTACGATGCAAAATAGGTTTTTCCTTTCGTTAACCTTTCTTTCGGATAAATCAAAGACCGGTTGTGAATCAAAGATTGTGATTCAAATTAATTAATAATTTGATATCTTATTCTCACTGCAACAGAAGATGGCGACTTCACCGGGGAGACCTAACTTTTAAGGGTTACCCCTACTTTGTTTTATTTTTACTATTTGCTTGCTTGTATATAATATATCTCTTGTACCTTGCTTGGGGTATCTTTGTTGTGAGATAAGTCCTACACCCATACTTGAGTGACATTATTATAGGAAGGTTATATATTCGACGAGGCTTATAGGGAGTGAATCCCAACTAAGCTGACTTGAGAATCACCGCTCAGTTGAGACCCTTCGAAATTTAGTTCGGTTGAACGAGTATAGTCGTGAAAACCCTTACTATTTTCGGCTAGGAGTCCATGATACTGGGGGCCGTAGTACCCTAACATCACTTTGGCCTTATCTAGGACGTAGTGCGATGACTATGAGGGAGTTGTCCCAAAATAGTTACTACGCGATACTACACTCAAAAGAGGTTCTCTTGAGAATATTATTAACCACCAAGTCATTCGGGAAATTGATAATATCCGAAAGATGGACTGATGACTTTGGGCACTTCTTTAAAACCCTTGTTCTGCAGGTACAACTAACCTATAGTACATACCCTTTTAGGATGGGTAGATCTTGACTCCGCTCATATACCTGTAACCTAGGACTTTTGTTGTTTGTATGTATTTGTGCATTGCATCCATAAAGCATCATATTGCATTAGAGTTCATGGAATTCATCCTTACTTATGAACATTGCAGGATACCCTGGATTATAGTAGGAAAAATACTTTGAAATATTCTTTTAAGAGTCCTAAGTTGGATGACCTAAGGAAGTTAAGAGCTTTGGTTGAAGACCAAGAAGAATTTAGAAGCAAATATGGGAAGCTGTTACCTTTGTTGAAACTTCAAGTGGACGACAAACTTCTTTCTATTTTGCTACAGTTCTATGATCCGGATCATCACTGCTCCACCTTCCCAGGTTATCAGCTATTGCCTACCTTAGAAGAATACTCTCATTTGGTTGGGTTACCTATTCTGAAGGAGCCTCCTTTCCCTTTCTTGGAAGGGAACCCTAAGGAACAAGATATTACTAGAGCCATATATCTAAAGTCATCCGACATCAAAGGCAATATGATTTCCAAAGGTGGAACTTTTGAGTTACCTACGGACTTCTTAATCAAGAAAGCCTAATACTATGCCGATCATATGAGCATGAATATATTTGAGGGAATCCTCGCCTTACTTATTTATGGAGTGTTGCTTTTCCCAAGTTTTGAAGGCCTCGTTGATCTCAACACCATCAAAATCTTCATGAAGAATAATACAATACCGACTTTATTGGCTAGCGCTTACCATTTCGTGCATCTCTGAAACTGCCATGGTGGAAGGATAGTTACCTATTGTGTGCCTTTATTATACAAGTGGTTTATTTTGCACTTACCCAAGTCTGGTCCTTTTTGGGATCTCAATAAAGGACGATGGTCACAAAGGGTTATGGCTCTAACTCACTCGGATATTGATTGGTATAACCATGTGTATGAAGGGACATTAATCATTGACGGTTATGGAGACTTTGCCAACGTACTCTTACTTGGTTTTAATGGAGGGATCAACTACAATCCAATCCTAGCTCGCCGACAGTTAGGATATCCGTTGAGGAACCACCTAAAAGTGTTCATGTGGAGAAAATCTTCTTCAAAGACAATAAAGAGCTTCAAGATTAGATTGTATCTGCATGGCGTCACTTGCATAGGAAAGGTCGGGAAAGTATGGGAAAGCCTAATTGTGTGTCCCTGAAACCATACCTTCATTGGGTCTGAGAAAGAGCTATCAAGTTGAAGATGCCTTATCCTCACCAAGATCCTTTACCTCCGAGAAGGGAGCCTGTTCTAGTATTCATGTCCGAAGCTGAAGAGTTGAGGATCGCTTTGAGAAAAGCACAACATGAAGCAGAAGCATGGAAGAATAAATATCAGGTTATCATCAGTGAGAATGCCGAACTTCAAAAGGAACTTCAGGCCAAAAACGAAGAGGCATTTTCCTACAAAGAAGAGAAAAATCTACGAGGATTTATTTTCCTCCTACTCTTTGAAGTTATGGACAATGCTTCCTTAGGACTGTATTAGCTTTTATTTATCTATTTGTTATGGTTTAATTTTAATAATATTTATTTGTAATCCATTTTCAAAAAAAATAAATAAATAAAGTTTCTTCAGTATCCCGCGATATTCATAAATACTTGAATTCCATGAAGTCTTTTCATCTGTATTTTGCATTTTAGCATCATATTTTTGCATTGCATTTGTCTCCCAGTGTCTAATTCTCGGTTCTCTCGCCTTCCAGTTCCGTCACCCTGAGTTCTCTGCATCGGTACAACACTAGAGCCCAAGCTCGGAAAAGAATGGTAGAACAAATTCAAGAGATTGACCGTGTCAGTAACGAACTTGAAGATCTTTGAGGAAGTGTGGGGAAAATTATGGAGATGTTGCAACCTCTTAATGCGAAGGTGGATACTCAGCCCACTGTTGCCTCTGAGCTTACCAATATTGTTGTAGGTCCTCAGCAAGACCGTTCTTTAGAGTTCAAAACTCCGAGCTTCGACCATCATAAAAGAGCTACACGCCTGAGGAGTCTCTCGAGCAGGTATAACCGTAAAATGGCTGCTCATCAACCGTGGCAACATCAACCTAATTATGTTCAAGGCTATCCCGTTCAGTATGCTCAACAACCCTATGTAGCTACTGTTGCACCTCCCTTCAATCAGCAGTTTCCTACATATCAGCCCGTGCAACCGGCTCCGGTCTATCAAGCTCCGATTTATCAACAATCTCCTGGTTATCATTCTGCACAAACTCCTTTCAACTGTCAACGAGCGCCCAACGCTCCTGCTTATCAACAACCTAAGAATCATGCGCCTCGTCAGAATGGTCCGAATAGGAGACAGTACAAGCCTTGTCCTCCGATTCTAATGACTTTTACCGAGTTGTACCCTGCATTAGTGCAACGAGGTCTGATTACCACCCGAGCTCTGGGTCCACCTCGTAATCCCTTACCTACCAATTACAATGCCACCGCTCATTGTTTATTTCATGAAGGTGCGCCCGACCATGATTTGGAAAACAGTTATGCTCTTAAGAACCTTGTCAGAGACTTGTTGGAAAAGAAGATACTGTCTTTTCATGATCCTCAGCCGAAGATCATAACTCCTCTCAGGGTTTTCCGTTTTCCAAGGTCAAACTCTGCTAAGCCTGTTCTCAACACATTTAAGCCAGTTACTTCTACGGCGAATCAGCCAAAGCCGGTAATTGCTCAGAAGCATAGTCCATTTCATTGCAGTGATCCTCAAGATAACGTGACCACGATTGATAAGGAATCTGGGAAGGTTATTCCGAAGGAAGACTTGAAGACTGATAATGAAGCAGTGACAGATATAGCTGGGGCAAGCAAGACAACTCGCAGTGATCATATTCATACTCCTCATTTCAATGAGGCTCCTCTAGAGGAAACCACTACTACCATGCCAGTCTTGAATATGATGACTTCATAAACTCCTTTAGACAGTTCATTTCGTTTATTCATATGTATTATGTTTCTTTGATAAAGCATAATTAGCATGTACAAACTTGTTCATTTTGAATAATTAATGCAATGCATGTTTGTCTTGAAGAAATCCATTCATATTCACTCACAAAATTATTTTTCATAATTTATAAATGCCAACTTTACCCGACCTCTTGCTTTGATAGAGCATTGGGAGGAGGATGATGAACAAAAAACGTCAGATCTCTTGTCATATGCTTTCGATTGAAACCTGCTGATGATGTAAGGCATTGTTTCAAATCCCAAACACTGGAGATATAAGGATGATAATCCCTCTTTAACCCGTTGAGCCTTGAAGTAAGAGTTTTCTTGTTTCCAAATAAAAACCCTCAATTTTAACCTGGGGCAAGATAGTGTTTTCAGTCAAACCGATCGAGCACTCAGACTATCAAAAAAGGGAGGAGCAAAGCTTCGAGAACCCATTTCATCTATCCCCAACATATTAGGAGGCTGGAAGTCAAAAATACAATGACTATCCCTCTATTACCTAAAGAGTGGGGCAGTCACAAGCCTTTCAAAAGAGATACGACTCGTTCAAAAAATAGTGAAAAGTAACGAAAGAGTCCGCTAAGTCAAAACCTACGAAGGAGACTTAGGCAAAACTGGGGCATCCTGCTGGACTCCGAAGTCAAATCCAAAAGACACCATCCAGGCAAAAATTAGGGAATAAAAGCAAAAAACAAGGGATTACAATAAAGAATCCCCAATAAAGAACAAAGTCATGAGATCAAACACCAAAGGAAATAGGTGAGTGACTACCATTGTCCAAAGCCTTAATGAGTTCTCGACCTTATCAAATCCGATTGAGATATGAGTGCTCGCATCTAGTTAACTGAATATAGGATTGGAGAACATCACGAAGAAGGGGTTGGTACAAATAAACTTTGAGCCTTTATCTTTTGTTTCTTAAACCATGCACCAAGCTACGATACAACCTTCAAAAGACCAAATTGAAGCAGGATTTCTTTTGAAAGCATACTCGATGAGATAATGTTTCCTGACTCCTACGAGTTATGCTCAAGTTAACATTGGCATCGTAAATTACATTCATATCCTAACTAGTGAATTCAATCACAAGTTATTCGAATATATTTATCAAAACAAAAACACAAAAAAAAACTTCAAGACAAATATACATGTTGCATTGTCAATTTCAGGATATGCATCTCACGTGTGTTGACTTTGCTTAGAAACTCACATATAGACATAATCAATGGAGCTTGAAGATCCTTCTAAACAGGGGTAGGTAGTTCTCCAATTACTTACTGACGCAAACCTGACGTTCTTAAGAGCTATTTCTTGAAGACTCTTTCATAACACTGTCGCTTCGAACCAGTTACGTCGAGATCCGACCAAATCTCTCCAAGAGTTTGAAAACAGTGGGGCAATTGAACCCCATGTTCTCTATAAAATCCTCTCGAGATGACTCTCTCATAAAGTAGGTACTCTGGGGAATCATGTTTTTCAAAATGGCGACTACTACAAAGTCCATTAAGATCAAAACTACTGTGTTTTCACAACGTTCTTCATGCACCCGATGGATTTTACTCCCGGCAATCTACATTCCCCAGTAAATCTCGTCTTTGCAGAAACGCTGCTAAACCATTTCCTCATCATAATCCCCAACGAGACTTTAAGATGAAGTAGTCCCCAGCGAGACTTTAAGTTAATGCAGTCCCCGACGAGACTTTAAGCTGACAACACGTTGGACGGATTCGGTAATCTCCAGTGAATTTCAAGACTGCAGAGATCATACCAACATCTTCCAAGTGATACATTTATTCTGAGGACCCATCCTCAAGTGGAACCATCTTTTTCGAACTGAAGCTGCCATGCTTTCCTCAGGAAACGGTCCCCAGCGAGACTTTAAGCTGACAACACTTTGGATTAAACCAATAAATCCCCAGTGACTCTCAAGACTACAGAGATATCCTCGGTATCCTCTATGTGTTCCATGTCCTTGAGGGCCCACTCCCAGTGGAATCATCTGTTATTCAGTAAAATTGCCTTACTTTCCTCAGGAAATACTCCCTAGGAGATCGCTATATTCTCCTCAAGAAGTCAGGATAATTTCCCCAGGGATATTTGGTGGATTCTCCCCAGTAAGTCTAATGAACTCTCCTTAGGGAAGTATGATATAGTTTATCCCCAGGGAAGTTGGATGCACCTTTCGCCTAGGAAGCCGATGTATTATTCTCAGGAAGTCGCTACGCTTTTTCCATGAAGTTGTCTAGCTCCTCATCTTCCCCATGAAGCGGATATTTATTTTATCCCCACAATTCTCTAGTCCTGAGATTTTCCTTGGCCAAGTATGATTCATGATAGCAATCCCTCTAATGAAGTCATGACATCATACTCTCCAGTGTAGTCGTATTGTATCCCCATGAGGAAGTCACGACACCGTATCCCCAAGTGGATTATTTTCTCCTCAGAGAAGTTGGAACTTTAAAGCAAGATTAGGTTCTACCATCAACTTTTCCTATCCTTCGATAGATGTACCGTTGCAGAGGTCACCCGGTATCCCCGTCGAAATGTTTATTACATCTCATGTTTCCTCCTCTCGTCTATTTTATCAGTATAGGCATATGCATAAGCCTAAGCATGAACATATTCATAGCATTTTCATACATATTAACATACACATTAACACAAGCATCAGCATCAGCATGTTTGCTTTTGTTCGCCATCCTTTGTCGTTACCGCCGAGTAACTGGGTTTGTCCGCTCTCTTGAAGTAGATCGTCAGCCCTAAGCACAAAATACCTATTATTTCCAGTTTCCCCATGGAGTTCAATCCTCGTGGATGATGGTTATTTCAGTTATCTTTCCATGCTAGGATAATATAATCCCCATGTGAGCTCATTTCCTCAATGGAGTCTTGTTCGACAGATTCCTTTCTAGCTCGAGTCTAGATTGAACCTCAGTCCTGTCGGTCGCCGAACCTACCTGGGCGTGCATTTATTTTGCACTATCACTGAAGAATACATTTAACAGTGGTACGCAATAGTTCTCGCATGAAAAGCCTATCATTACACTTTACATAGTAAACGACCGTTCTCTTTATTTGAGAATCTTATCATTACATTACCAATATTGTAAACAGCGGTATGCGACCGTTCTCACCTGAGAAGCCTATCATCATTACATTACACTTTACAAGCTTATCACTACCTCTTACAACTTACATTACATTTTACAGACGGTATGTGACAATTCTCATCCGAGAAACTTATCATTTCATTACAACCTTCATTACAATCTTACATTACAACCTTCATTACAATCTTACATTACAATCTTACATTACAACCTTCATTACAACCTTCATTACAACCTTACATTACCTTTTACAGCCTCTACAAGCAAGTCTCATCCGAGAAGCTTATCGTTGCTAGTCTTGCAAATAGGCATTAAGTCTCGCCTAAGAAGCTTATCATATCTTCATCATGACTAGCAACAAGTGGCCATCTCCATCGAGAAGCTGTTTTCCATTGTCCTTTCATCTTGAAGAGTGGGGAGGTTTAAACCGAGACCCGTTCATGGCATGCAAACCTTGAAGTACGGGGGAGGTTTATTTTACCCTTTAGTAAAAGAAGAAACCGAGACCCGTTCATGGCATGTAAAACCTTGAAGTATGGGGGAGGTTTATTTTACCCTTTAGTAAAAGAAGAAACCGAGACCCGTTCATGGCGCAAACCTTGAAGTATGGGGGAATTTTATTTTACACTTTAGTAAAAGAAGAAACCGAGACCCGTTCATGGCGCAAACCTTGAAGTATGGGGGACGTTTATTTTACCCTTTAGTAAAAGAAGAAACCGAGACCCGTTCATGGTACAAACCTTGAAGTATGGGGGAAGTTTAGTTTACCCTTTTGTAAAGGAAGAACCGAGACCCGTTCATGGCATGCAAACCTTGAAGTATGGGGGACGTTTATTTTTCCCTTTAGTAAAAGAAGAAGATGAATCATGTTTTGATCATGGAAGCTTATTTTATCAAATGAGCGACAGTCCCTCCAGTGGAGCCTATCAATCAATTCTTCGTCTATTATTCACAGATAAGCAACAATCTCTTTATTCGAGAGCTTATCCATTTTGGCATGTAAGTCCCGTAGCGATAAGTGGCAGTTCTCTTCCTAGAAGCTTATCAGGGCATTTCCCATTAAAGTTCATTTATTTTGGCATACAGCCGGTTTTATCCTGTATATTTTCTACGTACTCCTGAAGATTCTGTTAGATTCTATCACGAGGAAAGTTTCTAGAAGCTCGGATGTTATTCTTTACTCAATGCTCCAGCATTCTGTTTACTTAATCCTACAGTCGTGCGTATCCAATTTTAATTTTTCATCCTAGAGTATTAGTCGGTCATGCCTGAACTTGTTGAACAATTACTCTCGGATATTCCCTAGTGGAGGTCGTCTCGTCGGTGTCATCTCCATGGAGGATCCCATTCTTACCTTTTATTTCTAAAGTGACAATTGATCGTGCTCGCACCAGTTGGCCATCACTTCAGAATTCCCCAGTGTCGTGTTGTTTCCCCAGTGCGTCGTTTTCCCTAGTGTGGTTTGTTCGTCACGTCTGTCCCTTGTGTCGTCGTGTCGTCTGCATCTTTGCATTTATAGTCCCATCATATGCATCATACTAGAATCAGAACATTGTCCACATCACAATTCGGTTCGTTTTTTCCATAGCATTGCATATCACTGCATCTAAGGGCAAACTTTTCAGTTATCTGTATTTAAATCCCTTTCACCATGATTTCTCGAGCCTACGTCACTCAAATCATCCGGTGAAACTAGTTAAATAGGGGCAACTGTAATACCCCAAATTTTACCCTTAGATTAGATGGTTCATTTCGCATTTCATCTCATTTTGCATTGTATTGTAAACTAACTGCTAACCAGTTTGCTCAGTCTGTTGGTTTTGCAGGAAAAACCACGCTGTGCGCTTTTTAGCTTATGAAGGGCAAGATGGTCATTAACTGAGTGATTTTAGTCAGATGAACTTGATCAAGTGGATTTAGTTGAACAATTGAAGCAGATGAATTAATTGGGTGATCTTAATCAGATGAATTATCTGGTGAGTTTAATCTAATGAACTCAGTCGGGCAAGTTTAATCGGTTGAGTTTATCTGGAGAAATTTAGTCGGATAGATTTAATTAAATGAATTTATTCGTTTAAGTTTTAATCAGAGATTGTAATTGGAGATCTTAATCGGAGAAATGTGATTGGAGAAATAATTTGAATTTATTCATTTAAATTCTATATTATTACAATATTATATTTATTACAATATTACAAAAAATTACAAAAAGTGCTAAAAGTCCTAATTTCTCTAAGTTTATCTCTACGCCCGATTCTTTGAACTTCGACTTTCGACTTTGCTGAACCTGCAAAACAAATAAACAACAGATAATAGAATTAACTAAAGTTGGGTTTTTTTTCCAGTTCCGATACCCTCAGTTAGCTCATCATCGGGTACGTCGGGAGGGTAACGGAATATTCCGCTGTCAGCTCCCCGACTTTCAATTCCGACCTCGGCACAAGTCAAGCAGATGTCTATTCAATTTAACTAGGAGAGAGGAAAAGTGATTTTGAAAAAAGCATTTTTCTTGCAAAAATGGGTTTTGGCCAAACAAGTCACTAACAGTTTTCCCAAAAGGTCAAACCCAAAACTGGATCAAATAGAGCAAGCCATAGGCAACAAAAATTCCTGAAAAAACTGCAAGCCAAACACAACAAAGATCCAAATGGATCAAGTCCTAAACGTAACCTTCCAAGTTTCCAGCAACAACATTTTTCAAAGTTCCAACAACCGTAAAGCTCGTAAATCCAGCAACAAGATCTTAAAAAAATTTGCAACAAAAGCTCCTGAAAAAAGCCAACAAAACGCAATCTGTTTAAAAATCATCAGCATAACTAAATTCAGGCCCATGGAATTAAAAGAGATATAAGAATAATATGAAACGTTTAAAAGGGGGATCCATCATCAAGATCAGAACGAACCAAACCCAGAAGGCGGCGGCGGAAACCCTAAGGTTTCAAATGCTAGCTGTCGCTACTGCGAAAATCGGCACCGGCTATGACAGAAGAGTCTCCACCATGCGTTATTTATCCCAACGGAGGGAAAGGAAACGCTCAGAGTAAACCTAACGCAAAACGGGAAAGGAATGGTCGTCGCAACCAAATTCCTGGATTCGGGAGTCGATTACGCAAGGGGAAGGTATTAGCACCCCTCACGTCCGCTGTACTCGACGGGATCCATGCTTGTTTTTTGGTACGGATTGTTATTCTACCTACGCTAGAAGTCTGGGTTAAAAAGAAAAAGAAAATGACTCGGCAAAGTGTCGCACCTTATGCCTACGTATTCCCGTCTGGAACGAGAAATCAAAGTCAATGTAGTTCGCCTACCTACGGGAAAGGGGGGGAATGCCGCTCGCTAGGATACGGCATCCTATGCCTACGTACTTTCATACAACATGAAAGATCAGAGCAAACGTAGTTCGGGCTACGGAAGACACAAGCTTGTCTGACTGTTTTTTATTACCTTATGAAAGGGTTTTTCTTGATTAAGAGTCCAAGCGGACAAAAATGATACTTTGATGTTTGTTTTGAATCTTTTACGAAAGAAGTGTTTTTTAGTTTGTTTGCAATCTATGACGCACTAGAGACTATGATTTGAGAGTGACTACGTCGCGTGTCACCGAAAGGGCACCACACTAAGCAGCCAGACAACTGGAAAGAAACTCTCCAGCAACCCTTTCTCGAATAGCTTAAGGCTCGTAACGTACGACATCGATTAACCTTATTACCGTATTTTTGAGTTGTTTTAAGATGAGAAGAGAAAGAAGCTCTAAAAAGCCTAGGGTTGAAAAGGGAATAAAACTAACCTAATGTTGTCATGCATGGATAATAATCCTAATGTCTGTCATAATTCCCTCCTGCACAGAGGAAATTAGAGATCCTAGGGGATACACAGAAAAGAAAGCAAGCAAATACAGTAAAATGCATGCAATGCAGCAGTACAAGCGAGGCAAGGGAGTCCCACTCAACCTCGAACCTGGGAAAACAACAGGCAAAGTGAATCAACATTCACTTCAAACCTAAAGGGGAAAGCTGCACAAGCCAACAAACAATACAGAAAACAAAACCCCAAAGCAGAGGAGGCAGCCCAAGCAGCACCACCAAACTCCTATAGCAAACAACAGCTCTGACAACAATAGTTGGTTAAACAGCAAGAAGTTGACAGCAACAACTTTCATCTTCAAACTTCAATAAACTTTAATCTCCAACTTCCAGGGAAGAGAAAGCACACTTCAAATAAGGCTCCTCAATACCTAAACAGTTAAGCTCCACAGCTACAGAAAACTCTAGCTCAAAAGCAATAGTAAACCCTAGCTTCAATCCTCCAGCAAGCTCCTGACATCAAAGTTGACAGTAACACAACTCCATCTTCAAGCAAACCTCATGAAAGGCATCTTCAACATCTTAGATCTTCATATCCAAGCTCTAGCAAGCTCCACCAAGAAATATTGGTTATTAGGATCAAGTTATAATGAATGGAAACCAGTGAAAACCAAAGGAAATCACTAGAAACCATCATCTGCAAAGAAGGGTATCCTCAAAAGTTCTACTCTTTAAGGCATACCACTCATCCCTCCAAGGGAGAGATGGGGCTTCCTTGAGAGGACTTTGAATCATAGGATAGGATGGAAGCAAACAAAACATTCCATGTTTGAGGAAAGATATGAACTAAGTCTAAAAAGCTCCTCCTAAAACCCTAATTCCTAAGCTCCTGACAAGCATTCCAAAAAATGAGAAATCTTCAATTCCAAGCTCCTCAAGCTCTCCAAAGCAACTTCAATTGGTCTTCCACTCCATCCAAGCATAGTCCAAGCCAAAAGCCCACCCAAAATAGCCCAAACAAAATGAATAAACCAAGCATCCAAGGGAGAAACCCACAAACATCACACCAATTGCAAAATACAAATAAAATGCTAAAATAGATCATAAAATCCTAATTAAATTTCTAAGGGAACCTAAGACTATACCCAATACCCCATATAAATCCCAGGAACTAAAACAAACACTAAGTCCCCAAACTATGCCCTAAACTACAACTAGTTGTTTTGAAACCCTAAATCTAACACTCGTTATGTTCACCACTCAAATTGGCCTAAAATTTAATCACAAAAATATGATAAAATTTTTAAGGGTACATGCTTCTCTAATCTAACTAATCCAACAAGAACCAACTCAAAATCATGCACCAATTGGTCACAATAAAATCAGCAAAAACACAAGTCAAACAAATCAAAAATAAAACCAATTAAAATACAAAAAAATGCAAATAAAATAGAAAATGCATGAAAATGGGATTTATTAATTTCATAAAATCACAATTAAATCCAAGATCATGGAGATATTTTTAAAATATTTTTTGGATCAAAATTGGATTTAATATGGATTTTAGAAATCAAATGAATTAAAATAAATCCAAAAAGAAATAAAAAGAAAATAAAATGCTGAATTAAATGAGGTGCGTTGGATGAGAAGACTGATAATCAAATCCAAGGACCCTGAGCGTATCCATGCGTGCATGATGTGGCTGATGACTGGGAGCTGACTCAATAAATGAAACGGTGCACTTTGGATTAATAGAGGGAAAGCTGAGTTTAAATGGTGACCACACGATCTGCGTACAAAGTCTATCTGAAGGACTGATCTAAGGGCCAAGAAGTCATCTTCTCCAAAATTCAGGTGACCTGACACTGTTTCCAGGCGGTGGTCCACGGTGGAAAACACTGTCTTCTCCGGTGAGGTTCCAAACTCAGGTGGCCAAACGAAACAAAGTTTATATCAATCTTGATCAGAAAATCACCAGGATCACGAATATCACATCTATTTCATCCAACTCTCAATGGAAATCGAAACACGAATCAAAGTTCAGAGGGTGTTACATTTTCAATCCTCACCATTCGCAAAATTGAAACCATAGAAATGATCACCATCCTTCAGTGATCATCATGAGCTATATATCTTGATTTGAAACCTCAAAATCATGCATAACCATCCTCTAACAGAAATTGATCATCAACCCTAATTGTCACTACTCAACCCCAAACCAATCCAGAAACGTTCCCTAATCATCCTAGATCCTAACCACATGCACATTGCTAACTAATTAAGCCTAGATCAAGAGGAAATTCAAGAATTACATACCTGTGAAAATTGGATCAACAGAGATAGAAAATGATGGATTCAAGCTCCACAACTCTTCAAACACGATCAGTGAAGCAAGAGGAAGCTTTTCCAACCCTCAATTTGGCTTGAATGTGCCTTGAACTCCAAAACCGTTTTCAGTTAGAAACCTTGAAACTCAACTTGCTATCTTCACTCTCTCCACGAATTCTGCACCAAACTCAATCTGAACTCATTCTAGAACTTAAATATGAAGTGTTTGTGGGCTTTTGCAATCCAATTCAGGCCCAATTCGGTTGATCTAAAATTCTGATTTACACTTGAAAATCCAATGCACCAGTCACGATTTGCTTGTTACAGTTGGCTCTAGAATGTTCCTTTCAACTGCAAATTGGTTTGTGAGTGTGTTTGGATAGCTAGCTTGGCCTGAATTGCCCTGATTTTTGTTTTGGCATTGTAACCTGTAAATGAAGTAACAACTTTTACAAAGCAAGTCATGTAATTGAGCCTCAACTCAAAATTGTGACATTGCCAATGTGTTTGAAATGCAATTTCTGGTCAAAATGACTACCCATATGACATGTTTATGACCTATAATTCAAAAAATGATTTTTCCCTCTTTTGAATCATTTGAAAAATCCTTCTTTTTAGGCCATTTTGAAGCACTTTGTGAAATAAGCCAATACAACTCACCATGACTTCACATATGACCTAAAAACATCATTTTAAGCACATCTCATGTTGAAAAATGTTTCATTTGAAGAGTGGAAGATAGAGATTTTGACCTATGTTGAAAAAGGACCCATAATTCAACTTTCCCAAAATACCCCTGGATTGCCAAGATCATAACTTGAGTTCCAAAAATCCTCTTGAGGACTTATAGTACTCAAATTAAAGCTAATATCAATACCTAAAACTCTTATGTTGGCAAAGAATCCATTTGAAAACTCCTTGAGGGGCAAAAGTTGTTTGGAAGTCAAGTGACTTTCACAGATAAATTTCAATGTCCTCTGGTGACTTGTAATTTGCAAGAACCATAACGTGAGTTCTACAAATCTTCTTGAAGACTTCTAGTACTCAAATTAAAGTTATTAAGAAGATCTATAAGTTTCATGTTGGCCAAAGATCCATTTGAGACTTGTATTTTGACTTATGTGGCTTGGAAGTCCAGTGCTATACATGGGATTTTACCCTAGGAACCCTGTCTCAAACACCTCCAACCACTCTTGATTCTTTTGAACTTGGTCTTGGCTCATCCGCACACATGCTTCAACATATCAATCCATGACTTCCATGACCTAGAGCTAGGTCTTGATGCCCTTTCTTTGCTCTCCTTGACCTAGGGTTACCCAGATGAAACCCTACTTGTACACACCTCAACCGTGGCTCTTAAACTTGATACAATGACTTATTTAAGCTCCTTCTTGACTTTCTAGAGACTCAATAAGCTTCATTAACACATCATACCCTTGATCAAGACTCCTTAAACCTTGGAGGCTCCTCAGATACCTCATCACACTTGAAGATAGGCCTCACACAGATGATCAAACTCCTCAAGGACACCCTCTTTTGACATGATACTCTTGATGACTTCTCTATTTTGTGTGAACCTCCAGCTAGGCTCTTTCTTTCATATCTCACCCTTGATCCCCTGCACAATGAATGATGCTATGCTATGCCAATGTTAGGGCTATGTTATGCTATGCAAATGAAATGCAATGAAACATAAATCAGGCAAGAAAAGGTTAAGCAAATTTTGGGGTGCAACAGCTGCCCCTATTCAAACGGCTTGGACCCGACTAGGTGAAGAGCGAACGGCCTTCAAACGATCGAGGTACGAGACGGTTGATTACCAAGAAACCCGGAAATTTGCTAACCGCATAAATAAACTGCACAACTGCTTGGGGAACAACATCCACCAACTGAATCTGGTTGTTACGGCAACAACTGATTCAATGTTTGATAATAACTCTGATTTCAACATCAACCACCTGTGTAATGCCACAGGTACTGAACACCTCCGTCCACAACTGGACTAACCTTGTCAACACAAGAAGAGAAACAAATTCATCAACATGAACAGAGATTCCGTCGTCACAGGAGTAACCTTGTCCACATCGAGATCCAAATTTCGTCAAATCCCGGATAAACACCAACCCGTCCATGTCAGGACTCACATTTCGTCAACCCGAAGAAGTCTCAACAACACAAGAATAGAACTTTATCCATGTTAGGACGCTACATTCCGTCAACACGGAGAGATCCCGGCTACTCCGCTGGGGATGAGTTGTCTGCCTCTTGCCAACACGAGGAGGTCCTATCAATCATAGGCAATAAATTCGTCGACTTCACTGGGAAATATTTTTGTCCAATCACAGGAAACTCCATCCTCCTATCCATACGGGAACACCATCTGCCTAAACACAGGGAACTTCATCCGTCTATCCATACGGGAAAACCATCTGTCTAAACACAGGAAACTTCATCCGCCCATTCATACGGGAAAATCATCTGTCTAAACACAGGAAACTCCATCCGTCTATCCATACGGGAACATCATCTGTCTACACATAGGAACACTTCATCCGCCTATCCATACGGGAACATCATCTTCCTAAACACAGGAAACTTCATCCGTCTATCCATATGGGAAAATCATCTGTCTACACACAGGAACTTTGCTTATCTCTGCAGTAGCTAACTCCGTTGGTCCCAACCCACAATCGAATTTGAGGAGGACTCTACTGGGGATAATAATATTTCGTCAACACGAAGAAATCACGACGATTTCATTGGGGATTGAATTCTTCCACCCAACAGTAATTCAATTCAGTCAATCATACTGGACGATAACTCCGCCTTATCTTTGCGGTAGCCAAACCCACTGGGGATGCTCTGAAATTAGAGGCCGGGCACCTATTTCGACAGCAGGCGACAACTCCTGAAATTTTGATTATGAAACCCTGTGACGCTGACGGAATAGCAAACTTGAAGAAAATACTCCGATGGCCGGATAAGAGAAACTTCAACAAGCAACTATGTGGGGAAAAAACTGGCAACAACTCCAAAGTCTACTTATGAAGCTATTCCATGCGGACAAAACTTTCGGACAACAACTCCAAAGTCTAATCATGAAGATGCGGTACCGCTGAAGAACTCCAAAGTCTAATTACGAATTCGTTTGATGTTGACGACAACTCCAAGATCTAATTATGAAGCCGCTCAATGCTGACGTAACAGCTGCTATAGAAAACTCTGTCGAGGAATTGCTAACGACGACTCCAAAACCTAATTATGAAGCCGTGTAACGCTGACGTAACAGCCACTCGAAGAAAACCATGCCGATCTCCAAAGTCAAATCATGAAGTCTGCAATGCTGACATAACAGCTACGCGAGGAAAATCCGCTAGGGAATCCCTAACAACAACTCCAAAGTCTAGTTACGAAGCTGTTTAACACTGACAATAACTCCAAGGTCGAATTATGAAGCCATATAAACTGATAATAACTCCAAGGTCTAATTATGAAGCCATCCACTGCTGCTAACTACTTCAAAGTCTAATTATGAAGCAGTGGCACCAAGTAACGATTTCAGCCGTCTAATCGCTGAAATCCCCCTTTAAAAATGCCAACAACAACTCCAAAGTCTAATCATGAAGCCTTATAGCGCTGATGTAACGAACTTCAAAGTCTAATTATGAATTCATAACAACAAACCGGGGAGAACTCTGCCAGGGGAAATTCTGACGTCAACTGCCAGACGTTCAACTTGATGACGAGTAATGACTTCAGATGTCTAATCCCTGAAATCTTTTCTGAAAATGCTGACATGACAGCAACCCGAGGGAACACTCCACTGGGGAATCTTTGACAGCAACTCCAAAGTCCAATTATGAAACCGTGTAAAGAACACTCCGCTGAGGAAGAAGAGAAGTTGATCAAACACCTCTGATAAGGGAACATATGGCGGGACGAACGTTATCATCACATATCTCATGCCGCAAATCTGAATATCTGAAAACGATCTTGAACAAGAATTTCAATTACCTGCAGGGAAGAATACCTGAAAAAAAGAGGTAGCCAATCTGACTTATGCTTCAAAATGCGTATGTTTGAAAATGGCGTAATGCTCCGTACGACACGGAAATGCTACGCGTTTGAGTAGATGCAAATATGACGATACATGCAAATGCAAATGCAGGATTAAGCTGCTGGGGCCACTCTGATAGTGATGTCTCAACAACATGAATGCTGAGGATAAAGCCAACTCCGTTGAGGAGAACAAGTATTCACAAAGTATTCCGGCGAAATAAACGCCAGAAACACAACCAACTCTGCCGAAGAGCAATTAAACATCAATTTCCACTGGGAGGAAATAACAAGCCACCCTGCTGGTGAACAAACTTAGCTGGGGAAGAAGCGACACTTCTAGGAAAAGCACACTATCTGGGCACAGTTTACGAACTCGGAGCTACCACTCTGCTGGGGATCAACATCCTATCAATGGCATGACGACCTATGGGGGAGCAAGAGAAACCCATCCTTCGCGGATATAAGCCTTTCGAACCAACAACCTGGTTAACTATTGCGGGAATCTCCCATGTTGGAGATTGAATGTGCACACCTTCGATTCGCTAAGGAGTGCAACCTCTGCAGGGAACATTGATTTTGACTTGCTGAGGATATCCTGTGGACAACTTCCCTGATGACACTCTTCTGGGGAGATAATTCCTCATTCGGCAAGGGATAACGTCATTCCAAACCTCGGGGAATAAGCGGCGACTAGCTGAGGAATGACATCAACTGGAATCAGGTCTTGCGTCAAGAGATTTTGGCTGGGGAATACAATCCCTGACTGTTTGCTCCAAAGGTAAGAACCCTGCAAAACACAAACGAGACAAAACAGGCCTATACAACAGAATCTACCCGGGTTAGCATCCGTGACATTACTTCAGTCAATTCGAAGTTTTAGCAATTATTGGCAATGGCCAGCAAGATTATGCAAGTGCAAGTTTATCAAAATATCGGCGTCTTTCACAAACAAAACAGTAAAGAACAAACATCAAGTACTGAATAACATGTTTTATTGATAACGGGCCTCTGAATAGGCAAAGTTTTGTACACTGGATGCAACTCCTGAAAAGAGGAAGTTACGCACAAACACACATACATATATGCACAAGAAGCATAAAGAAAATACAAAACATTATTTATATACATGTCGGCGACGTGGTACAGACAAACACCATGAGTTGATCCTCCTATGACTCGCCTGACCCTGCGCTTTCCCGGTACTCGATCTTCGGAAGAGATTGTTTTTGGATAGACGGCCCCCAGGTACTCCCAAACCACTAAGCAATGTTGTATCAAATCCGGACCGCAGTCATTTGCTTTTTCAATCCCTAACTTTTGCGTGAACCGCCATTTGTGGGTTTTCAATTCACCGGGATACCCTTTTTTTTTTGCCGAAATCGCCCTTTTCAGGTTTTCGACTTCGCGGGTGTACATTTTTTTCAATTTTATCCCTAATTTTTGCCCGAACCTTTTATTCCTTTTTTATGGTTCGCCGGGATACCCCATTTTTGCATGGACTCTCTTTTTATTGTCCAGTGGGTCACTTTCAAGCAAAGTATTTTTTAACTGCGTCCGAATTCACAGGAGACGTAAAGTCTTCACCATCCATGGTGGATAGTAACAAGGCTCCTCCAGAGAAGACTTTTCTGACAACGTAGAGACCTTCGTAATTAGGAGCCCACTTGCCCCTGTGATCTATTTGTGGTGGGAGAATCTTTTTCAAAACAAGATCGCCCGTCTGAAAGCTTCGAGGGTGCACCTTCTTGTCGTAAGCTTTCTTCATCCGACTCTGATATAACCGACCGTATGCTAAAGAAGCCAGCCTCTTCTCATCCATTAAGCTGAGCTGATTCAGTCTATCTTTCACCCATTCTGCCTCGTCGAGTTGGACATCACGTAAAACCCTCAGGGAAGGAATCTCAACCTCTAACGGTAATACCGCCTCCATCCCGTATACCAATGAGAAAGGGGTTGCCCCGGTTGATGTGCGTACCGTTGTACGATAACTGTGCAAAGCGAAAGGTAGCATCTCGTGCCAATCCTTATACGTCACAACCATCTTCTGAACAATCTTCTTTATGTTCTTATTGGCCGCTTTGACAGCGCCATTCATCTTGGGCCGGTAAGGAGAAGAATTGTGATGCTCAATCTTAAAATTCTGACACAGATCTTTCATCATTTTGTTATTCAAATTCGAACCGTTGTCGGTGATAATCCGCTCAGGGATTCTATATCTGCAAATAATATCTCGTTTGATAAATCTGGCTACCACTTGTTTGGTGACATTAACATATGATGCTGCTTCCACCCACTTGGTGAAGTAATCGATTGCCACCAAAATGAACCGATGTCCGTTTGATGTCGTAGGCTCAATCTTGCCAATCATATCAATTCCCCACATCGAGAAAGGCCACAGTGATGACATCACATTCAGAGGACTTGGAGGCACATGGATCTTATCCGCATAAATCTGGCATTTATGACACCTCTTTGCAAACTTGAAACAGTCTGTTTCCATAGTCAGCCAGTAATAACCTGCCCGCAGCAGTTTTCTCGTCATAGCATGCCCACCAGCATGTGTACCAAATGTACCCTCATGTATCTCTTCCATGAGCAACTTCGCCTCTTTCTCATCTACATAGCGTAGCAACACCAAATCATGGTTTCTTTTGTATAGGACACCGTCCGGGTTCAGATAGAAGTTGCCAGCCAATCTCCTGAGAGTCTTCTGATCTCGACTGGATGCCCCAGCCGGATACTCCTTGTTCTTCAGGAAATTCTGGATGTCAAAGTACCAGGGTTGGCCATCGGGAGCCTCGTCATTGGAAAATATGAATGCAGGCCTATCGAGCCGAGAAATAAAAATTCGGGGAGCCTCGTTCCAGAAGTTAACTTTATACATTGAAGACAATGTCGCCAGGGCGTCATCCATTTGATTTTCTGCTCGTGGCACGTGATGCAATTCCACCTTGTCAAAGAAAGGCAACAATCTCCTTGCATAATTCATATAGGGTATCAAATTGGGCTGACGTGTCTCACATTCTCCTTTAATCTGGTTCACCACTAGAGCTGAGTCTCCGTATACATCCAGATGTTTGATTTGCAAATCAATAGCTTCTTCCAGACCCATGATGCAAGCCTCATATTCAGCCTCATTATTGGTAACGGGAAAAGTCAATTGGGCAGTAAAAGGGATGTGCGACCCCTGAGGAGTAGTGATAATTGCACCTATTCCTCTACCATAAGAATTTACAGCTCCATCAAATATCAACTGCCATTTGGAACCCAACTCTGGTCCTTCGTCCGGCAACGGTTCTTCATAATCCTTCATTTTCAGGTACATGATATCCTCGTCAGGAAAATCAAACCTCATCGATTGGTAGTCCTCAACAGGCTTCTCCGCAAGGTACTCTGACAGAATGCTACCTTTAATAGCCTTTTGCGAGACATATTGGATATCGTATTCGGGTAACACCATCTGCCATCGGGCAATTCTTCCGGAGAGTGCTTACTTCTCAAACACGTATTTGATTGGATCCATCTTTGAAATTAGCATGGTTGTATGATTCAACATGTACTGCCTCAAACGTTTGGTGGCCCAGGCTAGCGCGCAACACGTCTTCTCGAGCATCGAGTATCTGGACTCACAGTCAATAAACTTCTTACTCAAATAGTATATCGCATGCTCTTTACGTCCGGTCTCGTCGTGTTGACCGAGAACACAACCCATACTTTCCTCAAGAACCATCAAATACATGATCAAAGGTCTCCCGGCTACTGGGGGTATCAAAACAGGAGGTTCCTGCAAGTATTCTTTTATCTTGTCGAACGCCTTTTGACAATTTTCATTCCAGGTCAACACCTGATCCTTTTTCAACAACTTGAATAGCAGCTCGCATGTCGCAGTTAGGTGAGATATGAACCAGGCGATATAGTTCAACCTCCCTAAAAACCCACGCACTTCTTTTTCTGTTTTAGGCGTCGGCATTTCTTATATTGCTTTTATCTTCGCAGGATCAACCTCTATTCCCCTTTCGCTCACAATAAACCCCAACAGTTTACCTGATCTCACCCCCGAAGGTGCACTTGTTAGGGTTCAGTCTCAACCTGAACTTCCTAAGCCTTTTGAACAGTTTCAGTAGATTAACCAAATGCTCCTCCTCCGTCTGGGATTTGGCAATCATATCATCAACATAAACCTCGATCTCTTTGTGCATCATGTCATGAAAGAGAGTTGTCATAGCACGTTGATATGTTGCCCCAACATTCTTCAATCCGAAGGGCATCACTTTGTAGCAAAATGTTCCCCAGGGAGTAATGAAGGTAGTCTTCTCCATGTCTTCTGGTGCCATTTTGATCTGATTATATCCTGAGAAGCCGTCCATGAAGGAGAATACGGAGAACTGAGCAGTGTTATCAACCAGCACATCAATGTGAGGAAGTGGAAAGTCGTCTTTCGGGCTCGCCCTATTCAAATCACGGTAGTCTACACACATTCGCACTTTACCGTCTTTCTTCGGCACTGGTACTATATTAGCGACCCATGACGGATAAGTTGTAACGGCTAGGAAACCAGCATCCCACTGTTTTTGAACTTCCTCCTTGATTTTCACACCCATGTCTGGTCTGGTTCTTCTGAGTTTCTGCTTAACAGGCGGACATTCCTCTCGCAGTGGCAGACGGTGCACAACCATGTCCGTATCTAACCCAGGCATATCCTCGTACGACCAAGCAAATATATCACCATACTCTCACAGTATTTCAATCAGCCTTTGCTTGACGTCGCTCTACAGCGCAGCCCCTATACGGATATTTCTCACAACTTCTTCCGACCCCAAGTTGATAATCTCAATTTCCTCCTGATGAGGCAGAATGATTCTCTCTTCCTGTTTCAACAAACGAGTCAGCTCCTCTGGCAGGTCGCTATCCTCAACAATCTCTTCCTCTGCTTGGAATACCGAATGCTCGAAGTCGAGACGAGTCATATGTGTCGTACCTCGAAAAATACGATCCTCGCGATGGCCACGGAAAATATTGTTCGAAACAGAGTCGCCACCGAACTTTATTCATTCCAAGGATGGAATAGGAAAATATCGATAAAACCTTGAAGGAGATAAGAACATGGTCATCGCAACCAATATTCTAGGTTCGGGAGTCGATTACGCAGAGGGAAGGTATTAGCACCCTCTACGTCCGTTGTACCCAACGGGAACCTCTTGATCGATTCGAGAGTAAAGTTAACTATGCTTATTTGTTTTCTTCTAAGATTTCTCCTATAGGGGGAAATGGATGGTTATAGGATAGGGTGCTCGCCAAGGATTGGGGCCCTTGTGCCTACGTATCTTCACTTGTAGGAAGTGGAAAATCAGAGCATTCGTAGTTCGGGGGACTACGGGAAAAGGAGGGGATTGTGCTCGCCAAGATCATCGCAATCTTGTGCCTACGTATCTTACATTCGAAAGGGAATGAAGAATCAGAGCAGCCGTAGTTCGGCTAACTACGGTAAAAAGGTTTGGTATGGGAACGAACGAGTGTTTAGGTCGCATTCTAACTGCTAAACATTGGCTTGTCTGCTCGCTAGGGGAGGCTGAAGCACGAGTTTGTTATGCGCGAAAGAAGGGACTAAACAATGTTCTTGACAAAAGGTGTTTTGGTTGGAAATCGCACGAGGGCGAGGAATTTGGTGTTTATCGTATTGGATGTTTTTGGTTAGAGAACATAGTTCAATCGCACGGGGGCGAGAAAGAGAGAGTTAGGTTGAATAGGTAGTTAGGGTTTCGATTGCACGGAGGCGAAGAAGATAAGGTCGGTTAGATATTTTGAGGGAGAATGACGACTACTCGATAAACGAGACGTCAGTCCCGCAACCAATTAGTCGGGATATCGTTGGAATGCTAGATCCCAGCGACACCTTTTTCATTCAATTAATTAGGAAATTGTATTTGAATGGACAATGAATACTTGTCCAAATAGTTAAGGCGCGTGTTTTAGACGAAAGGTCGAATGACACGCTACCTAAGGCGTACGCCTCAATAGTTGTCATTCAAGAATTCAAGGAGTGCGAGACTCCAAGAACTCAGTTCTTTCGTAATTTGATTAAGAAAAAAAAAATGATTTGAATTTGACTTACGGTTTAGAAACATACTAGTGTTTAGACTTGATCACACGTGAGTGAGGAACGAGGTTAAATGGGTTGAAAACTTTAGGAGGAATGACGACTAATCGATAAACGAGACGTCGGCCTCGCAACCAATTAATCGGGATATTATTGGAATGCTAGATCCCAACGACATCTTTTTCATTCCATTAATTATGAAATATGTTTGTTAGACAGTGAATGTACTTGCCTAAATAATTAAGAAGTGTTTTAGAAACGAAAGTTCGAATGATATACTATTCAAAGTGTACACCTTGATAGTAATTATTCTCGAATTCAAGGAATGCACGACTCCAAGAACTCGATACTTTCATAATTTAATTATGGAAATAATTTGAAAAATATTAGTGTGGGTAGGTTAAATTAGGGTAGGCATATAGCTAGGGTTAGGGTTTGCCTACCTTAAAGAGTTTAAGTAAGGTTGGGTATCCTCAGGATGAAAGACGAAGTGACCACAACTCAAGGTGTGCACCTCGAGAGCGATCACTTAAGGATCCAAGGAGTGCTAGACTCCAAGGATCCACCACTTTCATTATTTAAATAAGAAAGGTCCTAAAAAATTAATTATGATCTTTAATTAATATATAAAATGTTTTAAAAGTTCCCTCTTTTAAAAAAAAGAATTTAAATTAGATTAAGTAAAATGTTTTGAATTTAATAGAAAAATTCTCAAATTTGATAAAATTCTTAAATTTAAATCAAATTATAAATTAATTGTTATAATTTATAAGTAAAATCTAAAATAAGACTTATAATGTTACTAAACATTAATAATATTTTAAACTAAATTAATTAGTTTCTACGATAGGGAATTATTGAGTTTTACTAATAACATTATAGTCCTGATGACCTTATTCACTCATGGCAGTTTAAAATTCTTACTGTTTGCACGGTTTATTGGGACAAAACGTTGCGCCTAGTTCTACGGGGAAGAGGAAACGGCAACAATGAACGTTATC
>OZ012738.1:359176468-359220748 GCA_963859935.3 Lathyrus sativus
GGTCGTCGAATTTTCTTTTCCTATGAGGGACCTTAGACAAAGGTGCATTGGTGTGGGTATTTTCCAGTACCTCCACATATCTTTTAGATTTGGAGTTTACCTTAACTTCCACAGCCCTTTGTAGGAATGAAATAGGTGCTTCCTTCTCTACCTCTTCGACAACCTCCTTTTCGGGTGGTGTCGGTGGATTTTTCTCAATAATTATGCTTGTCTCACCAAAACTCTCCTCAGACTCATCATCACTCTCCCTAGGATCTTCTATTTGTTCTTCATTACTAGTGGTTACAACATTCACATGGCTCTCAGGGAAGGGTCCTAGAGATGTTTGTGTAAGCAAAGAGGTTTGAGTCTCCAAAGCCTTGCTGTGAGTCGCGAGGGAATCGACTATAATGCTCATCTGCTTAAGGTCTTCATCAATTTGGAGATGTTGTTTTCTAAAATTTTCATTTTGGAGAGTTTGTGTCTCCACAAAGCGCTCCATCATAGATTCTATCCTAGAGTGAGTAAACGTCTCTTCGAATTCTTCTAGTAATAGTTCAAGGTTGGATGTATCGAAATCTTGTGATTCCTCTAAACATTGGGATTCGTCATCGTAGAAGGAATTTGGGTGAGAATGCGTCGTATTGAAATCTTCTAATAATATTTCGAGGTCCGATTTAAACGGATCTTGTGGTTCCTCGAAATATTGGGGGTGGTAGTTATAAGGGAAATATGGGTTATACATTATGATTTAGATAAGAGTGCCTTAGTCTATACTACGCAACAACGGAATCACAATATTGACTGTTGGTTCCCCGTCAATGGCGCCAAAAACTTGATGCGTCCGCAAGTGCACGGAAATATCGAAGTAATATAAAAAATT
Organism: Lathyrus sativus; assembly: GCA_963859935.3. Classification (NCBI taxonomy): domain Eukaryota; kingdom Viridiplantae; phylum Streptophyta; class Magnoliopsida; order Fabales; family Fabaceae; genus Lathyrus; species Lathyrus sativus. The sequence continues at coordinate 359,177,331 of OZ012738.1, forward strand.
GTCGAACCCACAGAGACCAATGTCAATCTACCGTTATCTATTATTACGGCGTAAAGCTAAGGCTAATGGAATCAGGAAAGCTAAATGCGAACGAAATTAAATGCAAAGGAAATAAAGATAATTGGTTTAAAGAAAAAGAGGTAAAGGGATATCGGTATGCAAGGAATTAGTTATCAGGGATCCGACAGGTCACCGGTGCTTTTTACTCATTGCAAACACTTTTCAGGAGAAAATACTCGTTTAGAGACCTCTGCCTCACGATGGTTGTTGACTCGGGTCATAATTCTAAGGCGGAATGTACGCTCTCGCAGTCCCATTCGGGGTCAAAACTACTTTTTGAAAACAAATAGATTCTGATTTCTCTTAAAGCGCTTTCGCTGTGTTTAAAATCAATGCCTAGTTTTTACTATCTGGTTTGAATCCCAGCTTTCGCGTGCCGATTCGTGCCTAAATGAATTTCCCACTGTCGTGGCGAAACTACTGTAAATAATTTCTCGCTGTCGCGACGAAGTTTTATTTAGAAATTAAGATTAAAAACTACGGCCAGAAAGGTTGTTTGTAAAAAGGGAAGGTGCCGGTTACTATCGAATCCTGTCCTATTAATTCGGTTACATACTGATAAAACTAATTTATCTAGACATGATAATTAATGCAAACATAAAAAAACAATGGCAGCAGAATAATATAACATGCATACTGACAGAAATAAAATAATAATTCAATTAATAAAAACCTGTAAATCGTACTGATCTCGAATCCTTGAGTAGTCCTCCACAATGTCGGCAGGATTCTACTTTGGCGAGAATTAAAATGTACATGAACAAATAAAGCGATACAAATGAAATAAAAGGAAAAGAAATGGAAAATAATGCAGGAAAGTAAAATTGGCTTCAATGGGAATTTTGGCAGCACTTCGATACATCGAAGGTTCCCCCTAAAACTGTGAATCTAAGGCCTATTTATAGGAGATAATTCACTCTTCAACTTCCAGAGATCAAGGGTGAGTTATGGAGGCAGTGGGAGTAACTTCCAGTAGTGGGCAGTGAATGAATAAAGTGTATGAAGAAATTAAGTTGAGATTGATCGTGGCTGCTTCTGATTTGAACGTACTGATATTTTGTCTGCGTGACGGTCGTCATGAAATGTGACGGTCGTCATAAGCACGATGGTCGTAATGGACCTGTGACGGCCGTCATATCAGCAAAATCCATTTTTTCTGTTTTTCTTCTCTCTTTTCCTTCCATTTCTTCTTCTTTTCTTTCTTTAATCCAAATTCTTCCCAATCTGCAAAACGAAGTAAATTAATCATATAATAGAACATAAATCAAGACAAATTAATAATATTCACAAATAAATGCATGTAAATCAAGCCAAATAAACGATATGATTTCGCGTTATCGAACACCCCCACACTTAAACTATTGCTTGTCCTCAAGCAACCAACCAACACGGTAAAAAGAAATAAGCATAGTTTGAAACAAAAACATGATGAGACTCTAATCATACGTGGCTGCTAGGCTAATGTTAGATCAATAGGTACTAAATATCAATACCAAGGATACCGTAACGACACAATTTCAAAAACTCCCTACTTATGCAAACCAACCGAAATCATGCCATTATAACTCAACCTATATCTCATGCTCTCTTTCACCCCGTTTCATTATAGTGCAATCACATTAAGCCCGTTATCCATACACATTCATGGCAAGTAAACCTGTTAGTGACTATGACCTCGATGCTATTTCATTTTTTTTCTCTGCAAATATGCTTAAGCATCAATTGAACTTAAAGAGTTTGTACCGTTAGGCTAAGTGCTCGGGTGAGGAGCACCTAACTTAGAAGGAACATGTCTTTTTCTTCATAATTTATTTTCTTTCTTAATTTCTCATTTTACACTAGAGATCATACACTTATTTGCATCGGTTTCTTACTTAGTGTGTTTAGGATGGTGTTGACTGCTTAAATAAACTACTTAGGGATTACTACAAGAACCTGGAGCTTTGAGGTTTCGGCATAATGGGTACTCAAATTGATTTTGCATATTTAGGGGGTTAAGGGTGTCAGGGCGGTATCAATTTTATCAAAACTTTCCCACGTTTTTTTAACATAGCCTGGACAGCCTATATACTTTCAGAGAACCATGTCATGAATCGAAGAAAAAATTTGTTGGAGGTTAGAATTTTGAAATTTTGAAATATTTGGGGTAATTGAATAACAAGCGAAAACCACGCATAAAGACTCGACAGCACATGCAAAGACTTTGACATAATGTTAAAAATAGATAAAAATTCCTAGAAGCATGAAATAAAATGTAAAACAATGATAAAAATTCCTAGAAACATGAAATAAAATGTAAAACAATAGAGTTCCTCCCCCACACTTAAACCAAAAATTGTCCTCAATGTTTTAGTAAAAGGTGGAAAAGGAAAGACAGAACATGTATGAATGCTACTGCTCTTTCTATCCTTGTCTTTATTGATCACTTCTACTTCGGCGGAGGGCATTTTGAGATACCTTTGTGTAATTCTCGAACCAGCTCATCATGTTGCTCGCGTCAAGAGGAAGTACTCATCATCAGTGTTCCCACCAGCAGCGACACTCGTAGGAATGTCTGTGGGCATAGCTCATCTTCTCAGATCGTCATCTAGAGATTTTTCGCTTAGATATAGCTAAAGAGTAACAAGCGATACAATTCTTTATTTTCTGCAAATTTAAACAAACAAATTAAAATAGAGACTTTGTGGGTTGCCTCCCACGCAGCGCTTTGTTTAACGTCGATAGCTCGACGGCCAAGGAGTGCAAGTACTCATGGTGGTTCTTTCGAGACTGGTTCCTCAATCAAACTTTGAATGGTCTTCGGTTTCCATGGCCACTTATCAAGCCATCGCTCATATCCCTCACCTTTTCGTTTCTTTCTTCTGTAGGGTGGTTCCTTGTTTTGAATGCGTGGTGGTGGTTCTGGATCTATCCTGCGTATCAGCTTTTCAAATTTGGGCTTAGTTATTTCATCCACCACCTCAAAAGTTAATCTTACCCTTTTTACAGTAATGATGACCCTAGTTTCACGGTCGTCGAATTTTCTTTTCCTATGAGGGACCTTAGAGAAAGGTGCATTGGTGTGGGTATTTTCCAGTACCTCCACATATGTTTTAGATTTGGAGTTTACCTTAACTTCCACAGCCCTTTGTAGGAATGAAATAGGTGGGGTATAGGGAGGAGGGGCAACAATAGGTGCTTCCTTCTCTACCTCTTTGACAACCTCCTTTTCGGGTGGTGTCGGTGGATTTTTCTCAATAATTATGCTTGTCTCACCAAAACTCTCCTCAGACTCATCATCACTCTCCCTAGGATCTTCTATTTGTTCTTCATTACTAGTGGTTACAACATTCACATGGCTCTCAGGGAAGGGTCCTAGAGATGTTTGTGTAAGCAAAGAGGTTTGAGTCTCCAAAGCCTTGCTGTGAGTCTCGAGGGAATCGACTATAATGCTCATCTGCTTAAGGTCTTCATCAATTTGGAGATGTTGTTTTCTAAAATCTTCATTTTGGAGAGTTTGTGTCTCCACAAAGCGCTTCATCATAGATTCTATCCTAGAGTGAGTAAACGTCTCTTCGAATTCTTCTAGTAATAGTTCAAGGTTGGATGTATCGAAATCTTGTGATTCCTCTAAACATTGGGATTCGTCATCGTAGAAGGAATTTGGGTGAGAATGCGTCGTATTGAAATCTTCTAATAATATTTCGAGGTCCGATTTAAACGAATCTTGTGGTTCCTCGAAATATTGGGGGTGGTAGTTATAAGGGAAATATGGGTTATACATTATGATTTAGATAAGAGTGCCTTAGTCTATACTACGCAACAACGGAATCACAATATTGACTGTTGGTCCCCGTCAACGGCGCCAAAAACTTGATGCGTCCGCAAGTGCACGGAAATATCGAAGTAATATAAAAGATTGTCGAACCCACAGAGACCAATGTCAATCTACCGTTATCTATTATTACGGCGTAAAGCTAAGGCTAATGGAATCAGGAAAGCTAAATGCGAACGAAATTAAATGCAAAGGAAATAAAGATAATTGGTTTAAAGAAAAAGAGGTAAAGGGATATCGGTATGCAAGGAATTAGTTATCAGGGATCCGACAGGTCACCGGTGCTTTTTACTCATTGCAAACACTTTTCAGGAGAAAATACTCGTTTAGAGACCTCTGCCTCACGATGGTTGTTGACTCGGGTCATAATTCTAAGGCGGAATGTACGCTCTCGCAGTCCCATTCGGGGTCAAAACTACTTTTTGAAAACAAATAGATTCTGATTTCTCTTAAAGCGCTTTCGCTGTGTTTAAAATCAATGCCTAGTTTTTACTATCTGGTTTGAATCCCAGCTTTCGCGTGCCGATTCGTGCCTAAATGAATTTCCCACTGTCGTGGCGAAACTACTGTAAATAATTTCTCGCTGTCGCGACGAAGTTTTATTTAGAAATTAAGATTAAAAACTACGGCCAGAAAGGTTGTTTGTAAAAAGGGAAGGTGCCGGTTACTATCGAATCCTGTCCTATTAATTCGGTTACATACTGATAAAACTAATTTATCTAGACATGATAATTAATGCAAACATAAAAAACAATGGCAGCAGAATAATATAACATGCATACTGACAGAAATAAAATAATAATTCAATTAATAAAAACCTGTAAATCGTACTGATCTCGAATCCTTGAGTAGTCCTCCACAATGTCGGCAGGATTCTACTTTGGCGAGAATTAAAATGTACATGAACAAATAAAGCGATACAAATGAAATAAAAGGAAAAGAAATGGAAAATAATGCAGGAAAGTAAAATTGGCTTCAATGGGAATTTTGGCAGCACTTCGATACATCGAAGGTTCCCCCTAAAACTGTGAATCTAAGGCCTATTTATAGGAGATAATTCACTCTTCAACTTCCAGAGATCATGGGTGAGTTATGGAGGGAGTGGGAGTAACTTCCAGTAGTGGGCAGTGAATGAATAAAGTGTATGAAGAAATTAAGTTGAGATTGATCGTGGCTGCTTCTGATTTGAACGTACTGATATTTTGTCTGCGTGACGGTCGTCATGAAATGTGACGGTCGTCATAAGCACGATGGTCGTAATGGACCTGTGACGGCCGTCATATCAGCAAAATCCATTTTTTCTGTTTTTCTTCTCTCTTTTCCTTCCATTTCTTCTTCTTTTCTTTCTTTAATCCAAATTCTTCCCAATCTGCAAAACAAAGTAAATTAATCATATAATAGAACATAAATCAAGATAAATTAATAATGTTCACAAATAAATGCATGTAAATCAAGCCAAATAAACGATATGATTTCGCGTTATCGAACACCCCCACACTTAAACTATTGCTTGTCCTCAAGCAACCAACCAACACGGTAAAAAGAAATAAGCATAGTTTGAAACAAAAACATGATGAGACTCTAATCATACGTGGCTGCTAGGCTAATGTTAGATCAATAGGTACTAAATATCAATACCAAGGATACCGTAACGACACAATTTCAAAAACTCCCTACTTATGCAAACCAACCGAAATCATGCCATTATAACTCAACCTATATCTCATGCTCTCTTTCACCCCGTTTCATTATAGTGCAATCACATTAAGCCCGTTATCCATACACATTCATGGCAAGTAAACCTGTTAGTGACTATGACCTCGATGCTATTTCATTTTTTTTCTCTGCAAATATGCTTAAGCATCAATTGAACTTAAAGAGTTTGTACCGTTAGGCTAAGTGCTCGGGTGAGGAGCACCTAACTTAGAAGGAACATGTCTTTTTCTTCATAATTTATTTTCTTTCTTAATTTCTCATTTTACACTAGAGATCATACACTTATTTGCATCGGTTTCTTACTTAGTGTGTTTAGGATGGTGCTGACTGCTTAAATAAACTACTTAGGGATTACTACAAGAACCTGGAGCTTTGAGGTTTCGGCATAATGGGTACTCAAATTGATTTTGCATATTTAGGGGGTTAAGGGTGTCAGGGCGATATCAATTTTATCAAAACTTTCCCACGTTTTTTTAACATAGCCTGGACAGCCTATATACTTTCAGAGAACCATGTCATGAATCGAAGCAAAAATTTGTTGGAGGTTAGAATTTTGAAATTTTGAAATATTTGGGGTAATTGAATAACAAGCGAAAACCACGCATAAAGACTCGACAGCACATGCAAAGACTTTGACATAATGTTAAAAATAGATAAAAATTCCTAGAAGCATGAAATAAAATGTAAAACAATAGATAAAAATTCCTAGAAACATGAAATAAAATGTAAAACAATAGAGTTCCTCCCCCACACTTAAACCAAAAATTGTCCTCAATGTTTTAGTAAAAGGTGGAAAAGGAAAGATAGAACATGTATGAATGCTACTGCTCTTTCTATCCTTGTCTTTATTGATCACTTCTACTTCGGCGGCGGGCATTTTGAGATACCTTTGTGTAATTCTCGAACCAGCTCATCATGTTGCTCGCGTCAAGAGGAAGTACTCATCATCAGTGTTCCCACCAGCAGCGACACTCGTAGGAATGTCCGTGGGCATAGCTCATCTTCTCAGATCGTCATCTAGAGAGTTTTCGCTTAGATATAGCTAAAGAGTAACAAGCGATACATTTCTTTATTTTCTGCAAATTTAAACAAACAAATTAAAATAGAGACTTTGTGGGTTGCCTCCCACGCAGCGCTTTGTTTAACGTCGATAGCTCGATGGCCAAGGAGTGCAAGTACTCATGGTGGTTCTTTCGAGACTGGTTCCTCAATCAAACTTTGAATGGTCTTCGGTTTCCATGGCCACTTATCAAGCCATCGCTCATATCCCTCACCTTTTCGTTTCTTTCTTCTGTAGGGTGGTTCCTTGTTTTGAATGCGTGGTGGTGGTTCTGGATCTATCCTGCGTATCAGCTTTTCAAATTTGGGCTTAGTTATTTCATCCACCACCTCAAAAGTTAATCTTACCCTTTTTACAGTAATGATGACCCTAGTTTCACGGTCGTCGAATTTTCTTTTCCTATGAGGGACCTTAGAGAAAGGTGCATTGGTGTGGGTATTTTCCAGTACCTCCACATATGTTTTAGATTTGGAGTTTACCTTAACTTCCACAGCCCTTTGTAGGAATGAAATAGGTGGGGTATAGGGAGGAGGGGCAACAATAGGTGCTTCCTTCTCTACCTCTTCGACAACCTCCTTTTCGGGTGGTGTCGGTGGATTTTTCTCAATAATTATGCTTGTCTCACCAAAACTCTCCTCAGACTCATCATCACTCTCCCTAGGATCTTCTATTTGTTCTTCATTACTAGTGGTTACAACATTCACATGGCTCTCAGGGAAGGGTCCTAGAGATGTTTGTGTAAGCAAAGAGGTTTGAGTCTCCAAAGCCTTGCTGTGAGTCGCGAGGGAATCGACTATAATGCTCATCTGCTTAAGGTCTTCATCAATTTGGAGATGTTGTTTTCTAAAATCTTCATTTTGGAGAGTTTGTGTCTCCACAAAGCGCTTCATCATAGATTCTATCCTAGAGTGAGTAAACGTCTCTTCGAATTCTTCTAGTAATAGTTCAAGGTTGGATGTATCGAAATCTTGTGATTCCTCTAAACATTGGGATTCGTCATCGTAGAAGGAATTTGGGTGAGAATGCGTCGTATTGAAATCTTCTAATAATATTTCGAGGTCCGATTTAAACGGATCTTGTGGTTCCTCGAAATATTGGGGGTGGTAGTTATAAGGGAAATATGGGTTATACATTATGATTTAGATAAGAGTGCCTTAGTCTATACTACGCAACAACGGAATCACAATATTGACTGTTGGTCCCCGTCAACGGCGCCAAAAACTTGATGCGTCCGCAAGTGCACGGAAATATCGAAGTAATATAAAAGATTGTCGAACCCACAGAGACCAATGTCAATCTACCGTTATCTATTATTACGGCGTAAAGCTAAGGCTAATGGAATCAGGAAAGCTAAATGCGAACGAAATTAAATGCAAAGGAAATAAAGATAATTGGTTTAAAGAAAAAGAGGTAAAGGGATATCGGTATGCAAGGAATTAGTTATCAGGGATCCGACAGGTCACCGGTGCTTTTTACTCATTGCAAACACTTTTCAGGAGAAAATACTCGTTTAGAGACCTCTGCCTCACGATGGTTGTTGACTCGGGTCATAATTCTAAGGCGGAATGTACGCTCTCGCAGTCCCATTCGGGGTCAAAACTACTTTTTGAAAACAAATAGATTCTGATTTCTCTTAAAGCGCTTTCGTTGTGTTTAAAATCAATGCCTAGTTTTTACTATCTGGTTTGAATCCCAGCTTTCGCGTGCCGATTCGTGCCTAAATGAATTTCCCACTGTCGTGGCGAAACTACTGTAAATAATTTCTCGCTGTCGCGACGAAGTTTTATTTAGAAATTAAGATTAAAAACTACGGCCAGAAAGGTTGTTTGTAAAAAGGGAAGGTGCCGGTTACTATCGAATCCTGTCCTATTAATTCGGTTACATACTGATAAAACTAATTTATCTAGACATGATAATTAATGCAAACATAAAAAAACAATGGCAGCAGAATAATATAACATGCATACTGACAGAAATAAAATAATAATTCAATTAATAAAAACCTGTAAATCGTACTGATCTCGAATCCTTGAGTAGTCCTCCACAATGTCGGCAGGATTCTACTTTGGCGAGAATTAAAATGTACATGAACAAATAAAGCGATACAAATGAAATAAAAGGAAAAGAAATGGAAAATAATGCAGGAAAGTAAAATTGGCTTCAATGGGAATTTTGGCAGCACTTCGATACATCGAAGGTTCCCCCTAAAACTGTGAATCTAAGGCCTATTTATAGGAGATAATTCACTCTTCAACTTCCAGAGATCATGGGTGAGTTATGGAGGGAGTGGGAGTAACTTCCAGTAGTGGGCAGTGAATGAATAAAGTGTATGAAGAAATTAAGTTGAGATTGATCGTGGCTGCTTCTGATTTGAACGTACTGATATTTTGTCTGCGTGACGGTTGTCATAAGCACGATGGTCGTAATGGACCTGTGACGGCCGTCATATCAGCAAAATCCATTTTTTCTGTTTTTCTTCTCTCTTTTCCTTCCATTTCTTCTTCTTTTCTTTCTTTAATCCAAATTCTTCCCAATCTGCAAAACGAAGTAAATTAATCATATAATAGAACATAAATCAAGATAAATTAATAATATTCACAAATAAATGCATGTAAATCAAGCCAAATAAACGATATGATTTCGCGTTATCACTCCTTAGAAGAGTATTCCCCAGGAAAGTTGCCAAGAGAGTATCCTCAATGGATTTTATTTTCCCCAACAGAAGGTGCATTCCCAACAGTGAGTATGTTAACACTCAATACCCAGCATGGGTAACTCCCACATGGTATAACCAAGTCGTCTTTGGTTCAGAAGGATTATCCTCGCGTAGGATTGTTTTTCCTTCTCCCCAGCAAGTTGTTTTTCCTCCGACAGGATGAACATCCCCAACAGAGTTCGTAATTTCAAGCTTGTGAGCCATTCCCCGACAGGATGGTTATCCCCAGCGGAGTTGGTTTCACCGTTCCAGTATTTATTTTGTTGGAGTGCTTTGTGATACCCGTTCATCCCCAGCGGATTGGGTCTTGTCTTCAGCATTTATTTTGCTGAAGCGCCTCTTGGCATCTTTGGATTTTGCATATATCATCATATTTGCATCTACCCAAACGCGTAGCATTTCCATGCCGTATGGAGCATTACGCCATTGTCAAACATACGCATTTTGAAACATAAGTTAGGTTGGTTACCTCTTTGGTTTCAGGTGTTGTCCCTTGCAGAGGAGCGGGATTCTTGCTCAGAAGGATCTCCAGATATTCAAATTTTCGGCATGAGATAGGTGATGATAATATTCATTCCCTAACAGAGTTGCTTGGTTAAGTTTCTCTTTATCCCCAGAGGGATTATTGTCAGGTTGCTGTTACGTCAGCAGTAAAAGATTTCATGCTTTAAACGTTTGGAGTTGCCACTAGTGATTTCCCCACAGAGTGGTGTAATTAAGTTTCTCGTATTTCCCAACAAAGTATTCTTCAAATGTACCTGTGTTGACAGTGATGGTTACCTGTGGCTGACAGAGATCGCACATGTGATTGACAGAGATTGCGCCTGTGTTGACAGAGATTTTACCCGTGCTGACGGTGATTGTTATCCGTGTTGACGGAATCCTTCCCTGTGTTGACAGAGATTGTTACCTGTAATCGACAGTGATTTGTACCTGTGATTGACAGAGATTGCACCTGTGTTGACAGTGATTGCTACCCGTGCTGACGGTGATTATTATCTGTGTAAAGATCGTACCTGTGGCTGACAGAGATCGTACCTGTGATGGACAGAGATTGTACCTGTGTTGACAGTGATTGTTCTCCGACCCGTGATGACGATGATTGTTATCCGTATTGACGGAATTGTACCTGTGTTGACAGTGATGTTTCCCCGTGCTGACGGTGATTGTTTTCCGTGTTGACGGAATTATACCTGTGATGGACAGAGATTGTTACCTGTAATGGGCAGAGATTGTACCTGTGTTGACAGTGATGTTTACCTGTGTTGACAGTGATTATTACCTGTGATAGACAAACATCGTACCTGTGATCGACAGTGGATTGTTACTTGTGGCTGACAGAGATCGTACATGTGTTGACAGAGTCGTTACCCGTGATTGAAGGAGTTGTCCCAGTGAAATCGCCGTAGATTGTTGTTCGTGTGGACGGATTTGTTACCTGTGTTGATAGTGATTGTTGTCCGTATTGACGGAATCGTACCTGTGTTGATAGTGATTATTACCCGTATGGACGGAGTCGTTACCCGTGATCGACGGAGTTGTCCTCAGTAAAGTTAACAATGATTGTTACCCATGTTGATGGAGTCTTTCCTCGTGTTGACGAAGTTTAGTCCAGTTGTGGACGGAGTTGTTTCTCGTAAAGTTAATTTGATGCCTGTGGCGTCACACAGGGGGTTAATGTTGAAATTCCAAGTTTTATCAGATGATTGATTAGTTGTTGCCGTAATAACTGGGTTCAGCACGGCGGATGTTGTTCCCCAAGCAGTTTTTGCAGTGTATTTCTGCGGTTGGCAAATTTCTGGGTTTCTTGGTATTCAACCGTCTTCTACCTCGATTGTTTGAAGGCCGTTCGCTCTTCACCCAGTCGGGTCCAAGCCGTTTGAATACGGGCAGCTGTTGCACCCCAAAATTTGCTCAACATTTTCTTACCTGGTTTATGTTTCATTGCATTAGCATTTGCATAGTTATATCATTTGCATATCATGATATCATTCATATAGCAGGGGATCAAATGTGATTCTTATCAAGATAAGCCTAGCAAGAGGTCTCATTCAAGAGTGAGAAGTTATCCAAGTCATCAGAAGGTGGTTTGAATGCCTAAGGGTTTAGATGTTTGAGTGTGAATCTCCTTCTAACTTAAGGATCAACTGAAGACCATCAGAGGGTTGTGAAGTGTTGAATGTGAGAAGAGGATGTGTATGAAGCTCATAGAATTCCTAGAGGGCCAGGGGAGAGATTAATCAAGTCATTGGGTCAAATACAAGAGCCACAGTTGAGGTGCAAGCAATTAGGGTTTCATCTGGGTCAATTCTAGGTCAACTGGACAATTGAAGAGTATCAAAGCCTACTTTTAGGTCATGGAGTTCATGAAATGATATTTTAAGACATTTGTGGTGTTGTGCCAAGATCAAATCAAGAAGATTCAAGAGTGTGGGAAGTTGCTAAATTAGGGTTTCAGTGTAAAATCCCCAGTTTAGTGCCTAACTTCAAGACCACATAAGTCAAGATACAATTCTCAAATGGATTTTTGTCCAACATGAAAATTGTAGAGCATCTCAATACCTTTAATTTGAGTACTATAAGTCCTTCATTGGATTTATAGAACTCAAATTATGGTCCAGACAAGTTATAAGTCTTCAGAGGTCACTAAAATTTGTCTGTGAAAATCATCTGACTTCAAGGCTATTTTTGACCTAGAAGGAGGCTTCACCTAAAATTTTGGCCAACATGAAAGTTGTTACTCATGGTCTTAGCTTTTTAAATTGTGCTATAAGTCTTCCATCTGATTTGTAGGACTCAAGTTATGAGGTTTACAAGTCAGGGGTATTTTGGGAAAGTGAGATTATAGGTCATTTTCAATCATTGGTCAAAATCTCCAACTTGCACTTGTCAAATGGATTTTGGTTAAACATGAAAGTTGTTCAAAATGGGGTTTTTAGGCTAGACAAGAGGTCATGAGGGATTGATTGAGCTCATAGCAAGAGTTGGTTTGAATTGGTTTCAAAAAGGGGAAAATTCAAATGTGTAAAGGAGGGAAAAATGTAATTTTGTGTTGGATGACCAAAACCAAGCAAGTGAGTACATTTTCTGATTGGAAATCACATTTTAAACACTTTGGTTTTAACAGAATTTTGAGATAGACTTCTCAAATGTGACTGCCAATTATCACTGGTGCAGGTTAAGCTTCTCCCAAGAGATTGCCACTTATCGCTGAAAACGATTAAACTTCTCCGAAGAGACTGCCATTTATCGTTGAAGACGATTCAACTTCTCCGAAGAGACTTCCATTTATCGTTGAAGACGATTAAACTTCTCCAAATAGACTGCCATTTATCGTTGATGAAGGTTAAGCTTCTCCCAAGAGATTGCCACTCACCGTTAAAGATGATTAAACTTCTCCAAAGAGACTGCCATTTATCGTTGAATATGGTTAAGCTTCTCCCAAGAGATTGCCACTCACCGTTGAAGAAGATTAAACTTCTCCGAAGAGACTACCATTTATCGCTGAATATGGTTAAGCTTCTCCCAAGAGATTGCCACTCACCGTTGAAGACGATTAAACTTCTCCGAAGAGACTGCCATTTATCGCTGAATATGGTTAAGCTTCTCCCAAGAGATTGCCACTCACCGTTGAAGACGATTAAACTTCTCCGAAGAGACTGCCATTTATCATTGATGAAGGTTAAGCTTCTCCCAAGAGATTGCCACTCACCATTGAAGACGATTAAACTTCTCCGAAGAAACTGCCATTTATCGTTGAAGACGATTAAACTTCTCCGAAGAGACTGCTATTTATTGTTGATGACGATTAAACTACTCCAAAGAGACTGTCATTTATCGTTGAAGACGATTAAGCTTCTCTGAAGAGACTGCTATTTATCATTGATGACGATTAAGCTTCTCCCAAGAGATTGCCACTCACCGCTGAAGACGATTTAACTTCTCCGAAGAGACTGCCATTTATCATTGATGAAGGTTAAGCTTCTCCCAAGAGATTGCCACTCACCGTTGAAGACGATTAAACTTCTCCGAAGAGACTGCCATTTATCGTATTGCCATGTAAAATGTTTTTCTTGATAAATAGTGCAAAATAAATGCACGTCCAGGTAGGTTCGGCGATCGACAGGGACCAAAGTTATATCTAGAACATAGCTAGAAAGAAACTGTCAAACAAGACTCCAACCATTGAGAAATGAACTCGAATGGTGACTCACCTTATCCAATCATGGAAAAAGATAACTGAAGCAACCATTATCCACGAGGATTAAACTCTGTGGGGAATTGATAAAGGATGGACGTTTTATGCTTAAGGGCTGACAACTCTATTGGAGAGAGACAACACACCTAATCACTGAGGAGGGAACCAAAGTGAAACAGGAACATGTAATAACCAGAGATAGCAAAAATGCACAGATGCTATGCATATGCTTTATGCCATGCTTATGTTTATGCTGCCAAAACAGACAAAACAAAACAGGAGATGAAATAAACATCTCGACACGGAGACCCAACCAACTCCACCAAGATTGGACATCAAAGGGATGATCATGAAGAACAACAATTCCACTTCAAGGTTACCACCTTCTTTTGGAGAGAGTAATCTTCTCAGGTCAAAACATCAAGACTTCACTTGGATTGCCATCATGAGTTTGAATTCTTTGTTGAAGGAAAATCACCAAGGGAAGTTCCAAGATCAACCGAAGTAACAACTTAATTGGAGAGCTGACAAAGGGTATCATGGGACCAAAATCTTTCTGCCCTATTGATAGTATAACAATCCTCTTTCAGTGAGCAATGACTCTTGCGACAAACAGTCTTTAACCTTTTCTGCCCCAGATTACATGGTCTGTAGGAAGAAACCATCGAGAGAACTAGCATAAAGATGCTTCAATGTCTTCAAACTCTTATAGAGAGAGATTTATAAATATCGACGTGATTGCCCCAGTTTAACGGTGCTTGCACAACAAAGTCTCGGACTGTGGAAGTAACGAATGGGGAACAAACTTGCCCCTGCTAGCTGGTAACTGCAAAAGATTTTCCCCAGACTAAACCGTTCATTGAGAGCTTCATCTGATCTTGACCTGGTCGGCTCTGATTAGCTGAACGTTGTAACAAATGATTAACAAATCCTTCAAATTGGTTACCCCAGGCTGAGCTTCCTTCATTATGTCAAATTCCCTAGCTGACAGCGTTTGTTGGGGTTCCTTTGACATCAGATCATCTTGCACGCAATGTTGTTCATTAAAAGTTGGCAATTTTCAATGTAAAATTCATGCGATCTTTTGAAAAACATTTTTTGATGAAACACACACGGCGGAGTGATCAAGTGATCAAAGTGAAAGTGATCCAATCATTTTACAAATGATGGATAAAGTGATGAACACATACAATTAACAAAGATCATTAGGAGTCAGGTTATCCAACCTTGCTGTAATATGCTTTTAAAACAACCTTATCTCAATTAGGTCTTTTGTGGGTTGTAACGTGGCTTGGTTCATGGTTCATGAAACAAAGGATAAAGGCTCAAAGTTATTTTTCCCACCCACTCTCCATGATGAACTCTAATCCTACGCTCAGTTAACTCAAACTACACATTCAGGTTCTTACAGACTTAAGAATTAAACTGATGATAGTTGGCAATGGTTCACAAACCTAGGGTAGTCACAACTCCCTTACAGTATTAGATAGCTTTTGCTATTTGAGGATAAAAGTGATAACTCTTACAGAATTCCTCTATTTTGTTTATCCCTTCTTTGTTCGGTTATACAGTCAATGGGATGCCCCATTTTTGCCTAAGTCTCCTTCATAGGTTTTGACTTAGCGGGATTTTTTCCTTTTTCACTTTTCTTCTTTCTTTCGAGAAAGGGGGAGACTACCAAGTTTAATGGATTCGGTGAACCATCATCGTCTTTTATGCTGAAAAGCATCTTCGACACTTTCTTGTTGTGTACGAAGGAAAACCTGAGTGCACCACCTTTATATGAAAAGTGTCTTGTATGCACATATCTTCAAGTTAACCGAGAACTACCCGGCCGCAGGTTTGAGATTTAAGGTTTTGTTTTTGTAGAAAGAAAAACCCTACTTCTAGGCTCGAAGGAGTTAACGAGGGATTATCTTCCTTATTTCTCCAGTGTTTAAGGATTGAAACAATGCCTTACATCATCGACAAAGTTAAATTGAAAGCATATCAACAGCAGTTATGGATATAATTTTCATCATCCTCCCCAATCTTTGCTTTAAACAACAGTTTAATAAAGAAAAGAAATTTTTGCATTTTTCGTCATCTCATAATAATGAAAGGAAAAAGAAAGAGTGAAACAAATTGACTTAATCAAAAGATGCACAAACATTTCATTAAATATTGCCAATTCGAATAAACAACAGCTTACAAGCAATTCAAAATGCAAAGAAACACAACAAAATGTTGAAACAGTCTACAGCTGCCAGTCTTAGGGAATTCAAATTTTAGGCCCATGTGGGGAAACACCTTCAACCACCACTTGCTCCTTGTGATATAGAATTATGAGGGGTCTCACGGGTCCTTTGCCTTTGGATTTAGGAACCGCAGCACTGTCATTTTATTTATCCTCCTGAGGTTTCAGCAACTCTTGCAGTCTCAGTTTAAAACCTTCACACTCTTCAACTAAGTGCCATGTCGTCCCAGTATGATATCCACATTCTACTTCTGGGTGGTCTTCCTCGAGGATCAAGTGTTTGTCACTGATCAGCTCTTGTACAAGATGGCTCAATGCTATACATGCATCTAAGTTGTGTCCTTCAGCTCCTTTGTGAAATTCACAGTTCAGGTTCTCATTATGCCATGGTCCTGGCACAGGATTGGATAATCGTGGAGTCACTAGTGAGTTCTGAATCAGTAGTGGGTGAAGTTTGCTTAACGGTACTAGAGTTGGTCTACCGCAAGTCTTATTTTTCCTAACATGATTTTTCTTGTCCAATCTTCGGCTTTGAGAACCTTGAGGAGGAACAAACACCGACTAGTGAGAGACTTCAGTTGAACGCCCTAGTGCCCCAGTATGATAGTCCCATTTAGCGTTGGTACCACAGTTCAGAGGGTGAGGAGGAATTACTGGTTTTACAAAACTCAGAAGATTGACTAGGTCAAAACCCTCATTTCATCAACCGTTGGAAAAGTTACAACTTTTAAAAATACCAAAGATCGACTGAGTTTTACAAAACTAGTTGCGACATGTTATGCTTATGGTGATATGATGGGATGATGCACACATAAAGGCAAGTATTCACAAATACAAAGCATATACAAAGACATCCTAGGCTTAAGATCAAAGCAAGGAGTTAAAGGTTTAACCATCCCCAAGGATTTGTACTATGGGTTAATTTGTACCTGCCAAACGGGTTCTTAACAAAGTTCCCAGGGTCAACAACCCATCTTTCAGATATTATCAATTTCCCAAATTACTCGGTAATCGATAATATTCTCAAGAGAGTCTCGTCTGAGTGTAGTATCGTGTATCAACTACTTCGGAAATACTTCCTTATAGCCATCGCCCTACGTTCTAATAAGGCCAAAGTGGGGTAGAATGTATTCTAAAAGTCCACAGTGTCATGGGCTCCTTCGTCGAAAGTAGCATTGTTTTCACGAATACTCGATCAACAATACTAAACTTTCAAGAGGGCCTACACTGAGCGGCGGTTTCTCAAGTTAGCTTGGTCGGGAATCAACTCCCTATAAGCCTTCTTGAATATACCACCATCCTATCATAATTACGCTCCAGTCCGGGTATAGGACCGTCTCACCACTCAAAGCACCCAATACCCAACAATCAAACAAATATATTGACAAATATACATGTTAAGCAAATATTTACAAATATAGCATGCAATTTAAACAAATTAGGCTAAACCCTCAAGTTTTAAGTATGATCTCCCCAGTGAAGTCGCCATTTTTGTTGTGGTGAGAATCGTGATACCAAGCTATTGATTAACTTGAATCTTTAATTCTTAAATTCACAACCACACTTTAATTTATCCAAAAAGGAAAGGTTTAAAGAAAGAAAGAACCTTTTGCGCGATGTAACAACAACGCAAGAGATTTGGGGATCGGGGGTTGGTTATGCATAGGGTAGGTATTTCACATCCTAAACATCTGTAGTACCCTACAGGAACCTTTTGTTTGTTTGCATGCTAAGTTGGTAAATGTTTGCTAAAGTTTGGGTTGGGTAAAGGGTGTAGGTTAAAACCTAAAGATAGTTTCTAAGTTTGCTCGCAAAGACATCGCGTCATCTGCCTATGTATCCTAACTAGGATAGAATCAGAGCAATCGTAGTTCACCTTACTAGGGTTGAAGAACACTTGATTATGATCAAGGTTCAAAGGGGAACAAACATTACAATACTTGTATAGAGTTTAAGAAAACTCTCTAGATCTATGTTACACACTCAAAGAGGGAGTAAGTAATCATTGCTATGATTCTTACATAGAGTTTACAAACTCTATCCTAGGGTTCTAATTGATAGAGCACTCCTAGTATAGGTAGGTTTTCTAGACTTACAGCAAAGTCTAATGATTTGAATGTTCTAATTTAACTAAGCTAGGGTTAGAATGACTTCACAAAGTCAAGAGGGGTAAATGAGCTATCCAATGACACAAGGGTCAAGGGAGAGACTTTTCCTTTGGAAGGAGAGAGGAGAAGACAACTTGGATGAGAACTAAAAAGTTCCATCACTTGGGGAAAGAAGTACTTAACAAAGCAGATGAACAATTGAGCAAGATGAAATAAGATTAAGACAAGTAAGCATGCATATTACAATAAGCAGATACCTCAAATAATACCAATGGTTACAACCGATAATCAAATATCTTAACAAAGATTGGAGCATATCTTAACAAAGATTGAAGCATGATAAAGGAAACAACCATATGAATAAATCACAACTTGAAAGTAGGCAGGTCATAGGTTCAAAGCATAGTAAATGTGACAACAATGTGCATAGATGACAATCAAACACAATTAAATCAGTTTAAACCTCATAATTTAGGAGGAATAAATGAGACAAGATTATGGTGACAACCAAGGGGTACCCTAACATGTTAACTAACAAGGGGGATAAACATCTTACAAGAAGTTCAAACATGCTCAGAGAAATTCAAGTGTAAGTTAGGTCACTAATTACAATAAATGAACAATTCAATATGAGAAAATTATATCACAATTTATGACAACAAGTAATATTTTTTCATCATACAAAAGTAGACATTATAACAAACATGTTGCAAAAAGAATGGACCAAAAATGGTAAAATATGAACAAGTTACAAATATTTTAAGTTTTGGTAAATTATGACAATAAAACCAATAAACAAGCAAATAAGAATGAAAAAGGGCCAAGCTGGGAGTTGAACCCAGGCCCTTTAGTTTCCAGCACACAACAACAACCAATAAGCCACACGCGCGCGCGCTTGGTAGGAAATGGAAGAGAGGAAAGAAGAGTAAATCAAACAAGGAAATTAAAAAAAACAAAAGGGTTCGACCTCCACCCGGATCGAACCCAGGACATGCAGATGAAAGGCGCTTAGGTGACAAAGTTCTTACCACTGGGGTGGCTGTACATCCGTTGATGTAGCCACCCCTATAAACATATATGGCATGGTTGGCAAGATTTCTGGGCTAAAACATAAACAACAAAAATGGCAAATGCGTGAAGATTCGAAACTCAGTCAAAACTCCATGGAATTGGATGAAATCTTAGCCTAACTTGACTAATTTTTCATGAGCAATACAGTGGTCATAACCAAATTCTGAGATAACAGTCACAAATTGAAACACGAATGCTTATGCAAAATTGACATTTGAATTGCATTTTCTTAATCATGAATTGAAACAGGGGTGATTAGGATGGAAAAACAACATGAGCAAATCACAAATGAGATATTGAAAGTAACCTAACAAGAAATTAAAGCAAAGCAGCCCTAGATCCAGAAATGGTATATGAGTTGCAATCAATGTTTTGGAAAATGCATTTTGGAGAGCATGGATCAAACCATAGACATTTAGGATTAATGAGAGGTGTGGGCAAGTTACAAACATGATTGTGAATGAATTCAAGCAAAAGTTTTGATCAAAACAGTGCTGGATCAATAAGTGACATATGAATTGCAAGCATTGACATAATAATGAAGGCAAGCTGTCAAAAACAGATGGAAAAATTTCAGTGTACATACACTTGGTCTAACAATTCTAAGCATGTTATATGATGTTGCTCTCAAATGCTATAAATCAAATACTCAGGCAGAGGGAGGATAGTATGACATCATATCAGTTGTGCATGAAACTTGTGAAAAGGATGAGTTTGCTTTCAAAACCATAATAATGACTTTCAAATCAAAATTAAAATGTTTAGAAGCTGAACATATAACAGTTATAATCATGTACATTTGTGGCTAAATCAAAATGTGATATGAGGGAGGAACCAATGATGATGAACAAAGCAGCCAAGCTGCAGGCCAGGGCCAAAGTGACCCTGCTGCCCAGAATCTACACAAAGGGCTGAACATGGATGAAAGATCAATCTTAGATCAGAACAGAATAGGAAAAGTCATGAAACCTCAACCAAATTATCAAATTGCAATAAGAACAAGCTAAACACAACCAAGATGCTAAGATCAAACATCAAACACAGCTGTCATGTGTTACTAAATGAAAATGAAAAAATAGGGCAAGCTGGAGGCTAAAGTCATGAAATAGACTTAATCAGGTTGGACAGACCTTGCATACCAACGATAAACAACCTCTTGAGTGTTTCCACACTCCAAGACTTGCCTCAAACCCAACAAAATTAAGAATCACATATCAGCTGCTCAAACACACACCAAATTGCATAATTGAAAACTAAAACTTGATTGGGATAGATTGAGACAGAACAAGCATCATACACAAGTCTTAAATATATCAATGGATGAGGTGAGCACTTAATATTGACCATGAAATGCATACAGCAAAAATAGCTCTCAAGTTGCAATTGTAAATGTACAATGGAAAGTGGGCTGTCAAGCAAAACAAGTCATCTTATTCACAAAGACATTTAAATCATGTACACATACCAAACCTATTGCCTATAAGTCATATGCTCATGAGCTATCTCAATTTAAATAGAAAATGAAGAAGTGTGTGTGTGACTGTGGTTTCAAAGCTGTTTTGGGCAGCAATGTAGTACAAACTGATCCAACTACAATCAAATGGTCTCATGATGACAAACATTGCACACACACATCATACATGTGGGAAAGAGTGAGTTACAACTCAAAAATATGCATACTCCAAGCAAACCAAAATTGGGTACATGGTCATGGTAATCTTGGCTTAAAGAGAGCAGTTTGAGGGTGAAATGTAAAAGTTTGTAAACACTGATCAATCTAACACCCTTCACACATCAAAATTATGGATATGAGTGAGTTTCAACTCCAACTTTGGGCATATGCAAACAATACAACAATTTGGTAATGTTCATGGCAGATTTAATGTAGAAATGCAATTATGAGTGTAAGTTGTGAAACAGGAAAGAACAAACCAAATTAATTAAATGCACACATCACAAATATGATAAGGAAGGAGTTCATGCATATAAATCAAGCTTTTTGTGGTTGGCACAGAAATTGACATGTTGGTTGGAAGGAAAAGTTGTTTTGAAACAGGTTTTGGTATATCAAGGCATTTTTTAAGACAATGAGTTTTTGATGAAACAAAAGTTATGCACATACCATAAATATGCAAAAGGAAATGCTCATGCCTTAAAGTCACACCAGATCAACATCAAATAACATATGGCAATATTGAGATTTGTGAAATGCACAAACAAACAACATTAGGGCAGTAGGCCAGCCCATGACAGATTAAGGTAATTGAATATCACACACAAGTTCAAAATATGTAGGCTAGTGATTTTATACTCATGGATAAGGCAAAACTTAATTGAAACAAAATAGGATACATTAGTTCAAGATATTGGCAGCTAAAACAACATAATCTCATAACAGGCCTTAAAGTTCAAAACTCATGTTTTTCAATATTTCACCCAAATCAAACATCAAGTAAGGCCACATAGACATTTAACCAATGATTTAGAACATTTGAGATACAAAATAACAAACATAAAACAGTCCAACACACAAATCATGATAATGGTAAAGCTAGATGGCACAAAATGACACAAATGTAAAAACAAGAGCTACATTATATTCAAACATGATCTAAGGCAGGGGGATGTCATGAACAACTTACAAATCATTCAAATTTCATTAGTGGACCAAAGCTAAAGTCTCTAGGGCAAGCACCTTACATTTCAATGTTGGATACTTAAAAACTACCATATAGATCAAAACTTCAAAAACAAGTTAAGCATGATATCTAAGTACAATCCTTGTAACACATCACCAATATATCATTGACAAATGAAAATACATTAATACAAGCAAGTAACATAACCACAAAACCTAAGTTGTTGACTAAGAACTAGTATGGGACAACAATGGTACATTTTTAACAAAATCAAGCCAAAATAATACAACATGATAATGTATGATCAAGAAAGGGTGTAAATGTCACATACCTCTTGTAGACAAGTCTTGAGCAAGCTAAGAAGCTTAGAAACCCAGAGATCCTCTTCTTTAGTAAAGACTTGAAGTTTGCTTCCTCTTGAAGTAACAAAACACTTTTCAAGACAGTTGGAGTTAATGGATTCTCAGCTGGTTTTTTTATGCCTTAGACAGTTATAATATGATGTATAAGAGGTGTATGGATGGCTAGAATAGCAAGGATCAGCTTGGACCAAAATTTGGCAAGTTTTGAGGGTTGTGGTCAAACTTTCTTAGTGTGAAAGTTGACTTTTGGCAATTTGATAGTTTTTGAAGATTTAAAGGTATGGACACCTTTTATAGGACATTTTAAGATTGTAGGGGTGGTTTTTAGAGGTTTGGAAAGGATGGAACTGGTCTTGAGCAGAGTTTTGCTCAAGACAGTTTTTTGTGAAAATGGAAGTTTTTGAGGTTTGGAGATTTCTTGATGAATGAGAGGAGAGTGAGAGCTGTGGTGTTGTGATATTTCTATGGTGTTTTTGAGCTCATAGAGGAGGCCTCTATTTATAGGAGAAATGAGGGTGAGGGTTGATTTGGTTTTTTACCACTTTTGGAGAGAGATTTGAGATTTTCAAGTGAATCTTGCCAAATCTTCTCCTATCAGTTACATGGTTCAATGGAGATCAGAAAAATCAAGTGGATATGGACATGAAGTGACTGAGATAATCCATGGAGGTAGGGAGAGCAGCTGCAACAGTTTTGGAGTGAAAAAATTTCTCTCTCTTTCTTACATTTGAATATTTTATTACACAAGTGGCTTGCCACTTGCCTCTCTCTTCAAACCCCTTATTTCTCTGCATTTTCATTCCTCTACACATCTGAAAACCATATTGAATCATGATCCAAGGGTTGAGAATAGTCCAAGTTGTGAAAAACTGATTTTTGGGAAGTGTTGGAGTGTGGTTTCAAGTGTTGACAGGCCCAACTTCTATGGTGCATAACTTCCTGCTCAAACATGCTATTGAGGAGTTCTACCGTAATTTGGAAAGCCCTTAAGTAGCTCTACAACTTTCATGTTTTGGGAATTTCCAAATTCTTGATGGAACTAGGTTGAAAAACCCTTCAAAGTTCTGAAAAAAATCACTTACAAGTGTTAAATAACTTAGAATTTTTCTAAGTTATTTACCCTTCAAAATTGAATTTTGCTATAACTCCAATTCCATGCATTTTTTGATCATGGACCACTTTGAGGCTTTTGTAGGATTTGTCAAGAGCTTTCTAATGAGCTTTGAACCACTTCAATTGGATGTGTGGTTGAGGAGTTTATGTCTTGCCCCTTTCGAAACCCTAATTCCCGATTTTTGCAATTACTTCTCAACCCTTGATCCAATGGTCATGAAATTTTATGGTGAGGTGTAATATGATATAAGGAACATTTTTTATTCACACCTTGAAGTCAAATTCCTTATTTTTGGAGAGTTGACTTTTCGGTCAACCGTTCGATCGATCGGTGTCTACCGAGTCGCCCGTTGGTGATCCGGACATCCTGAGGACTTGAAACTCTTTGGATGGACTTTACTAAGCCATAGGAGCTTAATGGACCTTGATCCCACCATTGAAATACTCTTTAAATCAAAAGTCAAACTATAGTTGACTTTTTCTAATCGAAAACCCTAATCGGGTATCTCAAATTGCACTGTTCTCAATCCCCGGGTGACCACCTCAAATTGCACTTATTCTTAGTCCAATGTATCATCCTTGATCTTTTTTGAAGTTGGATCAATCCAAAACATTGATTGATCAAACCCTCGGAGTTTCGATTTTGACGGTACGAAACCCCAATTCATCTGCATCTTAACAAAGATAAACTGAAAATGGGTTAAGGTTAATTAATCAAGTGAATATGATCCTATAATGATGATGAGGATCTAAGGGGTCAAAATTTGGGGTGCAACATAATGATAACAATTTATTCATCAAGGATTTTATTTATATTTCCTAAGAATTCAATATATTACTTAAAATCAATAATGTGCTTCTATAATTTATCATTATCTTTACTGACCTTTACACTAAGCTTAAATATTTGGTTATGAGTTAAGAAACTTAACTTAGTGTCATCTTGTCTCGAAGCTTTAAGGCACACATGATCTTCTTCCTTTGTTGATTATTCATGAGAGTCCTTAGAAGTATTGTCAGGTATATTCTTCAAAACATATTTGCAGGAATCTCTTGATATTTCCTCCATTAATTCACCATTCGTTGTTGCCTCTTCTTCATAGGATACTTGATACGAGGGATCTCTAAACATTCAACTAGGACTTGACTCCACACAAATTCTTCTGTATTTTTTCTCTTCATCATCTCTATTTTCAAAGATATGGCTTGATAAATTTTCTTCATCATTTCTATTGGATGATTGTTCATCCATCGAGAATAGTTTGTTAAAAATATTATATTGGAATTGATACCTCACTTTCTTCTTCAAGTATTCCTCTTGATGAAGACGATGATAAGGAAGATGAGGAGCTTTCAAGTATGATTGATCGTTATTCTTCTTCCTTGAGTAATTGGATCAACTCCTTGAGTTTTGTGATGACATCCTTCTTTCTAGATTCTTCCTGAAGCTCAATAAAGGTGTTAATATCTTTTGAATGGATGATTAGATCATATTTCTAATTCCAATTCTTAATCTTTAGATAGTTGTTAGATACGAATTTCCTAACATATCCTCTAAGGGTTCAATTGGTTGAGTACCATCTGTGAGAAGAACTCTCATATTCATTTGGCACTCCAACTTCCTAGATTTTTGTGTTCATTCTCTCTTGTTCAATCTTTAGAGAAACTCCATAGATCATCTTAAAATTGACCCACACTTTCTTGGCGGAATCAAAATTAAACACATAACAAGATTCCTTAGAACTTAAAGTACTTATAAAATATGTTTGACTTTAAAACCAAGTTTTTCTTTTCTCTTGTATTCTTCGATCCAATGACAATCAAGTATATTTAATACTTTATCATCAAAGAAAAAAATAAGAATAAATAGACCATTAATTAAAAAACCACACATTTTAAAATCATTTGCTTTAATAAATAATTTCAAAACTAATTTCCCATGTTTCAAACCTTTCACAATCAAATAGTGAAGGTGTATTTATGAAAAGTCACTTGTTAAAAACAGAAGTGTTTGCAACCATCAGTCTACTGTAACACCCTATTTTCTTCACGCATAAATATACAATAAATCATAGTATTCTCACAAACCAATAGAATGTCACACATTCTTTTTTCAAAACATACATGCCATGTAACACTTTAAAAAATAATAACAACAATCAACACCTTCTCATATGTTGTTTTTGCATACTCACCTTCACTTAGGGTATCATCACAGCGAAATTTCTCATCAACAAAGCATGCAATCAATAAATCATTTAATTTCAAATACTTTATAACATAAATGAAATCTCCTCAAAACATAGAAATCTCAAACATGAAATTATACATTAACTCTCTAACAAAAGATTAGACAAAAGTCACTTGTTAAAAACAGGAGCGTTTGCAACCATCGTTCTACTGTAACACCCTATTTTCTCCACGCATAAATATACAATAATCAGAGTATTCTCACAAACCAATAGAGTATCACACATTCTCTTTTCAAAACATACATGTCATGTAACACTTTAACAAATAATATCAACAACCAACACCTTCTCTTATGATGTTTTTGCATGCTCACCTTCACTTAGGGTATCATCGCAGCGAAATTTCTCATCAACAAAACATGCAATCAATAAATCATTTAATTTCAAAGACTTTATAACATAAATGAAATATCCTCAAAACATAGAAATCTCAAACCTGAAATTATACATTAACTCTCTAACAAAAGATTAGACAAAACTCACTTGTTAAAAACAGAAGTGTTTGCAACCATCTGTTAGAACACAGATTGGTGTTTAATTATATCTCTATGTTTTGATGATAACTCTAATGAAATTTTGTATTAAGAAAATATATACTCTAATTTTGTTCAAGTGTTTTTGTTTCAGATATTAAATTAAATATTCTTATGGAAGCAAAAATGCATCTAAATAGTAGTCTACGCAAAGCTCTGAAGCATCAGAAGCAAGCCATCAGAAGACTCTGAGCGCTGCCAGAAGAAAATCTGAAGCAGAAGTTGCAGAAGCATCTGAAGCGTAGCTGAAGATTTTGTACAAAGAGTTTCAAGCATTGTTTCAGAAGACTCTGAATGTACTTTACGCTGCAAGTACAGAGGCTCTGAAAAACAAGTATGCTCTGATCAGATCACTCACGCTAAAGCACTATTGCTGCAACTCTGATATCATTGAATCTGATCTGAAGAACAAGAAGCACATCAGAGGATATGATGTTGTTTATGTTTGAAAAGATGTCAGCACGTGAATAGACTTGGTACTATTCTCAACGTCCTCTCCAATGGAACTATTCCTTATTTGTGATAGACACAAGGATTCAGGCAAAATGCATTTCTCTGAATATTCTACTTCTGAGAAAGGAAAAGTCATGTGAAGACAAAAGGCTACAACTACTCTACTTGCACAGTCTTCAAGCATTGGACTTTCAGCATTATAAAAGGACGTCTTCAACATCTCTTCAAGGCTAATGAATTTCTAACGAATTACCAACAAATCTTGAACAAATTATTCAACAACTCTCATACAATCATACTTACTCAAAGTTGAATAGTTTTTATTCGTTCTTAATCTAAGTGTAAAAATCACAGTTTGTGATACAACTTTTTAGAAGCATCTTAAACACTTGTTTAGTTTACATTAATTTGTAAAATGTTCCTTGAGAAGACCAAGTTGTGGTCAGAATTTCTTGAGAAGACTAAGACAGTTGTTCTTAGTGGTTGACACTGTAATCTATTTGAATATAGTGGATTAAGTCCTTGTGGAGAAAGGCAAATCACCTTGATAGGGTGGACTGGATTAGTTGAGTTCAACGAACCAGGATAAAAATCTTGTGTTGTTTTTATTTCCATATTTTTCTAAACCCTTATTCAACCCCCCCTTCTAAGTGTTTTTCTCACCTTTAGTTGGCATCAGAGCTTCGGTTCTGTTAGTGCTATCACTTCACCGTGAACAGAAAAGATCCAGTTGAGAAAACTCTTGATATATTTTGGTTGATACATTATGGCTGAAGCTTCAACATCCAACAACAATAAATATGAGGACAGAGATAGAATCAGCACTAAACCCCCTATGTTTGATGGGGAGAAGTTTGACTACTGGAAAGACAGGATTGAAAGCTTCTTTCTAGGATATGATGTTGACCTTTGGGATTTAGTCATTGATGGCTATGTTCATCCCACTGATGGGGATAGCAAATAGATAGACAGAAAATCTATGACTGAAGCTCAGAAGAAAGAATTTAGGAATCATCATAAAGCAAGAACCATACTACTAAATGCTATGTCTCATACTGAGTATGAGAAAATTACTAACAAAGAAACATCATTTGGTATGTTTGAATCTTTGAAGATGACTCATGAAGGGAATTCTCAAGTCAAGGAGACCAAGGCTCTGGCGCTGATCTAGAAATATGAAGCCTTCAAAATGGAGGAATCTGAATCTGTAGAAGTTATGTTCTCTAGATTCCAGATTCTCACAGCTAGCTTGAAAGTTCTGGACAAGGGTTACTCCACTGCAAATCATGTTAAGAAGATCATCAGAAGTTTGCCAATCAGATGGAGACCAATGGTCACTACTCTGAAGCTAGCAAAGGATCTGAAGAAGATCACGCTGGAGGAACTGATCAGCTCTCTGAGGAGACATTAGAAATGGAATGAATGCCCAAAGCTTTAGAAGGATAAGCCAAGAAGGAAGTCTGATCATAAAAAAAAGTTCTGATGGCAACCTGGGATGATTCAGATGCATCTGAATCTTCATCAGACTCAGATGAAGAATGTGCAAACATGGCTGACGTAGAAGACCATGCAGAAACATCTGGATCAGAATCAGAATCAGAATCAGAATTTGAGGAGGTATTTTCTGAACTTTCTAGAGCAGAGCTTATTGAGAGTTTATCAGAAATGTTAGAAAACTATAGTAAGATTAAGCTCAAGTACAAGAAGCTTGAAAGCAATCTTGTATCTAAGAATGATCTTCTGAAATCAGAAGTTGCTGAGCTCAAAGCAAACAATTTGAAAATAAAAAATGAATTAGAAAAAGCTCAACAAGATTTTGTAGTTGAAACTTAGTCAAAATCTAAAAACATTTTAGAAGAATATAACTATAGTTTTCAGAGATTTCGGGCAAGAAGCCTAGAGAGAAGCAAGATGGCTTCAATGATCTATGGTGTAAGCAGAAATAACAGGAAGGGTATTGGATTTGAATCTTCTTCTGAGAAAGAATTAAATCCAACAATTGTTGATAAACTAATCATTAAGCATACTCCTCTGTATTCTACTTTTAAGTTTGGTCATCTTAATGATATTAAACACACACGTTCTGGTCAGAACATTCCTGTGTTTAAACCTAAAGTTAGTCAGAACAAACCTGCTGTTAGAAGACAGAAGTTCAGACAAAACTTTAAGGCAACTAACCCTAAAGGACCCAAAACGATCTGGGTACCTAAAGACAAAATAATATTTGTTGTAGACATCTTTAGCAGCAAAGTCAAAACACCAATCTTGGTACCTGTACTCTGGCTGCTCGCGTCACATGACGGGAAAAAGGTCTATGTTCCAAAACATGGAACTTAGATCTGGAGGACACGTCAAGTTTGGAGGGTACCAGAGAGGCAAGATAGTTGGCTCTGGAACTATTGACAATGGTAATCTTCCTTCCATTTCTAATGTCTTACTAGTTGAAGGATTAACACATAACTTATTGTCCATAAGTCAATTAAGTGACAATGGTTATGACATAATCTTCAATCAAAAATGTTGCAAGGCTGTCAGTCAAAAGGATGGCTCAATCCTATTTAATAGAAATAGGAATAACAACATTTATAAAATCAATCTTGCAGAACTTAAGGTTCAGAACGTAAAATGCCTTCTGTCTGTTAATGATGAGCAATGGGTCTGGCACAGAAGATTGAGGCATATTAGTATGAGACGTATATCTCAGATTAATAAACTCAATCTGGTCAGAGGACTTCCTCAGTTGAAGTTCAACTCAGATGCTCTTTGTGAAGCATGTCAAAAAGGAAAATTTTCAAAATCTTCTTTTAAAACTAAAAATGTTGTTTCAACCTCAAGACCAATAGAATTACTTCATATTGATCTGTTTGGACCAGTGAAAACTGCATCCATCAGAGGCAAGAAGTATGGATTAGTCAATGTTGATGACTACAGCAGATGGACGTGGGTTAAATTCCTAAAACACAAGGATGAGTCACATTCTGTGTTATTTGACTTCTGCAAACAAGTCCAGAATGAAAAAGATTTTAAAATTGTTAAAGTCAAAAGTGATCATGGAGGTGAATTTGAAAACAAATATTTTGAAAAATATTTTAAAGAAAATGGCATTGCACATGATTTCTCCTGCCCTAGAACTCCACAACAGAATGGAGTTGTAGAGAGGAAAAATTGAAAACATTGCAAGAAATGGCCAGAACCATGATCAACGAGACTAATCTGGCAAAACATTTTTGGGCAGAAGTAATAAACACAGCTTGCTATATTCAGAACAGAGTGTCTGTAAGACCTCTTCTGGAGAAGACTCCCTATGAATTATGGAGAAATAGAAAGCCCAACATTTCTTATTTCCATCCTTTTGGATGTGTATGTTTTATGTTGAATACTAAAGAGAATCTGAACAAGTTTGATTCTAAAGCACATAAGTGTTTCATGCTTGGGTATTCTGAACGCTCTAAAGGCTACAGAGTATACAATACTGAGACACAGATTATGGAGGAATCAATACATGTTAGATTTGATGATAAGCTTGGCAATCAAAAGCCAAAGCAGCTTGATAATTCTACAGATAGAGAAGTCATTCTCACAGACTCTGAAGTCTCAGAGGCAGAAAAGGCTCAAGTGAAAGAACCAGAAGCAACACTAGATGCAACTCCATTGGCTGCTCAGATGAACAATTTGAATATTTCTGAAGAACCAAATGTTAAGGGATCATCATCCAGAATCAAAGCCTCTCACCCAGAGGATGTGATAATTGGAAAGAAGGATGACCCTATCAGAACAAGGTCTTTCCTCAAATCATCTACAACGTCACTTTTTGAGTTGGTGTCTATCATTGAACCAACTTCTATTGATGAAGCTCTGAATGATAATGAGTGGATACTTGCTATGCAAGAAGAGCTAAATCAATTCACCAGAAATGACGTTTGGGATCTGGTACCAAGACCAAAAGGATTCAATATTATTGGAACCAAATGGGTCTTCAGAAACAAATTGAATGAGCAAGGAGAAGTTATAAGTAACAAAGCAAGGCTAGTATCTCAAGGGTATAGTCAGCAAGAAGGAATTGACTACACAGAGACTTATGCTCCTGTGGCCAGGTTAGAGCTATTCGCCTACTCATTTCTTTTGCTGCACAAAATAACATCACTCTTTATCAGATGGATGTTAAGAGTGCCTTCTTAAATGGTATTATAGAAGAGGAAGTTTATGTTCACCAACCTCCTGGCTTTGAAAATGATAAATTTCCAGAACATGTTTTTAAACTTAAAAAATCACTCTATGGTTTAAAACAAGCTCCCAGAGCTTGGTATGAGAGATTGAGTAATTTTCTTTTGGAAAAGAATTTTATTAGAGGCAAAATGGATACAACTCTCTTCTGTAAATCATTTAAGAAAGATTTGTTAATTTTTCAAATTTACGTAGATGATATTATATTTGGATCTACCAATGTTACGCTGGGAAAGGAGTTTGCTCTTTCTATGCAGGCTGAATTTGAGATGAGCATGATGGGAGAACTCAGATTCTTTCTGGGAATCCAAGTCAATCAAACTCCAGAAGGCACCTACATACATCAGACTAAGTATGTGAAGGAGCTTCTGAAGAAGTTTAATATGACTGAAAGCAAGTTGGCCAAAACTCCAATGCATCCTACAAGCGCTCTTGGTAAGAAAGAGGTTAGTAAGAAAGTATATCAAAAGCTTTACAGAGGTGTGATTGGATCTCTTTGTATTTGACTGCTTCTAGACCTGATATTCTATTTAGTGTTTGTCTGTGTGCCAGATTCCAATCAGATCCTAGAGAATCACACATAACAGATGTTAAGAGGATTCTAAGGTATCTGAAAGGTAATACTAATGTGGGTTTATGTTACAGAAGATCTGATGACTATAAATTAGTTGGATTCTATGATGCTGATTACGCTGGAGACAGAGTTGAAAGAAAAAGTACTTCTGGAAGCTGCCAGTTTCTTGGAAGTCATCTGATCTCTTGGTTCAGCAAGAAGCAACCCAATATTGCGCTTTCAACATGAAGCAGAATACATTGTTGCTGCTGGTTGTAGCACTCAGATGCTCTGGATGAAGAGTCAAATAGAAGACTATCAGATCCATGAGAGTAACATTTTAATCTTCTGTGATAATACTTCTGCTATATGTTTGTCTAAAAATCCTATTTTACACTCTAAGGCAAAACATATAGAGATAAAACATCACTTTATCAGAGACTATGTTCAGAAGGGAGTTATCAGTTTAAACATTGTGGATACAGATCATCAATGGGTTGATATCTTTACAAAACCCCTTGCTGAAGATAGATTCAAATTTATTCTGAAAAATATAAGTATGGATTTCTGTCCAGAATAAAATGTTTATCAGAAGAAATTTTCTCAGATGAAAATGTTTTAACTTTGAAGTATTACATCTATTCATTTATTGTTTATTATTTTATTTATTGTGTGCAAATATGAACTAACAAGCCTCAAAGGATCTGAACGTTGGCTAACGTTTCATTTCTCAAAGAAGTTTCAGAAGCACATGCAAGAAAACACGTGTAACTCTGAATCTGAAAAGGTCGAGTGCACAATACTGAATTAACGTTTGAGGTACTGTTTTTGAATATTGAGTTTCTCGTTTTCCCCTCAATTGTCAGAATCATTAATTGCTTGAAATGATTATATTCTTTTCATTAAATGCTAAGTGTAAGCGTGTTGAATGTGTGACTCTTATGTGCCCTAATTTCTTCTATAAATGCCACAACTTTACACATTTCACACTTTTCACTCTCACGAACACCCCTGTATGCATTTCTTCTTGTTTCATTGCTTTCATCTCTCTCTCAAACCCAAACATCTCCATAACCCTAAATCTTCAAGAACAACAATGGCTACTTCATCATCAACTTCTGCTCAGTTCCAATCTTCAATGGCTGTTGTTTCTTCTTCAAACATGGGTGTTGTCGCTTTTAAGGAACCTATTAGAGCATTACTCACACCTGTTGACAAGTTAGAAGTCTTGTGTGAATCCATTGTTAACTTTGAATCATTTGCTTAAAATGGGTATGATCTTCGTCCCACTATTGATGCACAGTGTTGGACCAAGTTCTTTGAAAGGCTGATGGGACCAGTTTATCCTTGTCTGGTAAAGGAATTTTGGATCCATGCTTCTACTTGCCCTAAGTTCATCGTCTCTTATGTTCTGGGAAAAGAATCATAATAATTGAAGATTTGATAAGAAAACTCATAGGGTATGAGGAAACTGATGGTGTCACAAATCTGCCAGCTGAGCGTGTGGATATGACTGATGTGTATAGAGAAGTTTTCTCATCTGGAGAAGTCTCTAACAAGGTAAAGGATTTGAATCCAGCTTACAGGATCTGGGCTAAGATTTTCATGAGTTGCATTCATCATAGAAAATCTTTCAATTCTCCATACTATGTTAACACTGATCAGCTATACTTCATGTATTGTCTGAGTCAGAGCACAAAGGTGGATCTTCCGTATCTTTTGTTTAATCATCTGTGAACACACGTTAAATAGTCAAGGGAAGAGGTCAGAACCAAACATCAGAAGATAAGGAACTAGATTCCAATGGGAAGACTTATCTCAGACATTCTGACTGAGAATGGTCTTGTTGGTCATCTGGTAGAAGCTGGATTGAAGGAAGAGCTAGCTTCTGTAATTGGAAAACCTCTGAATGGGAAGAGTCTTCAGAGGATGAAAGTTTTAGAAGAAGTCACTTCTTCACCAAAGAAAATAAATTCTGAAGAGGTCACTCAAAGAAGGATTCCAGTTGATAATTTTCCCATGTTCTTCGCTAATGAACCAAGGGAGATTATTCTGAAATACATTGCAGAGTGTCTGAAGGATAGAACTCCTCTACCAGCAAATATGGTTCAGAAGGCAGGTGAACCTGCTCCAGATCTTTATGAGGCTAAACACAAGAAGAAGAGAAAGGTTGCTGAAGAAGGATCTTCAAAACCCAAAAGGAAGGCTACTAGTGAAGTTGTTGTTGTCAAACCCAAAAGGGTCAAGAAGCAAAAGGTCAATCCTCCAGAGGCAAGTTTAGATTCTATTCTTGAAACTGTCAAAGAGGTATTAACATCTGATCAAACTCTCCATGAATCTATACCATCACATTCACCCTCTCATCCTCGTGTTTCTAAACCTAAGAAACCTTCTGTTACAGCTCCTTCTGTACCCCAACCTCAAGCAACTCTATCTGAAAAGTATAACTCTGAACCTACACATTCTCAACCATCTGATATTCCCCCATATAAAAATCAAACACCTGCACCACAATTATCTGAAATTCCCCCACCAGAACCACAAACTTCAAAACCTACAGAACCAACACCACAAGAACCAGAACAATCCATTCCTTCTAATCCTGAACCAGAATCTATTCAACCATCTGAACCTTTCATATCTGATTCTGTAGTTCTAGATATTCAACCTTTAACAACTCTGGTTGATATCTCTTCTACATCCTGTCATTCATCTGAATCATCTGATTCATCTGAATCTGACTTACCACCAGAAATTAACTCACCACTCTCTTTCTGTGGCTATGAACCTAGAACATCTGAGTTTGTATCCTTTACTTCTTTCAAACCTCATCCCTCTGATCCCCTTCCATATGGTCTAAAACTCAAAAACTTTTATACCAGAATAGAAGCATCTGGCCCTACCATTCCACATAAACCTATTTCTTCAACTATCCTTCCTTCTGTACTTTAACCCTACCTAAAACAACAACCAAATATCATTCCACCTGAACCTATGCACTCTCATAATTCTGTTTTTATCCCCTATACTTCTACACCATTTGATGTCACTCCCTCTGTATCAAATTTCAAACAGTTCTTGTTTCCCAAATCATCTTCATCCAAATCCACAGCTTTCATTTCATCTGAACATCCTTCATTACCTTTTTATCCTCGTCCTCTATTTATTATCTCAACCTTTACCATACCATCCCCACCTGAACAACCCAAACCATCACCTCTGGAAGCCTACCTTAAACCTAAATCCAGATTAGATGTTGATGCCTTATTTGCTAATTTCAAGAAAGAAATAAGGATGAGTTTAAACTCTGTAAAGGAGGAATGTCTCTCAAGCATTAATCCAGAAGCTTATGAAGAATGTTGGACTAAGTTCATTGCCAGATTCAACTCTGTGGCTTCTAATCTAAAGACCATTTGCTCTGATGACGCAAAGGTCAGATTTGCTGAAGTTGCCAGACATACGCTATGGAATGTGAACAGATCTCCAACATTGCTTCTTCAGGATGCACCTTCAACTTCTAGAGCAACTGCTACTTCTGAGACTATTGAAGAATCTGCTCTTGAAGTCACTCTAGAAACCAATCCATTAGCTCTGATGATTGTAGACCAACCATTTGAATTTGTGCCTCCAGAATCTGCATCTACAATGATCATTGACTTCCTCCTGCTCCTGCATCTGACTCTGCTCCTTCTACTTCTTCTGAAGTCAAGAAAGAGAATCCAGACCTAGAAGACAAGATTGTTGTGCTAGAAGCTGGTCAATCTGAAATTAAATCTTGGATGGCAAAACAAGATGAGAAGACAGACAATATACAGAAATGGATGGCTAAGCAAGAGGAATATACTTCTAAGATGACCCACATCCTTAAACTTCTTGCATCACGCTTATCTTAGTTCTTATGTTTGTGCACTTTAAGTGTTATTTTATTCTGTTTCTTCTTTCTCTGAACCATGTTTTGTTCGTGATGTACTCTGATTATCTATGAATGAATCTGTTTGTTTGGTTATCTAATTAATTATCTGTTGATATTATCAGCTTTATTCTGTTTTCTTCTGTTATCCTTTTATTTGTCTTTAAAAGTTTTCTTTTTGATTATGACAAAAAGGGGGAGAAAAAGAAATTATGTTGTTCAAATATAACAGCTACTAAATGAAATTCAGATATAAAAAATTATATCTAACATTGAATTTTAGTCTTTCAGAACTATAACGTATCATCTAATAAAATTCACTGAAGCTACCCTGAGAATCCCCAAACCAGACTTTTACTCAAACCAGGTTTAACCAGGCTCTGATAAGTCAAACCAGGTTCTGATTACCAGGCTCTGATCCTAGAAGTTAACCAGGCTCTGATTATGGAAAATAAACCAGGCTCTGTTCCTGGAAAGAAAATTAGTAAGAGTAAACTAGGCTCTGGTTCTAAAAAGCAAAGCAAGCTATTACCAAGCTCTGATTCTGGAAAGCAATTCTATCCAGGATTCTATCCATAAGTTTTTAACCAGGCTCTTAATCTGAAAAGTTTACTCATGCAAAAAGGGAAGTATTTCTTCTATTAGAGTATTCATTTCAGGGGAGATTCTTTATCTCAAGGGGAGTTATATATTTATCCTTTTTATTGAACAAAATTTCCTATGTTTTATCATCATCAAAAAGGGGGAGATTGTTAGAACACAGATTGGGTGTTTAATTATATCTCTATGTTTTGATGATAACTCTAATGAAATTTTGTATTAAGAAAATATATACTCTAATTTTGTTCAAGTGTTTTTGTTTCAGATATTAAATAAATATTCTTATGGAAGCAAAAATGCATCTGAATAGTAGTCTACGCAAAGCTCTGAAGCATCAGAAGCAAGCCATCAGAAGACTCTGAGCACTGCCAGAAGAGACTCTGAAGCAGAAGCTGTAGAAGACTCTGAGCACTGCCAGAAGAGACTCTGAAGCAGAAGCTGTAGAAGACTCTGAAGCAGAAGCTGCAGAAGCATCTGGAGTGTAGCTGAAGATTTTTATGAAGAGTTTCAAGCATTATTTCAGAAGACTCTGACTGTACTTTATGCTGCAAGTACAAAGGCTCTAAAAAACAAGTATGCTCTGATCAGATCACTCACGCTAAAGCACTATTGCTGCAACTCTGATATCATTGAATCTATTCTGAAGAACAAGAAGCACATCAGAGGATCTGATGTTGTTTACGTTTGAAAAGATGTCAGTACATGAATAGACTTGGTACTATTCTCAACGTCCTCTCCAACGGAACTATTCCTTATTTGTGATAGACACAAGGATTTAGGCAAAAGGCATTTCTCTGAACATTCTACTTCTGAGAAGGAAAAGTCATGTGAAAGACAAAAGGCTACAGCTACTCTACTTGCACAGTCTTCAAGCATTGGACTTTCAGCACTATAAAAGGACGTCTTCAACATCTCTCAAGGCTAACGAATTACCAACAAATCTTGAACAATTATTCAACAACTCTCATACAATCATTCTTACTCCAAGCTGAATAGTTTTTATTCGTTCTTAATCTAAGTGTAAAAGTCACAGTTTGTGATACAAGCTTCTTAGAAGCATCTTAAACACTTGTTTAGTTTACATTAATTTGTAAAAGGTTCCTTGAGAAGACCAAGTTGTGGTCATAATTTCTTGAGAAGACTAAGACTGTTGTTCTTAGTGGTTAACACTGTAATCTGTTTGAATATAGTGGATAAGTCCTTGTGGAGAAAGGCAAATCACCTTGATAGGGTGGACTGGATTAGTTGAGTTCAACGAACCAGGATAAAAATCTTGTGTTGTTTTTATTGCCATATTCTCTAAACCCTTATTCAACCCCCCCCCCCCCCCCCCCCCCTTCTAAGTGTTTTTCTCACCTTCGCCATCATTTTACTGTAAACACCCTCTTTTCTCCACGCATAAATATACAATAAATCAGAGTATTCTCACAAACCAATAGAATGTCACACATTCTCTTTTCAAAACATACATACCATGTAACACTTTAACAAATATAACAACAATCAACACCTTCTCTTATGGTGTTTTTGCATGCTCACCTTCACTTAGGGTATCATCGCAGCGAAATTTCTCATCAACAAAGCATGCAATCAATAAATCATTTAATTTCAAAGACTTTATAACATAAATGAAATCTCCCAAAACATAGAAATATCAAACATGGAATTATACATTAACTCTCTAACAAAGATTACATAAACTCGCAAACATTCTCAGTGTTACATATCAAAGCACGTAAACTAAATGTAGGAAAAAAAAGAAGAAGAAACATCCTCTCGCCATCCTTCTACTCTAAGCAGCTACTTAGTTATCTGCTTATCTATACTTTGAAGAGGAGCACAAATCACATTAAAAACAAAGGGGTGAGAAATAAAAAACAATAATAACAAGCATATACTACAAGGTAGGATATTAAACACATAACATATTCTACACAATCTCAATCACAATATATCAATACATCCCCACACCTCACTCAACAAATCAATCATAACTCAACAAATATATCTCAACAAATGCACATATAACTCGTTATTCAATGCAACTCGTCTATGGAACTCTATACATATGCATTTGGTACCAATTCAACATTTGGTTCTCTCTGGAACCGGGTCCCTTCTTCTGAACCCCTAAACCCCCTCTTATGAGCTCCAAGCCCCCTCTCTGAGTTTGGGACAAGACACTAGTCCCCTATTCTGAACTAGAGAACATGCCTCTTGACACAACTCAACATGAATGTATGAACATGTTAACAAAATTTAATGTTTTAAGACCATTATTCTGATCCTAACATAATATGCATTTACAAACTCACATAATCCTCTCTTCTGGATTACCATAACAACTCATAATACTCAACATAGCAAAAAAACTCCAGCACATATTGAAGGTGAGAAAAACACTTAGAAGGGGGGTTGAATAAGGGTTTTAAAACACTTTGGTAGATAAAAAAATAACACAGATATTTTTATCCTAGTTCGTTTGAACTCAAACTAATCCAGTCCACCCCTACCCAGGTGGATTTGCCTTCTCAACAAGGACTTAATCCACTATATCAAACTTGATTACAGTGTAAGCCACTAAGACAACTGTCTTAGTCTTCTCAAGAAAATATGACTATAACTTGGTCTTCTCAAGGAAATCTTTTACAAAGATAAACTAACAATTTGTGTTAAAGGTTTTGCTTCTAATAAGCTATATCACAACAGTGATGTTTACATAGATTAAGAACAAATATGAGAATTGTTAAGCTTTGAAGAATATTTGAATGAGAGCTTGTAAGTTTATTTTCTTTTCAAATGATTCGTCAACATTGGAAAGATGTTGAAGCTTGTTTAAATACTACTTCAAGTCCTTCTCTCAAAGATTGTGCATGTTGTATGTTCTGCTGCTTCTGTTGCCTTTTGTCCTCTATTGACTTTTCCTTTCCAGGAAGAGGAATGTTCAGACATGTGCTTTGTGTATGAATTCGTGTTGTCATGCATAAATGAGGAATAGTGTCGTTGGAGCAGACATTGGGATTAACAACGGATCTTTTCTATGAGCTGGCATCTTTTCAACTGAATAAACTAACATCAGATCCTCTAATGTAGTTCCTTGTTCTTCAGTTCAGAGTCTTGCAGCAATAGTGCTTTAAGCGTGAATGTTACAATCAGTGCAGAGTTGAATATCAGATCCTTTGTACTTGCAGCGTGAAGTACTTTCCAGAGTCTTCTGAAACAATGTTGTACGCTCTTACTCAAATTCTTCTTATCTTCACTTAGAGTCATCTGTAGCAGATCAGAGTCTCTTCAAGCAGCGCTCAGAGTCTTCTGAATTGTTGCTTCTGACGCTCAGGAGTCTAAACGTTCTTTTCACTTGCAGATGTACTTTTTGCTTCCAGATGAATATATAATTTAAGATCTGAAACAAAATTACTTAAACACAATTAGAGTATTTATTTCTTTTATGCAAACTTTCATTTATGTTATCATCAAAACAATGAGATATATTAAACACTAATCTGTGTTCTAACAATCTACCCCTTTTTGATGATGACAAAAACATAGGAATTTTGTTTAATAATAAGAGAAATAAATATAACTCCCCCTGAGATTGTGAATCTCCCCCTGAATTGAATACCATAAGAAAAATAAATACTTCCCTTTTTGATTGAGTATTCTTTTCAGATTCAGAGCCTGGTTAGGTTTTTAGAATCAGAGCCTGGATCCTGAAGCCTGGTTATTCTTTTCAGAATCAGGGCCTGGTTTAATTTTCTTCAGAATTAGAACCTGGTTAGTACTTTCAGAATCAGAGCCTGGTTTGGATCCTGATTTGGATCAGAGCTTGATTTATCTGATTTAGGAGCTTTCAGAGTAACTTTATGAATTAAGTCAGATTGCAACGTTATAGTTCTGAAAGACTAAAATTCAACGTTAGTTAATTTATTATGTCTAAATTCCATTCTGGTAACTGTTTATTTGAACAATTTTAATTTCCATTTTCTCCCCCTTTTTGTCATATCAAAAAGAAAAAACTTTTTAAGACAGAAAAGAATAACAGAGAAAAACGAATAAGATAAAACAGATAGAAACAGAAACCAAACAAATGCATTAATCAATAAAATATTCAGAGACATAAACATAACAAACATAATCAGAACAAACAAAATGTGCACAAACAATCAGAAAAACAACTAAGGTTGGCGAGAGGCTATCGTCTTCAGAAGGTTTGTAATCTCAGAAGTAGATTATTCTTGCCTAGCCATCCACGTCTTGATTTCATCTGTTATCTGTTCTTGCTTGATCATCCAAGATCTGATTTCTGTGTTGCTGGCTTCAAGCTTAGCAAACTTCTCTTCAAGATCTGGATTCTCTTTCTTGACTTCAAAAGATGCAGGAGCAGATTCAGAAGCATTCTCAATAACCATAGCAGATGCAGTCTCTTGAATCACTGAGTTAGAAGCTTGATTCAGAACCATCAAAGCAGACTGGTTTGGCACTAGAGTTTCTTCAGCAACAGCTGCTTCTGAAGGAGCATCTCCAGACTTAGGTTCTTCAGCAGGGTGCATTGGCCAGAGGAGAACTGGAGATCTACTCATATTCAAAAGAGTCTGTCTGATAACTTCAGCGAATCTCACCTTAGCATCATCAGAGAAAATGGTGCGAAGGTTTGAAGCTACAGAGTTAAATCTTGAGATAAATCTGTTCCAAGTGGCTTCAGAAGCATTTTAGATTCACACTAGACAAGCACTCCTTCTTTACAGAAGATATCCACATGTTTAGTTCCTTTTGAAACCATCAAATAACGTACTAACATCCATTCTAGGTTTTGGTTTCAGAAAGTTTTCTAGAGATGGTGTTTTGGTGGTTTCAAATGATGAGGGTATGGAAAAATAAGGAATGATGAAAGAGGACGAGGGTATGGTGTATAAGGTTAGTAACAGTCTTTGGTACAGATGAAATTGTTAGACGATGGCTCGGATCTAGAAGGGGGTTTGAATAGATCCCAATTAAAATTTGAGTCGGCGCTTACCAATTTTAAATTGGTTTTTTAAAAATGTTTTTGAGTGCGGAAGCGGCCTTGGAAAAACACGTCTAAAACGAACCGTTATTGGAAGATCGGATATGCGTTAAGCTAACGGATATGATAATAAAAGAATAGTAGATTCATTACAATAGTCACACTAATCAATTTGTTTCACCACTAATTAGTAGTGCTAGTTCCAATGCTCAACACAGCCCACCAAATATAGCAAGTAAACTAAGTAAGCTTAGGTTCAGGCAATTTATCGAACACTTGGTGTGCGAAACACTCCAAGTGGATTTTGACTTAAGTAAGTAACTTTAAAATCCTTGTACAAGTGTTTATTGTACACAAGTTTAAACAGTTCCAGTTACTTACTAAATTCAATGTTCAAATCAATAAAATTGCTAAACTAAAATCACTTAATTGTTAAGATGAAAATGAAAATACTAAAAAGTAAAGAAGACAAAGATTTGTTGAGCAGTTCCCCTACCGTCCTCGCTTCGCGGTACGTCTGCCCTCAATTCTTAAAATAGAAATTGAGATGATTTATAATAGATATCACCTGAAAAGTTGTAGTAGTTTATACAAGAGTTGATAAGCAATAATACAAACAATCCTATAGATGTTGATGTTGCTATCACTTCTTGCTCCTTGATTCGAGTTGAATCAAGACCTTCGATCGTGTGAATTGACCTTCGATTCCAGCCTCTTTGTTGAATACCTTTCAGTTCTTCAAACCCTCGGCCCGGCTAATCTTAGACACCAACAATTGAACCCGGAACTCTCTTCAACACTTCACAGCCCCAGCTACTAAATTGATGAAATCTTCCATTTCTCAATCACCTTCGCACCGCTGAATGTTGATGGAGACTATCCGTACCAAAACCCCCCAAATTCGTAGAATCTTGGAGGGCAAAACCTTCAAGTTTTATTCAAGGAAAAACCTGCCACAATTCTCCACCCAAACCGGATTTTCACTCAACGGATTCGAACCCTTATCACCTTGAACGAGACACAAAGCACTCCAAAAATGGTTGTGTGTAGTTGCAGTGTTGTGTGTTGTTTGAGGATGAAGATGAAGAGAAATGTAGGCACCTATTTCACTTTTTTTGTTTCACAATATACTCAAAATGTAATTGTTAGTGTGTTAAAATGAACAACCTTCTATTTATAGTAATAAGCCAAATAACTAACACAACATGATTTCAAATAGTGAAAAAAATACTTAACAACGCGCGAACGGTCGACCATAGCAGGTCTATGCGTCGACGCGTGGCCTGCAGAAATTAGCAATATTAAAACTCAACAGTATGCGTCGACCATAGGTCGGCGTGCGCTGACCCGTGAAAGTGTGAAGTCATCATGCAATGATTGATGGTCGACTCATAGCTTCCTTGCACTGACCCGTGGGAAAGTAAAACTGAGTTATGCGCTGACTGGTGGTCGACGCACAACTTCCATGCGCTGACCCGTGGGAAGGTTAACTGGGTTGTACGCTGATATGTGGTCAACTCAGAGCTTCAAAACCTGCAAAAATCATCACTTATTGTTTCGTGCGTTTTGTCATGACTGAATATTTATCACGTGTTTTGCCAATGATAATAGGATGAATTAAAGAGATATAGGAAGGATATGATATGTTAAGTATTGCAATTGTCTTTTGGGTGAAATTGACACCTCCCATTGATCCGAGGTTGTTCTTTGTCATCATCGAAATGTGAGAACATAAGTGTGTGACTACTTGCCCTCACATACTCCCCCTTTTTGATGATGACAACCTGCGCGAAGCTAGTGAGAACAACATTGCAATATTATTAACATAGTAGCATAAACTCCCCCTTTCTTTTGTAATCCTGCACTTTATGTGGAAGAGCTGTTGTGATCTACTTGGCTTTTCTCCCCTTTGACAACATCAAAAAGAGATGGAGAAGGTAAAGCTTGACAGAATAACACTTAACAAAATACTCAGCAGGTGATAACTAACATTTACCAATATTCACACATAATATTGAAAATGAAAGAGTAAGGTAATTAATAGATAAAGAAATGAAAACATTCAAATGGGCTTAATATTCCAACAACCATAAAAAAAACAAACACATCATAGACAATGAAAATATGAAATCATGCAACTAATATCCCCGGCCCCTCCCCCTGTACACAACATCCGGATTGCGGTGAAGATCAGAGTAGTCGACAAATGCTTCCGCAGACAAATTTAGGTGATGGAGACTGTGAGCGATTTCCATGTCCTGCCTCTCATTTGATGCAGTGAGAGCTTCAAAACGGGTTCCCATCCTAGTGGAAAAGGAATTTAACCGTTCATTTTGTGTATGTATCTCAGCTCGTAGTTGTTCCATCCGCGTATCTTGAATTCTCATAAAGTTCTGTTGGTCCAACTGCATGGACTGCAAGATGTTGAGAATTTTAGAGTTGTCTGACTACGAAGGAGATGGTGAAGATTGAGGAGGAGACAAGGGGACACTAGGAATGACTAGATACAGCTTACTAAAAATGCAATTCCAAAGCACAATTAATGTAGACTGCACATTTAAAGTAGAGTGTAGGAAGATGAAACGTTTTTCAAACGAAAAAATCTGAGTTTGTACGCGAGCCGTCGACCGTACTCCTACATGCATCGACGCATACTGTGTGATTTTTGACAAATATAAAAGTGTACAGCATGAGTCGACCGCCGCCCTGTTTTGGTCGACTCATAGTGAGCAAAAATGTAGATTTTCATTTTATGTCATATATAATGCCACATTTGATGCCTACTTACAATGCCACAA
>OZ012738.1:359221248-359266057 GCA_963859935.3 Lathyrus sativus
AAGTAAGTTTTCATTCGAATTGCATGCTTTGGTTAGAATTTCTAGGTTTTGATAGCATAGAAAGGTTAAGGTAGGGTAGAT
Source organism: Lathyrus sativus (assembly GCA_963859935.3). NCBI lineage: Eukaryota > Viridiplantae > Streptophyta > Magnoliopsida > Fabales > Fabaceae > Lathyrus > Lathyrus sativus. Next base: position 359,221,330 of record OZ012738.1, read on the forward strand.
GACTGAGTTTGGTGAGTTTGGAGAGCTTTCATGGAGTTTGATCATGGAGTGCAAGAACTGTTGAAGCTTGTAACCATTAGGATATTGCACGAAAATCTTGATGGAATAGCATGTTGTGATCAGCATAGGGTGTAGATGAGTTTAGGACAAGAATTGGTGAGAATTAGAGCAATCGATCACAGGTATTAATGGTGGATCAGGACTGTTATATCTATCGAATTGGTTTATTGAGTGAGTTTTAGGAGGAGTTATGGTTATGGTTGTGTAGAGGCAAGTTTTTAGAGCAACTTTGCTCTTTGGATCGAAGGCATCCATGGAGAGATGAGAGAGAACAGAGGAGTGGAAGGATGCGTGCATGGGAGGGGAATTTCAGAGCTAGGGTTTTGCTGGAGGTAGACGATGACCTCAGGCCGTTGGATGGGTACTTTGACCTTGACTGAAGATCCAATCGTGTGGCTGGCGTTTAAAACGAAAACGGAGGGAGAGTTCGAACGATGAAACGCATCGTTTCATTTATTTTGCCAGACTGGGCTCAAATAATCATTGCTATTCGTACCCCCAAATAAGGCCCAATGATATAATGAACTAAAAAACCTGCTATCTGCACCGTTTCACCGTTTTAATTTTTGTTTAATTTTTGATGATTTCTGGGCCTTGCACGCATTATTATTGACACCCCCATTGCCTGGCCCGTTTCCTCGTTTAACTGAATTTCCATTACTTTTTGCACCCCTTTCATATTAATTCATTTCATTTTATTTCAAAAAACATTAAATCTTTCAAAAATCATAACAAATCATAAAATGCATATTTTCCATTGGTTCTTTTTGCATTATTTTCTTAATTTGGTCAAGAAAATTATCATACAAAAAAATTAATAGTTCCTTTTATTTTCATATTTTTGGCATATTTTCCTTTTAATTAGGTGTAAATAATATTTTGTTTAGTACATGATTTTGATACTTTTAGTTTGAATAGTTGCTTTAACATTTTTAACCCATTCTTTTTAGGTTGATTAGTAGATAAGATTAGCTTGTATATAAAATTTAGTTCACATTTTTAGGACTTAATTTTAGGTGATTAGCTTAGGTGAGAACAACATGAACAAAATTAGGGTTTAAGTGATGACTTAGGAGAATTGAATCATTTCCCTTAGGACTTAGAGATTGAATATTTTAGATATGGGACTATAGGGACTATGGGTAGTTATTAGATCCCTTAGAAATCACTAGGATTCCCCTACTACTATTAGTATATTACTGTCTATATTTGATTGATTGGTGTGGTGTGCCCTCTGGGGATTGTTGTTTGTCTGTGTGGGTATTGGGATTGCTTGGTGATTGGGAGAGCTGAAGACTTGTGACGATGAAGCCATTGGAGATCCAGATGCTGAAGACCAACTTCCAGAGTTGATGAGGAGCATCCTTTGCTGGCAGCTGTTGAGGAGTCTAGGGTTTAGGAGCTAGGCAGAGCTCTAGAGTAGTAAACTTGATTCTCAAACATGGAAGGTCTTGACTGCCTCCATTCTTCTCTGTGATACAGAGTCTCTCTAAGATACTCACCCCCTTCCTTTGGAAGGCTTGGTACTACTGTCTAGGGGATAGAACTCTTGAGAGAAAATGTCTTATGTGTTAGTAGCAGTTTGTTTGCCACCCTTGGTAGTCAACTGATTGCTTAACACCCAATTCACTCTTGTGATTGATCCCTCATCCGGGAGGTTTGAAACTTGAAGAAAAGCCATTGCAGATGGAAGACTGATGATCAAAGCCCTTGCCTGAAGGCCATGAAGATGGAGATTGATGCTTGTTGAAGCTTGTAGCTGATTAGAGATTACTTAAAGCCAGATGTTGATGCAGAGCTGCTGATGCTATTCATTTTTCTGCTGTATTTCATTTCTGATGTATTGATTGGTTTTCTGGACTGTATTGTTTGCTGTTTAACCTGTTGGGTTGAAAGTGAATGCTGTTCACTTTTGCCTATTGTTTTCTAGGTTCGAGGTTGAGTGGGACTCCCTTGCCTCGCTTGTATTGCTGCATTCATGCATTTTACTGCTTTACTGTATATATATGCTATTGTTTCTATTTCCGTCTATTCCCTTAGGATCTCTGTTTCTCTCTGTGCAGGAGAGGAGCATGATAGACTCTAGGTCTTAACCCATGCATGATAACATTAGGTTAGTTTGATTCCCTTCGCAACCGTAGGTTAGAGTTCTGTCTCTTCTTCCTCAAAACAAACAGAAAAATATAATAAAATTTCAAACTCAATAAAATACACTTCTTCCGTAAAAGAATGTGAACTCATCAAGACGTCATTTTTGTCCGCTTGGATTGCTAATCAGAAAAACCTTTTTCAGAAGGAATAAAATCAACCAAGACAGACTTGTGTCGTACGTGGCCCGAACTACGTTTGCTCTGATCTTTCATGCTGTATGAAAGTACGTAGGCATAGGATGCGATATCCTAGCGAGCAACCTTCCCCTCCTTTCCCGTAGGTAGGCGAAATACGTTGACTCTGATTTCTCGTTCTTGATGGGAATACGTAGGCATAAAGTGCGATACTTTGCCGAGTCATTTTATTTTCATTTTATTTTCTTTTAACCCTTAACCCTTAGAGTAGATAGAGTAACAATCCATACCCGAAAACAAGCGTGGATCCCGTCGAGTACGGCGGACGTGAGGGGTGCTAATACCTTCCCCTTGCGTAACCGACTCCCGAATCCAGGTTTTGGTTGCGACGACCATACCTTTCCCGTGTTGTGCGAGGTTTACTCTGAGCGTTTCCTTTCCCTCCCATGGGATAAATAACGCACGGTGGCGACTCTTCTGTTCAGCCGGCGCCGATTTTCACAGTAGCGACAGCTGGCGACTCTGCTGGGGACCCAACATCCCCTGGCTGCTAAGGACTGCGATAGTTCTTATGCATTTGGGATCCAACGTCCCTTAAGAGAGTCAATCCTAACGCTTGTTTTCCCGTCGAGGATTTTGTATGGATTTATATTTCTGACCTTTATTTCCAGCATTATATATTGATTATTATTGCTGTATTGGGGTGTGACAGGTGTTCTGATATTGAGTGAGAAGCCGGACCTGGGCTTGAGTGCACCTTAGACTTAGAGTAGAGATTAGTGGGCGCGCACGTGCTTTGCATGTCCTAGTGTCCCGCGAAATCTACACTCAGACGAGGTTCTTCTGGTTGGCCTCCTGTCCTGCCCTTTGGGTGGCTCGGGTTGCTGGTTAGTTGGATTGTCGACTCTGGGGACCGATCATTTGGAAGTTGGCTAAGTGAGGCCTCTTCAGGATTTGATGATGCCACTCCTTCTGGGAATCGTATCATCAACCGTGAAAGTCTGTGACGCCGACGACCGCATAGGATGCCATACCTTTGTCAGTTACTAGGACATCCACCTGTGAGAGGGTTTGGGGTTATGCAGGTAACTAGACCTTCAGATACCGGTTATTTCTTGATCAGAGATCCTGGGTATTTATGGATAGTTATGAGGTCTGTCAGAGACCATTTGGAGATGTGTTATGAGGTCTGTCAGAGACCAGTTGGAGATGTGTTCTGCGGTCTATCAGAGACCAGTTGGAGAGTTCTGAGGTCTGTCGGAGACCAGTTGGAGATATGATTTGAGGTCTATCAGAGACCAGTCAGAGTTATGTTGTGGGTCTGTCAGAGACCATTGTTGGAGCTTTATTTTAGGTCTATCTGAGACCAGGGTTTTAGGACTTCTAGGGAGTCTATCTGAGACTTCTTGATATGGTTCAGGCTATTCAGCTACGGCATTTGGTCCCTGTTGCATGTCACTTGCATTGCATTGTTTGCATACTCATCATCATTGCATCCTACTAACGTGTGTCTGTGCTGCAGGTACATTTGCATTCCCCCGGTTCTAGTGTTTGGACTTCTGAGTATTGATCATGGCTGGTTTGAGGATGACCGTTGCGTATAAGCTACCTATCCCCGATATTACTCCACTCTTGGGTCTGATTTCTCTTGCAGATGAGGATGTCCGTAGAAGCTTCAGGCAGAGTTACGGACGGCTGTTGAGTTTAGTTCGCAGGTCCACTGATGATGAATTGAATGGGCTGTACACCTTAATGCAATTCTATGACCCGGCTTTGAGATGTTTCACGTTTGCGGACTTTATCTTGGGGCCTACCATGGAGGAGTATGTAGAGTTTACTGAGCTGCCAGTTCAGAATGCAGTTCCTTTTATCCTCTCAGCCGCTGAGCCCAAGTTGGAGGATTTAGCCAAGGCCCTGCATATGAATCCTTCTGAGTTGTTGATGACTGCGTGGCGAGGGGTTCCGGGTTTTTCTCTTCAGTTTCTGGTTGGTAAGGCTCAAGAGTACGCCAAGAATGGGTGTTGGGTGGTCTTTAACGCTATTTTGGCCCTCTGCATTTATGGGATAGTGCTGTTCCCTAACTTCCCAAACTTCGTTGACATGGATGCATTTCATCTATTTGCTGCTGGTAACCCAATACCAACGCTGATCAGGGACTTTTACCATTCGATGCACTACAGGAATGAAAACAGGAGAGGCAAGAACGTCTCTTGTTGCGTACCTTTGCTGTATATGTGGTTCAAGAGCCATCTTCCCTCGAGGGGACCTTTCGTGGATAATGCAATCACGCCCGACTGGCCAGAGCATATGATGAGGTTAACTTCTGAAGACATTGAATGGGTTGATCGAGATCTGCTGGGATCTGAGCTTATCTTCAGTTGTTCTGGGTACCCTAATGTCCCGCTGATAGGAAGAAAAGGGTGTATCAACTACAACCCATCTCTGTTGGTCCGTCAGTTCGGATATGCGCTGAAGAACCCACCAAAGGAGGAAGAAGTACAGGAATCTCTGTACTTCACCGGCGATTTGAAGGGAGAGTTATTGGCCAAGCTGCAGCATGCCTGGACGCGTATTAACCGAAGGGGGAAGCCGTTGTTAGGGAAGAATGACTGTCAGGCTTACGCACCTTACAGAGTTTGGATCCAGGAGAGAGCAAGTCAGTTGCGGATGCCATTTCCAGATGCACCAGTCCTTGTTCCTATTCCGGTAGCAGAGCCAACTACTGTTTCTAGGGAGGCCTACGAGCAAGTGGTGAAAGAGAAAGAAGCCTTGATGAAGATCAACGAAGGGTTAGAGCAGGAGCTAGCCCAGATACGCAGTGAGAAAAACAAGGCCGTGCATGCTTTCCAACAGCAGATTGAGCTAATGAACAGACTAAGGGCTGAGTTGACTGAGGAGAGGAAGAAGCGCGAACGTCTGGGGCAAGAGTTCAGAAGCTCCCATGACATGCTGGAATCCAAAAAGAAGGCGCTCGACGCAGCACACCGGGAGATCTCTTCTTGCAATAAGACTTGGAATGCTACGCTCACCAACAATAAGAAGAGGGAGGATAAGTTGAAGCAGCAAATTTACGACCTCGAAGAGCAGTTGAAGTCCAACATCAAGAAGTGTGAAGAAGAAGTGATGACCCGGTATAGTCTCCAGAATGCACTAAACAAGGCCATCAAAGGCAGAGATGAAGCTGTGTCTCACAAGCGTAAACTAGAGGATCGCTTCGGAGAGGGGGCATGGGAGGAAACTGCTGAAGACGTGCGACGTGTTCTCAAGAGGAGAAACCAGACTTATGGGAGTGTTTGATCATTTCATGTAGTAACTTGTATGCTTTATTTGCATAGTGCTGACCATCACCAGGATTGTTGGTTGAGGTCATGCCTTCTTATTATACTCAGTGACATTGTATTCTTGGTTTATTGGTTTTCTCGGCAATATATGAGGCTTTCTGTGTTCAGCTCCGATCTTTATATTGTTAGCACTGGCACTGCACCGGCACCTTCACACTAGAATCGGGGAATGAATTTCCCTAATGCACAGACACACGTTGCATTGCATTCATATTCATATTGCATCACAGGTAATCTTTGGATGGTGTCTTATTTCCTGCTCTGTACCAGGTACTTTCCAGGATTGCAGATCAGCACCCGCACCGCTATTCCACCCGCACCAACTGTCGAAGAATCATGGATCAAATGCAGAACGAGATGCAAGATGTGCGCGAGAAGCTAGCTCTCTTTATGCAGACCATGGAAGCTATTGCAAAAGGTCAGGAGAATTTGCAAGCCATGGTGCAGCCTCTGTTGGTCAGAAACGCCGGTCACGGTAACGAGGATCATCAGTCTGTGCGAGTCGATACTGTTCAGGGAGATGGCACTCCCACGCCAGTGGTTCCACCTGTAGTCAATATACCTGCTGCTAATGTCAACAACGCTACCGCCGCTGGGAACGGTAACGTCGGAGTTGGGAACGAGACTGCTGTCCATAACGTTGGGCTTGGTGATATCAACTTGGGTGATAATATGGGAGGCAACGGCTTCAACAATGCTGGATTCGGGTTCAACGATCAGGAATTCGATAACGCTGGGAAATATGGTTTCAATGCTCAAGGCTTTGGGCAAGATGGTTATGGTGTGGCCAATCAGGGTTACGGAGGTTTCGGAAATGGAAACGGCGCGGGGTTAATGGCTTTTGGGCCTGCTGGGGGTGTTCAGGGGTACGGCAACAGAGGCCGAGGCCCGGTGATGAATCAGATTAGAGCTGGCCGCAATAATGAATATGATGGGTATGGAGCTGGGAATGGTATGTGGCATGAAGATCAGCAGGAGGACGCTTTCTCCGGCGGAGGCTTTGAAGGGCCGATGGATAACTCCCAGAAGATCAGAATGCTAGAAGAGCAGATGAGGGGGGTCCTGAACCAAAGTGCTGTGGGCTTAGACATGGCAACAATGGGCCTGGTACCTGGCTTGAGGGTGCCAATCAAATTCAAAGCTCCTACATTTGATAAGTATAAAGGGGACACATGTCCGAAAGTGCACGTGCGGGCTTATTACAGAAAGATGTCTGCGTACTCAACTGATGAAAGAATGCTAATGCATTTCTTTCAAGATAGTTTGTCAGGCCCTTCCCTAGAGTGGTATATGGGATTGGAGACAACTAATATCAAGACATGGAAGCAATTGGCAGAGGCATTTGTAGCTCACTACAAGTATAACAGCGACTTGGCGCCCAATCGGGTCCAATTGACAGGGCTGTCTCAGAAGAAGGGTGAGAGCTTTAAAGAGTACGCGCAAAGGTGGCGCGATATGGCTGCCAGGGTCCGTCCCCCTTTAGAAGACAAGGAAATGAACGACATGTTCATCGGCACGTTCACAGGCATGTTTTATGACAAGTTGTTTCACACATCTTTGGCTAGTTTCTCAGACTTAATTCTGATGGGAGAAAAGATTGAAAACAACATTAAGCAAGGCAGGTTCCAGGCTGAGGAATCAACTGCATCTGGCAGTAGTAGGAAGGCTTTTGGTGGGCGCCGTCAGGGCGAGGCAAGCGCAGTATTTGGAGGCCGAGGCAGGGGACGAAACTAATATCATCAGCCGCAGCAGGTGGCGAGTGTTACTATTCCATATCAACAACAACCGCAACAGCAGCAGCAGCAGCAGCCACAGCAGGGGGCACAGCAGGCTCAGCAAAGATTCCAGGGTGGTAAACCAAGAAGAGTGTTTGAGAAGCCTCCCTCAACATATGCTGATTTGTTGCAGACATTGTTGGGTTTGAACCTGGTAGAGAAGAGAACTCTGGCACCGATAACGGGAACTCCTCCGTATGGTTATGATGCAAGCAGGCACTGTGAGTTTCACTCTGGGGCTCCGGGCCACGATGTAGAGGGTTGCCATGCTTTTAAGCACGTTGTGCAGGATCTTTTGGACAATAAGGCTATCAATTTCGGAACGGCAGGTCCGAATATAGTGCAGAAGCCCATGCCTAATCATGGGGCAAACGCCGTTCTAACTGAGGAAGGGTTGAATCTGATTATGAATGTCGACGATTTAAAGACGCCGCTGAGCGAGATAAAAAGCAGATTGTTGCAGGGGGGTGTTTATCCAGGATGTGACGAGTATTGCTTAGAATGCTAGACCCTAGCTGGAGGGTGTGATGGTTTGAAGAAAGGCATCCAGGCTTTAATTGACGGCGGCACATTACAGTTTGATCGAGCAGCAACTGAAGAGCCTGCAGGGGCAGTAGCAGATGATCAGAGTGATGTGGCCACTGTAACGATTCCTCGGAAGACAATCACTATTGCAGCACCGGTCCAGCGACCACCGATCACCATAACTAAGGCCGGACCGATCCCGTACGAGAACACAAAAGCAGTCCCATGGTCATATGGGTTGGAGGTGTATTGTGACGGGATAAAGATTGATGTTAATAAGCAGCCAGCCGAGACTGTAGACAACGTTGTTGGTTCAGGAGGTATGACAAGGAGTGGTAGGATCTTTATATCACCTGAAGTGGAGGCCGAAAGACTAGCAAAAGGAAAAGGGAAGATGGTTGAGAATGTCCCAGTGCAAGCAAGCGAAAAAGCATCGGCATCAAAGGATGTAGAAGAGTTCATGCGCTTGATTCGAAAAAGTGATTATAAGATTGTGGAGCATCTGCAACAGACGCCATCCAAGATATCTATCCTGTCGTTGCTACTATGTTCTGAAGCTCACAGAAATGCTTTGTTGAAAGTCCTGGATACTTCTTTTGTACCCCAAGACGTCTCCGTGAATCAGCTGGAAGGAGTGCTGGCACATGTGAATGCCGGCCACAGCTTGGGCTTTACCGACTTCGATTTGACCCCGAAAGGGAGAGATCATAATATGGTGCTGCACATATCTGTCGAGTGTAGAGGATCAGTAATGTCGCATATTTTGGTCGACACCGGATCGTCTTTGAATGTGCTGCCCAAGAAGGCGATGATGAAGCTAGATGTCAGAGGAATTCTGTGCACGCCCAGTGACTTGGTAGTCAGAGCGTTTGATGGCACGCGAAGAACAGTCTTTGGATCGATAACATTGCCTCTACAGGTGGGGCCGGAGGTGTTTGCGACGGAATTTTATATCATGGATATACAGCCCGCATATAGCTGCCTGCTAGGAAGACCCTGGATTCATGGGGCTAGGGCAGTCACGTCTACCCTGCATCAGAAGTTGAAATATATGGTCGGAGACAGCGTGGTCACCGTATGCGGAGAAGAAGACATCCTTGTCAGCCATCTGTCGTCATTTAAATATGTGGAGGTCGACGGAGAGATCCACGAGACACCCTGCCAGGCATTTGAAGGGTTGCGTATCAAGGACAAAGGTCCCGGGCCGAGCAAGGTGTCGGAGATAGCCGTCTCGTCGTATAAAGAAGCTCAAGCTTTGGTGGAGGCAGGAGAAGCAAAGGGCTGGGGCAAAGTGCTGGATATCCCTGTGAAGATGGACCGATTCGGGCTGGGGTACCAACCGTCGTCATCAACTCCTGTTGTGGGGGCACCCCGTTTCAGAGGGCCAATAACCATCTCTGCCAGTGGAGTATGTCATGAAACCATCAATGCTGCTTCAGAGTCTGACGAAGGAGACAGTGACTGTGATATGGATGCCTGGATTCAGCCAAGCACACCAGGACAGGGACTGTGCAACTGGTCTATTCAGGAGCTTGTTCCTGTGACTCTTAAACAGTAATGCTTTGTTTTATTAATTGTTGAATAATCTGATGTCTTGCCCGGGGCATCGCGATTTGTTTAGGGCTGTGTTGTTATGAACATTGCGTGTTAATCACTAAATAAATGGCGTTTTTTCATGTGCAAATACTGTAATCTCTGTCTTTCTTGTTTTGTATTTTTCAATAAAATGGCAACGTGGTTATTCGCTTTATACGCATTTTGAAGCACTTAACCATTCCTTTTGCAGGATAACATTTTCAGATGACATCCTTGAACCACCTATGACTCGTCCCGACTTTGAGCACCCGGTATTTCAGGCCGAAGAAGAGGTTGTCGAAGATAGTGACGTTCCTGAAGAACTGTCTTGGTTGGTGAAGCAAGAGGAAAGAGCCATTCTGCCTCACGAAGAGGTCATCGAAATTATCAACTTGGGGTCGGAAGGGGTTGAGAAGAATATTCGTATCGGAGCCGCGCTGCAGAGCGGTATCAAGCGAAGACTGGTTGAAATGCTCCGAGAGTATAGTGATGTATTCGCTTGGTCGTATGAAGATATGCCAGGGCTCGATACAGATATGGTCGTGCACCGCCTGCCACTGAAAGAAGAATGCCCGCCAGTCAAACAAAAGCTTCGCAGAACCCGACCAAACATGGCAGTAAAGATCAAAGAGGAAGTTCAAAAACAGTGGCACGCTGGTTTCCTGGCTGTGACAAAATATCCCTCGTGGGTTGCTAACATCGTACCAGTGCCAAAGAAAGACGGCAAGGTTCGAATGTGCATGGATTATAGAGATTTGAATAAAGCAAGCCCAAAAGACGATTTTCCGCTTCCTCATATTGACGTGCTAGTTGATAATACTGCTCAATATTCCGTATTCTCCTTCATGGATGGCTTTTCAGGCTATAATCAGATTAAAATGGCGCCAGAGGATATGGAGAAGACCACTTTCATAACGCCTTGGGGAACATTTTGCTACAAAGTGATGCCCTTTGGCTTGAAAAATGCTGGGGCAACATATCAGCGTGCTATGACGACTCTTTTTCATGATATGATGCATAAAGAGATCGAAGTTTATGTTGATGATATGATTGCCAAATCCCAGACGGAGGAAGAGCATCTGGTGAATCTGCTGAAGTTATTTAAAAGGCTTAGGAAGTTCAGGCTGAGACTGAACCCTAACAAATGCACCTTCGGGGTGAGATCGGGTAAGCTGCTGGGGTTTATCGTAAGCGAAAGAGGAATAGAGGTTGATCCTGCTAAGATAAAAGCAATTCAAGAAATGCCGACGCCTAAAACAGAGAAAGAGGTGCGCGGGTTTTTAGGGAGGTTGAACTACATCGCTCGGTTCATATCTCATCTAACGGCCACGTGTGAACCATTATTCAAGTTATTGAAGAAAGATCAAGCTGTAACGTGGAACGAAAATTGTCAAAAGGCGTTCGATAAAATAAAGCAGTATTTGCAGGAGCCTCCTATTTTGATACCCCCAGTGGCAGGTAGACCCTTGATCATGTATTTGACAGTTCTGGAGGGGAGCATGGGTTGTATTCTCGGTCAGCACGACGAGACAGGAAGAAAAGAGCATGCGATCTACTACTTGAGTAAGAAATTTACAGATTGTGAATCTCGATACTCAATGCTTGAGAAAACTTGTTGCGCGCTAGCCTGGGCCGCCAAGCGTTTGAGGCAATACATGCTGAATCATACAACCATGCTCATATCGAAGATGGATCCTATCAAATATGTATTCGAAAAGCAGGCGTTGTCAGGAAGAATTGCCCGTTGGCAGATGGTCTTGACTGAATATGACATTCAATATGTCTCGCAAAAGGCTATAAAGGGGAGTGTGTTGTCTGAGTATCTGGCGGAGCAGCCTATTGAAGATTACCAATCGATGAGGTTTGATTTTCCTGACGAGGATATCATGTACCTAAAGATGAAAGATTGTGAAGAGCCGTTGCCAGACGAAGGACCAGAGTTGGGTTCCAAATGGAAGATGATATTCGACGGAGCTGTGAATGCTTACGGTAGCGGAATAGGGGCAATCATCATTACGCCACACGGGTCGCACATCCCGTTTACTGCCCGATTGACCTTTGCCGTTACCAATAATGAGGCCGAATACGAAGCTTGTATAATGGGGCTTGAAGAAGCCATTGATTTGCGAATCAAGAATTTAGACGTATACGGAGACTCAGCTCTGGTGGTGAAGCAAATAAAAGGGGAATGGGAGACGCGTCAGCCCAACTTGATACATTACATGAACTATGCAAGGAGATTGTTGCCTTTCTTCGACAAGGTTGAATTGCATCACGTGCCGCGGGCAGAGAATCAAATGGCTGACGCCCTCGCCACGTTGTCTTCCATGTACAAAGTCAACTTCTGGAACGAGGCTCCCAGAATCATTATCTCTCGGCTTGACAGACCAGCTTTCGTATTTGCTATCGATGAAGCATCCGACGACAAACCGTGGTATTTTGATATCATTAATTTTCTGAAGAATAAAGAGTATCCGGCTGGGGCATCCAGTCAAGATCAGAAGACTCTCAGGAGATTAGCGGGTAATTTCTATTTGAATCCGGATGGCGTCTTATACAGAAGAAACCACGACTTGGTGCTGTTGCGTTGCGTAGATGAAAGAGAGGCAAAGTTGCTCATGGAGGAAATACATGAGGGTACCTTTGGTACGCATGCTGGTGGGCATGCTATGACGAGAAAGCTGTTGCGGGCAGGTTATTTTTGGATGACTATGGAGACTGACTGCTTCAAGTTTGCAAGGAAGTGCCACAAGTGCCAAATCTATGCTGATAAGATCCATGTGCCTCCGAGTCCTCTGAATGTGATGTCATCGCCATGGCCATTCTCGATGTGGGGAATCGATATGATTGGAAAGATCGAGCCGACAGCTTCTAATGGGCACAGGTTCATTCTAGTAGCAATCGATTATTTCACCAAGTGGGTAGAAGCGGCGTCGTACGCAAATGTAACGAAGCAAGTGGTGGCAAGATTCATCAAGAGAGATATCATTTGCCGATATGGGATCCCCGAGCGGATAATCACGGACAACGGTTCAAACCTGAACAACAAAATGATGAAGGAGCTCTGTCAGAATTTCAAGATCGAACATCACAACTCCTCCCCTTACCGACCCAAGATGAATGGCGCTGTCGAGGCGGCCAATAAGAATATCAAGAAGATCGTGCAGAAGATGGTGGTGACCTATAAAGATTGGCACGAGATGTTACCTTTTGCTTTGCACGGTTATCGTACGACGGTACGCACATCAACCGGAGCAACCCCGTTCTCGTTAGTATACGGAATGGAAGCGGTATTACCATTGGAAGTTGAGATCCCTTCTCTGAGGGTATTGCGAGACGTTCAGCTAGACGAGGCAGAATGGGTGAAAGACAGGTTGAACCAATTGAGTTTGATGGATGGGAAGAGGCTCGCTTCTCTAGCATACGGTCGTTTGTATCAGAGCCGAATGAAGAAAGCATATGATAAGAAGATACATCCGCGAAGCTTTCAGACGGGCGACCTTGTGCTGAAAAGGATTCTCCCGCCGCAGGCAGATCACAGGGGCAAGTGGACCCCCAACTACGAAGGGCCGTACGTTGTCAGGAAAGTCTTTTCAGGAGGGGCGTTATTGTTATCCACTATGGACGGTGAAGACTTCACGTCGCCTGTGAATTCGGACGCAGTTAAAAAATACTTTGCTTAAAATTGACCCGCTGGACAAAAAAAAAAAGAGAGAGTCCAGGCAAAAATGGGGCATCCTGGCGAACCAAAAACAGAATGAAAGGTTCGGGCAAAAGTTAGGGATAAAATTGAAAAATGTACACCCGCGAAGTTGAAAACCTACACTGGGCGGCTTCGGCAAAAAGGGGTGTCCCGGTGAACTGAAAACCCGTAAAGGGCGGTTCACGCAAAAGTTAGGGATTTGAAAAGCAAATGACTGCGGTCCGAATTTGATACTGCAGTGAGCATCAGTGCGGGAGAATATACTTGAGGGGTCGATTATCAGATACAATCTCTTCGGAAGTGTGGATACCGGGAAAGCATTAGAGCCAGGCGAGTCATAGGAGGATCAGTTCGTGGTGTTCGTCTGCATCCCGTTGCCGACATGTGTGTAAATTTAATTTGTCAAAATATTTATGCTTCTTGTGCATACTTGTATATCTGCTTTGCGTAGCTTTCTCTTTTCAGGAGTTACATCCCGTGTACAAAAAAATTCCGCCCATTCAGGGGCCCAATCAATAAAATATGTTATTCAGTACTTGATGCTGGTTCTTTACTGTTTTATGCATGATAAAGCGCCTAAGTTTACTGAAACTAGCAGGTGTATAACATCACTGGCCCTTGCCAACGATTGCTAAAGCTTTGAATTAACTGAAAATAACGTCACTAACCTGAATCGATTTGGTTGTATAGGCTTGTCTTGTCTTGTTTGTGTTGTTGCAGGTTACATAGCCGTACGAGGGAAGACGATCAAAAGATTGCAGTAACAAAAGACTCGACCCCCACGCAGGTCATGCATGTTCTTCCTGAAGAAGGATAGAATTCCCCAGCTGGTCGTAGCTTATCCAAAGGACATTCTCCAGCAAAGTCGTTCATCCTCAGCAGAGTTTGACAATTCCCAGATCGAAAGCTATGTTCAGACAGTGCATCTCAAGCAGAGTGGTTTAGCCGCAGAGGATTAATATTTGTGAAGTATACTCAGACAGTTCACCTTTCCCCGCAGGGTCAGTGGATTTTCCCCAAGAGAATCATCCCATCCCCAATGGAGATCTCTTTTCAGCAAAGGCATTCCTCCCAGTGGAACTCGAAGATTAAGACTCTCCCCAGCAGAGTTGGTGGTGCGCTCAGGCATTTAGTTTGTCAGAATACCGTGTGATATCAGTTCACTCTCCAGCGGAAGTTCGATCATATCAGGCGCATCTGCCATTCTCCAGCAGAGATATATTCCCTAGCAGGGTGTTACTTCGATGAGGTGCTTGGTTTAAGTTCCCGATTTCCCAGCTGAGTCGACTTCATCCTTCCAGCATTTATTTTGCTGGAATAATTCTATAGCGTCTGGCTATCCCCAGCGGAGTTGGCATTATCTTCAGCATTTATTTTGCTGAAGCAGTTCCTGTATCTCAGTAGTTCGAGTCTGCATTGGCATCGGCATATAGTGTCATACTTGCATCCACCAAATGAAAAAGCGTAGCATTTCCATGTCGAATGGAGCATTGCATCATTGTCAAACGCATGCATTTTGAAACATAAACCAGGTTGGCTAACCTTTTGTTTCAAGTATTGTTCTCTTGCAGGTAGAGAGAGCCCTTGCTCAGGTGAATAAATAAACATTTGAAGTCTCGGCAGGAGACATTCAACGAAGTGTCAGCTTTGGCACTACTCCCCACAGAGTTATCAGGATAAGTTTCTCTTTGTCCCCAAGCAGAGTTACTTATTTCCCCGCCAGGGTTTCTTGTTGAAGTTTCTCTAGTCCGACCAGCGGATTGTTTCCTTCAAAGTTGTTGTTACGTCAGCATTAAAAGGTTTCATGAACCAGAATTTCAGAGGCTACCGCCGGTTATTAGAGCAGGCATCCAGTAGTTTGATTTCCAAATATCCCCAGTAGAGTCCGCTTCAAAATCGTTGTCACGTCAGTGCTAAGAAGTTTGTGGTTTGAGACCAATGGAGGAATGAGTCCTAACGTGGACAATGTTATTCCCAAGTTCTTCGTGCTAGAGAAGTGGGGTCCTAACGTGGACAGTTTTACTTCCTCATGGTGGATGAGAGGTGCTAGTCCTAACGTGGACAGATTCAATTTTTCAGAATTGTTGGAATGGGGGAGTCCTGACGTGGACATTTCCTCAGGTTGACGATATGTGTTAGTCCTAACGTGGACCGATTTGATTTCTCCGTATTGATTGAATGTGCAGTCCTGACGTGGACAAAAGTGATTACTCTTCGTGTAGGTGTCCTGACGTGGACAATTTGTTTCCAGCAGATAGCTTTATTCGTAATGGTGAAATGTGCGTCCTGACGTGGACAAGTTTATAGTTCTTCGTGATGACAAGATGCGAGGGTCCTGACGTGGACAAATTTGTCCTTCTCCGTGTTGTGAGCAAAGTATGAGTCCTGACGTGGACAAGTCTCACTTCCCCAGCAAGTCGAAGACGTGCAAGTCCTAACGTGGACAGGTTCTATTATTTCATCAGAGAAAGATGTGAGTCCTGACGTGGACAAGTTATTTCCCCAGCGGGTCGAAGGTGCATGAGTCCTGACATGGACAATTCTTCAGCAAGTCGACATGTGAGTCCTTACGTGGACAAATCGAAAGAAAATGTGTTTCCTTACGTGGAAAAGAAGTTGATTCCTAACGTGGAAAGTTTGATTCCTAACGTGGAAAGATTGTATTCCTTACATGGAAAGAGGTAGTCCTAACATGGACAAGTGGTTTCCTTACGTGGAAAGAGATTGATTCCTTACGTGGAAAGTTTAGTCATGACGTGGACACATCAAAGTTTGACTCCTAACGTGGAAAGATTGAGTCCTTACGTGGACAGATCAAAGAGCATTCGTTCCTTACGTGGAAAGATTGAGATTCCTTACGTGGAAAGATTGAGATTCCGTACGTGGAAAGATTGATTCCTTACGTGGAAAAGAAGAGTTGATTCCTAACGTGGAAAGAAGGTGTATTCCTAACATGGAAAATTTAGTCCTGACGCTGACAGATCCAGACGAAGTGTTATTCCTAACGTGGAACGGTTATTCCTTACGTGGAAAGGTGAGTCCTAACGTGGACGGTGTTATTCCTAACGTGGAACGGTTATTCCTTACGTGGAAAGGTGAGCCCTAACGTGGACGGTGTTATTCCTAACGTGGAACGGTTATTCCTTACGTAGGAAGACGAGTCATCCCCAACACGGTCGCTAATGGATCAGTTGGTAGCCATAACAGTCAGATCCAGAGAGTGGATGTCGTTCCCCAAGCAGTGGTGCAGTTTATCTCTGCGGTTGGCAAATTTCCGGGTTCTTAGTATTCAACCGTCTCGTACCGCGAATGTCTGAAGGCTCCGGGCTCTTAACCCAATCGGGTCCAAGTCGCTTGAATAGGGGCAGCTGTTGCACCCTAAAATTTGCCCAACCTTTCTTCACTTGGTTTATGTTTCAATATCATTAGCATTTGCATATAGAGTCATGTACATAGCCTAACCATCTGCATAGCATAAGCATAGCAAATCATCCAACAGGGGACCAATAATTATTCTCATCTCTAGAGGCCTATCAAGAGGTTATTATCCTAATTCAATCTCATTCAAGTCATCAGAAAAGAATTTGAAAGCAGAGAGCTCAGTGGATCAAGCCTTGAATCTATCTCTTATCTGAGGGTCAACAAAGAAGTTATGAGCTGTGAATTGAAGGCATGGAGAGTATCTAGACATCTTGGAGGACTTAGAAAGTCATTTGGAGAAGGAGACAAGTCATTGGTGTAGTCACAAGTATTGCAGTTGAAGACAGTCAACTAGGGTCTCATCTGGGTCAACCCTGGGTCAACCCTAGGTCAGTTGACTGATTGAAGGGCATTCAGGTCTATTGGAGAGATGTGGGGTTCATCATTTGACATGTAAAGAAGGATATGGTGATATGCTAAGAAGAAATCAGGAGAAATCAAGGAGAAGAGGAGTTTCTAAATTAGGGTTTCTGTGTAAAATCCCCTAGTTTAGGTCAAATTTCCAAGCAAGATAGGTCAAAATGCAAGCTTCAAATGGATCCTTGGCCAACATGAAACTTGTAGAGGATCTCAAGACCTTTAATTTGAGTGGTGGAAGACATTGAGAATATTTATAGAACTCAAGTTATGGTCCTTGCAAGTTACAGGTCATCTGAGCTATCTGAACTTTTGTCTGTGAAAGTGCCTTGACTTCCAAGCAATTTTTACCCCTCAAGGAGATTTCAAATGAATTTATGGTCAACATAAGAAATGTTCCTCATAGTCTTAGATTTCTAGAATGGTATAGTATGCCTTCATATGATTTGTGGAACTCTACTTATGGTCTTGGCAAGCAAAGGGTATTTTGGTCATCTGAGAATTACAGGTCATTTCAAGCCTATGCCCAAAACACCTACAAGGAAGCTTCAAATGGAAAACTTTACAACATCAAACTTGTTCCAAATGACATTTTGAGTCTAGAAAAGTGACCATGAGAGATTGGAAAGATTCATAGCACAAGGTTTCAAAATTGTTGGATTTAATGAATAAAAATGACCTAAAAATGAGATTTTTCATATTTTGGCCAAATGAGGTGAAATTATAGGTCATTTTGAATGGAAAGATCATTTTGAGAACATTGGCTAAAGTGGAATTTTGAGGTTAGTTCAAATTTTGAGAGTTATTCATGGTTACTTATAATGGAAGAAACATAAGCCAAATCCAAGGGAAATCACACATGGGAAGTTTCTCCAAGTTTCTAGGAGGTTCTAATGACATGTATATATTGAATGGAGAGGGTTCATGCCATGGTTGGTGATCACATTTACTCAAAACCACAAGTTTCACACACTTTCTCTCATTTGCAAAAGCTTCTCAAACTCTCTCAAATTCTCATCAATCTTCACATTTTCTGATCTATTCTTCATCATCATCATCCCTAGATCAGAATTCATACAATCATTTGGTAGAATTGAGGTGGATTCGAGCTGTGCAAGTTCACCATTTAAGAAGCAAAACTTTTGGAATTGCAAGATCCAAGAGGTTTGAGTCATATTTGTTGCATACAGAAGTCATCATCAAGTTCATTGACCAGTTTTCCATCACTTCAAGCTTTGGATCCAGAGGTTTTGGTAGCTGTTTTCTTCATTGTGCACCAAGTAAGTTTTCATTCGAATTGCATGCTTTGGTTAGAATTTCTAGGTTTTGATAGCATAGAAAGGTTAAGGTAGGGTAGATGACTGAGTTTGGTGAGTTTGGAGAGCTTTCATGGAGTTTGATCATGGAGTGCAAGAACTGTTGAAGCTTGTAACCATTAGGATATGGCACGAAAATCTTGATGGAATAGCATGTTATGATCAGCATAGGGTGTAGATGAGTTTAGGACAAGAATTGGTGAGAATTAGAGCAATCGATCACAGGTATCAATGGTGGATCAGGACTGTTATATCTATCGAATTGGTTTATTGAGTGAGTTTTAGGAGGAGTTATGGTTATGGTTGTGTAGAGGCAAGTTTTTAGAGCAACTTTGCTCTTTGGATCGAAGGCATCCATGGAGAGATGAGAGAGAACAAAGGAGTGGAAGGATGCGTGCATGGGAGGGGAATTTCAGAGCTAGGGTTTTGCTGGAGGTAGACGATGACCTCAGGCCGTTGGATGGGTACTTTGACCTTGACTGAAGATCCAATCGTGTGGCTGGCGTTTAAAACGAAAACGGAGGGAGAGTTCGAACGATGAAACGCATCGTTTCATTTATTTTGCCAGACTGGGCTCAAATAATCATTGCTATTCGTACCCCCAAATAAGGCCCAATGATATAATGAACTAAAAAACCTGCTATCTGCACCGTTTCACCGTTTTAATTTTTGTTTAATTTCTGATGATTTCTGGGCCTTGCACGCATTATTATTGACACCCCCATTGCCTGGCCCGTTTCCTCGTTTAACTGAATTTCCATTACTTTTTGCACCCCTTTCATATTAATTCATTTCATTTTATTTCAAAAAACATTAAATCTTTCAAAAATCATAACAAATCATAAAATGCATATTTTCCATTGGTTCTTTTTGCATTATTTTCTTAATTTGGTCAAGAAAATTATCAACAAAAAAAAATTAATAGTTCCTTTTATTTTCATATTTTTGGCATATTTTCCTTTTAATTAGGTGTAAATAATATTTTGTTTAGTACATGATTTTGATACTTTTAGTTTGAATAGTTTGCTTTAACATTTTTAACCCATTCTTTTTAGGTTGATTAGTAGATAAGATTAGCTTGTATATAAAATTTAGTTCACATTTTTAGGACTTAATTTTAGAGTGATTAGCTTAGGTGAGAACAACATGAACAAAATTAGGTTTAAGTGATGACTTACGAGAATTGAATCATTTTCCCTTAGGACTTAGAGATTGAATATTTTAGATATGGGACTATAGGGACTATGGGTAGTTATTAGATCCCTTAGAAATCACTAGGATTCCCCTACTGCTATTAGTATATTACTGTCTATATTTGATTGATTGGTGTGGTGTGCCCTCTGGGGATTGTTGTTTGTCTGTGTGGGTATTGGGATTGCTTGGGGATTGGGAGAGCTGAAGACTTGTGACGATGAAGCCATTGGAGATCCAGATGCTGAAGACCAACTTCCAGAGTTGATGAGGAGCATCCTTTGCTGGCAGCTGTTGAGGAGTCTAGGGTTTAGGAGCTAGGCAGAGCTCTAGAGTAGTAAACTTGATTCTCAAACATGGAAGGTCTTGACTGCCTCCATTCTTCTCTGTGATACAGAGTCTCTCTAAGACACTCACCCCCTTCCTTTGGAAGGCTTGGTACTACTGTCTAGGGGATAGAACTCTTGAGAGAAAATGTCTTATGTGTTAGTAGCAGTTTGTTTGCCACCCTTGGTAGTCAACTGATTGCTTAACACCCAATTCACTCTTGTGATTGATCCCTCATCCGGGAGGTTTGAAACTTGAAGAAAAGCCATTGCAGATGGAAGACTGATGATCAAAGCCCTTGCCTGAAGGCCATGAAGATGGAGATTGATGCTTGTTGAAGCTTGTAGCTGATTAGAGATTAATTGAAGCCAGATGTTGATGCAGAGCTGCTGATGTTGTTCATTTTTCTGCTGTATTTCATTTCTGATGTATTGATTGGTTTTCTGGACTGTATTGTTTGCTGTTTAACCTGTTGGGTTGAAAGTGAATGTTGTTCACTTTTGCCTATTGTTTTCTAGGTTCGAGGTTGAGTGGGACTCCCTTGCCTCGCTTGTATTGCTGCATTCATGCATTTTACTGCTTTACTGTATATATATGCTATTGTTTCTGTTTCCGTCTATTCCCTTAGGATCTCTGTTTCTCTCTGTGCAGGAGAGGAGCATGATAGACTCTAGGTCTTAACCCATGCATGATAACATTAGGTTAGTTTGATTCCCTTCGCAACCGTAGGTTAGAGTTCTGTCTCTTCTTCCTCAAAACAAACAGAAAAATATAATAAAATTTTCAAACACAATAAAAGACACTTCTTCCGTAAAAGAATGTGAACTCATCAAGACGTCATTTTTGTCCGCTTGGACTGCTAATCAGAAAAACCTTTTTCAGAAGGAATAAAATCAACCAAGACAGACTTGTGTCGTACGTGGCCCGAACTACGTTTGCTCTGATCTTTCATGCTGTATGAAAGTACGTAGGCATAGGATGCGATATCCTAGCGAGCAACCTTCCCCTCCTTTCCCGTAGGTAGGCGAACTACGTTGACTCTGATTTCTCGTTCCAGACGGGAATACGTAGGCATAAAGTGCGATACTTTGCCGAGTCATTTTATTTTAATTTTATTTTCTTTTAACCCTTAACCCTTAGAGTAGATAGAGTAACAATCCATACCCGAAAACAAGCGTGGATCCCGTCGAGTACGGCGGACGTGAGGGGTGCTAATACCTTCCCCTTGCGTAAACCGACTCCCGAATCCAGGTTTTGGTTGCGACGACCATACCTTTCCCGTGTTGTGCGAGGTTTACTCTGAGCGTTTCCTTTCCCTCCCATGGGATAAATAACGCACGGTGGAGACTCTTCTGTTCAGCCGGCGCCGATTTTCGCAGTAGCGACAGCTGGCGACTCTGCTGGGGACCCAACGTCCCCTGGCTGCTAAGGACTGCGATAGTTCTTATGCATTTGGGATCCAACGTCCCTTAAGAGAGTCAATCCTAACGCTTGTTTTCCCGTCGAGGATTTTGTATGGATTTATATTTCTGACCTTTATTTCCAGCATTATATATTGATTATTATTGCTGTATTGGGGTGTGACGGGTGTTCTGATATTGAGTGAGAAGCCGGACCTGGGCTTGAGTGAACCTTAGACTTAGAGTAGAGATTAGTGGGCGCGCACGTGCTTTGCATGTCCTAGTGTCCCGCGAAATCTACACTCAGACGAGGTTCTTCTGGTTGGCCTCCTGTCCTGCCCTTTGGGTGGCTCGGGTTGCTGGTTAGTTGGATTGTCGAGTCTGGGGGACCGATCATTTGGAAGTTGGCTAAGTGAGGCCTCTTCAGGATTTGATGATGCCACTCCTTCTGGGAATCGTATCATCAACCCTGAAAGTCTGTGACGCCGACGACCGCATAGGATGCCATACCTTTGTCAGTTACTAGGACATCCACCTGTGAGAGGGTTTGGGGTTATGCAGGTAACTAGACCTTCAGATACCGGTTATTTCTTGATCAGAGATCCTGGGGTATTTATGGATATTTATGAGGTCTGTCAGAGACCATTTGGAGATGTGTATGAGGTCTGTCAGAGACCAGTTGGAGATGTGTTTCTGCGGTCTATCAGAGACCAGTTGGAGAGTTCTGAGGTCTGTCGGAGACCAGTTGGAGATATGATTTGAGGTCTATCAGAGACCAGTCAGAGTTATGCTGTGGGTCTGTCAGAGACCATTGTTGGAGCTTTGTTTTAGGTCTATCTGAGACCAGGGTTTGAGGACTTCTAGGGAGTCTATCTGAGACTTCTTGATATGGTTCAGGCTATTCAGCTACGGCATTTGGTCCCTGTTGCATGTCACTTGCATTGCATTGTTTGCATACTCATCATCATTGCATCCTACTAACGTGTGTCTGTGCTGCAGGTGCATTTGCATTCCCCCGGTTCTAGTGTCTGGACTTCTGAGTATTGATCATGGCTGGTTTGAGGATGACCGTTGCGTATAAGCTACCTATCCCCGATATTACTCCACTCCTGGGTCTGATTTCTCTTGCAGATGAGGATGTCCGTAGAAGCTTCAGGCAGAGTTACGGACGGCTGTTGAGTTTAGTTCGCAGGTCCACTGATGATGAATTGAATGGGTTGTACACCTTAATGCAATTCTATGACCCGGCTTTGAGATGTTTCACGTTTGCGGACTTTATCTTGGGGCCTACCATGGAGGAGTATGTAGAGTTTACTGAGCTGCCAGTTCAGAATGCAGTTCCTTTTATCCACTCAGCCGCTGAGCCCAAGTTGGAGGATTTAGCCAAGACCCTGCATATGAATCCTTCTGAGTTGTTGATGACTGCGTGGCGAGGGGTTCCGGATTTTTCTCTTCAGTTTCTGGTTGGTAAGGCTCAAGAGTACGCCCAAGAATGGGTGTTGGGTGGTCTTTAACGCTATTTTGGCCCTCTGCATTTATGGGATAGTGTTGTTCCCTAACTTCCCAAACTTCGTGGACATGGATGCATTTCATCTATTTGCTGCTGGTAACCCAGTACCAACGCTGATCGGGGACTTTTACCATTCGATGCACTACAGGAATGAAAACAGGAGAGGCAAGAACGTCTCTTGTTGCGTACCTTTTGCTGTATATGTGGTTCAAGAGCCATTTTCCCTCGAGGGGACCTTTCGTGGATAATGCAATCACGCCCGACTGGCCAGAGCATATGATGAGGTTAACTTCTGAAGACATTGAATGGGTTGATCGAGATCTGCTGGGATCTGAGCTTATCTTCAGTTGTTCTGGGTACCCTAATGTCCCGCTGATAGGAAGAAAAGGGTGTATCAACTACAACCCATCTCTGTTGGTCCGTCAGTTCGGATATGCGCTGAAGAACCCACCAAAGGAGGAAGAAGTACAGGAATCTCTGTACTTCACCGGCGATTTGAAGGGGAGAGTTATTGGCCAAGCTGCAGCATGCCTGGACGCGTATTAACCGAAGGGGGAAGCCGTTGTTAGGGAAGAATGACTGTCAGGATTACGCACCTTACAGAGTTTGGATCCAGGAGAGAGCAAGTCAGTTACGGATGCCATTTCCAGATGCACCAGTCCTTGTTCCTATTCCGGTAGTAGAGCCAACTACTGTTTCTAGGGAGGCCTACGAGCAAGTGGTGAGTGAAAGAGAAAGAAGCCTTGATGAAGATCAACGAAGGGTTAGAGCAGGAGCTAGCCCAGATACGCAGTGAGAAAAACAAGGTCGTGCATGCTTTCCAACAGCAGATTGAGCTAATGAACAGACTAGGGGCTGAGTTGACTGAGGAGAGGAAGAAGCGCGAACGTCTGGGGCAAGAGTTCAGAAGCTCCCATGACATGCTGGAATCCAAAAAGAAGGCGCTCGACGCAGCCACACCGGGAGATCTCTTCTTGCAATAAGACTTGGAATGCTACGCTCACCAACAATAAGAAGAGGGAGATAAGTTGAAGCAGCAAATTTCCGACCTCGAAGAGCAGTTGAAGTCCAACATCAAGAAGTGTGAAGAAGAAGTGATGACCGGTATAGTCTCCAGAATGCACTAAACAAGGCCATCAAAGGCAGAGATGAAGCTGTGTCTCAGAAGCGTAAACTAGAGGATCGCTTCGGAGAGGGGGCATGGGAGGAAACTGCTGAAGACGTGCGACGTGTTCTCAAGAGGAGAAACCAACTTGTTGAAGGGCTGCTTACCCAACCAAGTCATCCGGAGACCAAGAAGTTGCTAGAAGAGTACCAGACTTATGGGAGTGTTTGATCATTTCATGTAGTAACTTGTATGCTTTATTTGCATAGTGCTGACCATCACCAGGATTGTTGGTTGAGGTCATGCCTTCTTAGTATACTCAGTGACATTGTATTCTTGGTTTATTGGTTTTCTCGGCAATATATGAGGCTTTCTGTGTTTCAGCTCCGATCTTTATATTGTTAGCACTGGCACTGCACCGGCACCTTCACACTAGAATCGGGGAATGAATTTCCCTAATGCACAGACACACGTTGCATTGCATTCATATTCATATTGCATCACAGGTAATCTTTGGATGGTGTCTTATTTCCTGCTCTGTACCAGGTACTTTCCAGGATTGCAGATCAGCACCCGCACCGCTATTCCACCCGCACCAACTGTCGAAGAATCATGGATCAAATGCAGAACGAGATGCAAGATGTGCGCGAGAAGCTAGCTCTCTTTATGCAGACCATGGAAGCTATTGCAAAAGGTCAGGAGAATTTGCAAGCCATGGTGCAGCCTCTGTTGGTCAGAAACGCCGGTCACGGTAACGAGGATCATCAGTCTGTGCGAGTCGATACTGTTCAGGGAGATGGCACTCCCACGCCAGTGGTTCCACCTGTAGTCAATATACCTGCTGCTAATGTCAACAACGCTACCGCCGCTGGGAACGGTAACGTCGGAGTTGGGAACGAGACTGCTGTCCATAACGTTGGGCTTGGTGATATCAACTTGGGTGATAATATGGGAGGCAACGGCTTCGGCAATGCTGGATTCGGGTTCAACGATCAGGAATTCGATAACGCTGGGAAATATGGTTTCAATGCTCAAGGCTTTGGGCAAGATGGTTATGGTGTGGCCAATCAGGGTTACGGAGGTTTCGGAAATGGAAACGGCGCGGGATTAATGGCTTTTGGGCCTGCTGGGGGTGTTCAGGGGTACGGCAACAGAGGCCGAGGCCCGGTGATGAATCAGATTAGAGCTGGCCGCAATAATGAATATGATGGGTATGGAGCTGGGAATGGTATGTGGCAAGAAGATCAGCAGGAGGACGCTTTCTCCGGCGGAGGCTTTGAAGGGCCGATGGATAACTCCCAGAAGATCAGAATGCTAGAAGAGCAGATGAGGGGGGTCCTGAACCAAAGTGCTGTGGGCTTAGACATGGCAACAATGGGCCTGGTACCTGGCTTGAGGGTGCCAATCAAATTCAAAGCTCCTACGTTTGATAAGTATAAAGGGGACACATGTCCGAAAGTGCACGTGCGGGCTTATTACAGAAAGATGTCTGCGTACTCAACTGATGAAAGAATGCTAATGCATTTCTTTCAAGATAGTTTGTCAGGCCCTTCCCTAGAGTGGTATATGGGATTGGAGACAACTAATATCAAGACATAGAAGCAATTGGCAGAGGCATTTGTAGCTCACTACAAGTATAACAGCGACTTGGCGCCCAATCGGGTCCAATTGACAGGGCTGTCTCAGAAGAAGGGTGAGAGCTTTAAAGAGTACGCGCAAAGGTGGCGCGATATGGCTGCCAGGGTCCGTCCCCCTTTAGAAGACAAGGAAATGAACGACATGTTCATCGGCACGTTCACAGGCATGTTTTATGACAAGTTGTTTCACACATCTTTGGCTAGTTTCTCAGACTTAATTCTGATGGGAGAAAAGATTGAAAACAACATTAAGCAAGGCAGGTTCCAGGCTGAGGAATCAACTGCATCTGGCAGTAGTAGGAAGGCTTTTGGTGGGCGCCGTCAGGGAGAGGCAAGCGCAGTATTTGGAGGCCGAGGCCGAGGCAGGGGACGAAACCAATATCATCAGCCGCAGTAGGTGGCGAGTGTTACTATTCCATATCAACAACAACCGCAACAGCAGCAAGCAGCAGCAGGCACAGCAGGGGGCACAACAGGCTCAGCGAAGATTCCAGGGTGGTAAACCAAGAAGAGTGTTTGAGAAGCGTGGATCCCGTCGAGTACGGCGGACGTGAGGGGTGCTAATACCTTCCCCTTGCGTAACCGACTCTCGAATCCAGGTTTTGGTTGCGACGACCATACCTTTCCTGTGTTGTGCGAGGTTTACTCTGAGCGTTTCCTTTCCCTCCCATGGGATAAATAACGCACGGTGGCGACTCTTCTGTTCAGCCGGCGCCGATTTTTCGCAGTAGCGACAATAAAGAATATAACATAAGGGAAAAGAATACACAAAAAGATGATTGGTGATCTCTAAAAGGACGAACCCAAGGATAGGTGTGGAGGTGGGGGAGTAGGAGACAACCAAGCTGTGATCTTATTTGTATGCAAAAATTCAAAGATATCTTAGGGTTAAAATATAAGGTATACCAATTACAGATAAAATTGTATTAGAAAATAAGTATTTGTTCAATTTTTGACAAGAACTTTTTAAGTGTTAACTGCATGTTGTTCCTTGACAGTTATAACTTGGTTTAGTGACTGTGGATCTTCGACCACCCCACTCTCCACCTCTAATTTCATTTGCATAGTAAGTAATATTTTGCAAAAATAATTTTAAATGACAAGCTCTTCAACCTTAAGATACTTTAATCAAAATGGAATTGAATGAAGTTTGAAGCTATGTACTTTAATATTAGATGTGATGATTTGATACGATAGCCCTTGGGAATCCATGGTTGACCACACTATAACCTTGGGGGAGAAAAACCCGAACTGATGAATCATGCTTGGTACTCTTGATATAGTACCCTACCTTGCAAAGAAACAAAAGGATATAAGACATATTTTTTTGCATTTTGATTAGTAGTTAGTGAAACATAAAGCATATAACATAAGCTAAAATAATACACAAAAAGGTGATTGGTGATCTCTACAAGGACAAACCCAAGGAGGGGGGGGGGGTAGGAGACAACCAAGTTGTGATCTTATTTGAATGAAAAAATGGCAAGATAAGATAAGATCTTAGGGTTAAAACATAGGGTATACCAATGATAGATAAAGTTTGAGGAAAAAAGCTATTAAACCTTGATATATCTTTAATCAAAATGGAATTGAATGAAGTTTGAAGCTTTGTACTTTGATATTAGAAGTAATTATTTGATGAGATAGCCCTTAGGAATCCATGGTTGACCAGACTTTAACCGTTGGGGAGTAAAACCCTAACTGATGAATCTTGCTTGGTGTTCTTGATATAATACCCTACCTTGCAAAGAAACAAAGGATACAAGAGTTATTTTTTTGAATTTTTATTAGTAATTAGTTAAACATAAAACATATAACATAAGCTAAAAGAATACACAAAAAGGTCATTGGTGATCTCTACAGGGACAAACCCAACGATAGGTGTAGGGGTGGGGGAGTAGGAGACAACAAAACTGTGATCTTATTTGTATGCAAAAATTCAAAGATATCTTAGGGTTAAAATATAAGGTATAACAATTATAGATAAAATTGTATTAGAAAATAAGTACTTGTTCAATTTTTGACAAGAACTTTTTAAGTGTTAACTACACGTTGTTCCTTGAGAGTTAGAACTTGGTTTAGTGATTGTAGATCTTCAACCAACCCTCTCTCCACCTTTAATTTAATTTGCATAGTAAATAATATTTTGCAAAAAGAATTTGAGGGACAAGCTACTAAACCTTGAGATATCTTTAATCAAAATGGAATTGAATGAAGTTTTAAGCTTTATACTTTGATATTAGAAGTGATGATTTGATGAGATAGCCCTAGGAAATTCATGTTTGACCACACTATAACCTTGAGGGAGAAAAACCCTAACTGATGAATCATGCTTGCTGTTCTTGATATAAAACCCTACCTTGCAAAGAAACAAAAGGACACAAGAGATATTTTTTTGCATTTTGATTAGTAGTTAGTGAAACATAAAGAATATAACATAAGGGAAAAGAATACACAAAAATATGATTGGTGATCTCTAAACGGATAAACCCAAGGATAGGTGTGAGGTGGGAGAGTAGGAGACAACCAAGCTGTGATCTTATTTGTATGCAAAAATGCAAAAATATCTTAGGGTTAAAATATAAGGTATATCAACGATAGATAAAATTTTATTAGAAAATAAGTACTTGTTCAATTTTTGACAAGAACTTTTTAAATGTTAACTGCATGTTATTCCTTGATAGTTAGAACTTGGTTTAGTGATTTTTGATCTTCAACCACCCCTCTCTCCACTTCTAATTACATTTGAATAGTAAATAATATTTTTCAAAAAGAATTTGAGGGACAAGCTACTAAACCTTGAGATATCTTTAATCAAAATGGAATTGAATGAAGTTTGAAGCTTTGTACTTTGATATGAGAAGTGATGATTTGATGTGATAGCCCTTGCGAATCCATGGTTGACCACACTATAACCTTGGGGGAGAAAAACCCTAACTGATGAATCATGCTTGGTGTTCTGGATATAGTACCCTACCTTGCAAAGAAACAAAAGGATATATGACATATTTATTTTGCATTTTGATAAGTAGTTAGTGAAACATAAAGCATATAAGATAAGCTAAAAGAATACACAAAAAGGTGATTGGTGATCTCTACAAGGACAAACCTAAGGATGGTTGGGGGGGGGGGGGGGGCAGGAGACAACCAAGCCGTGATCTTATTTGTATACAAGAATGCCAAGATAGGATAAGATCTTAGGGTTAAAACATAGGGTATACCAATGATAGATAAAGTTTGAGGAAAAAGCTACTAAACCTTGAGATATCTTTAATCAAAATGGAATTGAATGAAATTTGAAGCTTTTTACTTTGATATTAGAAGTAATGATTTGATGAGATAGCCCTTAGGAATCCATGGTTGACCAGACTTTAACCGTTGGGGAGAAAAACTCTAACTGATGAATCATGCTTGGTGTTCTTGATATAATACCCTACCTTGCAATGAAACAAAAGGATACAAGAGATACTTTTTTTGCATTTTGATTAGTAGTTAGTGAAACATAAAGAATATAAAATAAGGGAAAAGGATACACAAAAAGAAGATTGGTGATCTCTAAAAGGACGAACCCAAGGATAGGTGTGGGGGTGGGGGAGTAGGAGACAACCAAGCTGTGATCTTATTTGTATGCAAAAATTAAAAGATATCTTAGGGTTAAAATATAAGGTATACCAATTATAGATAAAATTGTTTTAGAAAATAAGTACTTTTTCAATTTTTGGCAAGAACTTTTTAAGTGTTAACTGCATGTTGTTCCTTGATAGTTAGAACATGGTTTTGTGATTGTAGATCATCGACCACCCCTCTCTCCACCTCAATATTCATTTGCATAGTAAATAATTTTTTGCAAAAAGAATTTTAAGGACAAGCTATTAAAACTTAAGATATCTTTAATCAAAATGGAATTGAATGAAGTTTGAAGCTTTGTACTTTAATATTAGAAGTGATGATTTGCTAAGATAGCCCTTGGGAATCCATGGTTGACAACACTATAACCTTAGGGGAGAAAAACCCTAACTGATGATTTGCTTGGTGTTCTTGATATAGTACCCTACCTTGAAAATAAACAATACGATATAAGACATATTTTTTTGCATTTTGATTAGTAGTTAGTGAAACATAAAACATATAACATAAGCTAAAAGAATACACAAAAAGGTGAATGGTGATCTCTACAAGTACAAACCCAAGGATGGGTAGGGGGGGGGGGCAGGAGACAACCAAGCTGTGATCTTATTTGTATGAAAAAATGCCAAGATAGGATATGATCTTAGGGTTAAAACATAGGGTATACCAATGATGGATATAGTTTGAGGAAAAAGCTACTAAAACTTGAGAAAACTTTAATCAAAATGGAATTGAATGAAGTTTGAAGCTTTGTAATTTGATATTAGTAGTAATGATTTGATGAGATAGCCCTTAGGAATCCACCGTTGACCACACTTTAACCTTGGGTGAGCAAAACCCTAACTGATGAATCATGCTTGGTGTTCTTGATATAAAACCCTACCTTGCAAATAATGAAAAGGATATAAGAGATATTGTTTTGCATTTTGATTAGTAGTTAGTGAAACAAAAATAATATAACATAAGGGAAAAGAATACATAAAAAGATGATTGGTGATCTCTAAAAATACAAACCCAAGGATAGGTGTGGGGGTGGGGGAGTAGGAGACAACCAAGCTGTAATCTTATTTGTATGCAAAAATGCAAAGATATCTTAGGGTTAAAATACAAGGTATACCAATAATAGATAATATTATAATAGAAAATAAGTACTTGTTCAATTTTTGACAAGAACTTTTTAAGTGTTAACTGCAAGTTGTTCCTTGACAGTTAGAACTTGGTTTAGTGATTGTAGATCTTAAACCACCCCTCTCTCCACCTTTAATTTCATTTTCATAGTAAATAATATTTTGCAAAAAGAATTTGAGGGACAAGCTAATAAACCTTGAGATATCTTTAATCAAAATAGAATTGAATGAAGTTTTAAGCTTTATACTTTGGTATTAGAAGTGATGATTTGGTGAGATAGCCCTAGGGAATCAATGTTTGACCACACTATAACCTTGGGGGAGAAAACCCTAACTGATGAATCATGGTTGTTGTTCTTGATATAAAACCCTACCTTGAAAAGAAACAAAAGGATACAAGAGATATTTTTTTTGATTTTGATTAGTAGTTAGTGAAACATAAAGAATATAACAAAAGGGAAAAGAATACACAAAAAGATGATTGGTGATCTCTAAAAGGATAAACCCAGGATAGGTGTGGGGGTGGGAGAGTAGGAGACAAGCAAGATGTGGTCTTATTTACATGCAAAAATGAAAAGATATCTTAGGGTTAAAATGTAAGGTATACCAACGATAGATAAAATTCTATTAGAAAATAAGTACTTGTTCAATTTTTGACTAGAACTTTTTAAATGTTAACTGCATGTTGTTCCTTGATAGTTAGAACTTGGTTTAGTGATTGTAGATCTTCAACCACCCCTCTCTCCACCTGTAATTTCATTTTCATAGTAAATAATATTTTTCAAAAAGAATTTGACGGACAAGCTACTAAACCTTGAGATATCTTTAATCAAAATGGAATTGAATGAAGTTTGAAGCTTTGTATTTTAATATGAGAAGTGATGATTTGATGTGATAGCCCTTGCGAATCCAGGGTTGACCACACTGTAACCTTGGGGGAGAAAAACCCTAACTGATGAATCATGCTTGGTGTTCTTGACATAGTACCCTACCTTGCAAAGAAATAAAAGGATATATGACATATTTTTTTTTTGTATTTTGATTAGTAGTTAGTGAAACATAAAGCATATAACATATGCTAAAAGAATACACAAAAAGGTGATTGGTGATCTCTACAAGGACAAACCCAAGGATGGTTGGGGGGGGGGGGGCAGGAGACAAACAAGCTGTGATTTTATTTGTATGCTAAAATTCCAAGAAAGGAAAAGATCATAGAGTTAAAACATAGGGTATTCCAATGATAGATAAAGTTTGAGGAAAAAGCTACTAAACCTTGAGAAATCTTTAATCAAAATGAAATTGAATGAAGTTTGAAGCTTTGTAATTTGATATTAGTAGTAATGATTTGATGAGATAGCCCTTAGGAATCCATGGTTGAACACACTTTAGCCTTGGGTGAGAAAAACCTTAACTGATGAATCATGCTTGGTGTTCTTGATATAAAACCCTACCTTGCAAAGAAACAAAAGTATACAAGAGATATTGTTTTGCATTTTGATTAGTAGTTAGTGAAACATAAAGAATATAAAATAAGAGAATATGATACACAAAAAGATGATTGGTGATCTCTAAAAGGACAAACCCAAGGATATTTGTGGGGATGGGGGAGTAGGAGACAACCAAGCTGTGATCTTATTTGTATGCAAAAATTCAAAGATATCTTTGGGTTAAAACATAAGGTATACCAATTATAGATAAAATTCTATTAGAAAATAAGTACTTGTTCAATATCTAACAAGAATATTTTAAGTGTTAACTGCATGTTGTTCCTTAACAGTTAGAACTTGATTTAGTGATTGTAGATCTTCGACCACCCCTCTCTCCACCTCTAATTTCATTTGCATAGTAAATAATATTTTGCAAAAAGAATTCGAGGGACAAGCTATTAAACCTTAAGATATCTTTAATCAAAATGGAATTGAATAAAGTTTGAAGATTTGTACTTTGATATTAGAAGTGATGATTTGATGAGATAGCCCTTGGGTATCCATGGTTGACCACACTATAACCTTGGGGGAGAAAAACCCTAAATGATGAATCATGCTTGGTGTTCTTGATATAGTACCCTATCTTGGAAAGAAACAAAAGGATATAAGACATATTTTTTTGCATTTCGATTAGTAGTTAGTGAAACATAAAGCATATAACATAAGCTAAAATAATACACAAAAAGGTGATTGGTAATCTCTACAAGGACAAATCCAAGGATGGGTGGGTGGGGGGTAGGAGACAACCAATTTGTCATCTTATTTGTATGCAAAAATGGCAAGATAAGATAAGATCTTATGGTTAAAACATATAATATACCAATGATAGATAAAGTTGGAGGAAAAAGCTACTAAACCTTGAGATAAATTTAATCAAAATGGAATGGAATGAAGTTTGAAGCTTTTTACTTTGATATTAGAAGTGATGATATGATGAGATAGCCCTTGGGAATCTATGGTTGACCACACTATAACCTTGGGGGAGAAAAAGCCTAACCGATGAATCATGCTTGGTGTTCTTGATATAGTACCCTACCTTGCAAAGAAACAAAAGGATATAAGACATATTTTTTTTGCATTTTGATTAGTAGTTAGTGAAACATAAAACATATAACATAAGCTAAAAGAATACACAAAAAGGTGAGTGGTGATCTCTACAAGGACAAACCCAAGGATAGGTGTGGGGGTGGGGGACTAGGAGACAACCAAGTTGTGATCTTATTTGTATGCAAAAATGCAAAGATATCTTAGGGTTAAAATATAAGGTATACCAATGACAGATAATATTGTAATAGAAAATAAGTACTTGTTCAGTTTTTGACAAGAACTTTTTAAGTGTTAATTGCATGTTGTTCCTTGATAGTTAGAACTTGGTTTAGTGATGGTAGATCTTCAACCACCCCTCTCTCCACCTTTAATTTAATTTGCATAGTAAATAGTATTTTACAAAAAGAATTTGAGGGACAAGCTACTATACCTTGAGATATCTTTAATCAAAATGGAATTGAATGAAGTTTTAAGCTTTATACTTTGATATTAGAAGTGGTGATTTGATGAGATAGCACTAGGGAATCCATGTTTGACCACACTATAACCTTGGGGGAGAAAAACACTAACTGATGAATCATGGTTGTTGTTCTTGATATAAAACCCTACCTTTCAAAGAAACAAAAGGATACAAGAGATATTTTTTTGCATTTTGATTAGTAGTTAGTGAAACATAAAGAATATAACATAAAGGAAAACAATACACAAAAAGATGATTGGTAATCTCTAAAAGGATAAACCCAAGGATAGGTGTGGGGGTGGGAGAGTAGGAGACAACCAAGCTGCGATCTTATTTGTATGCAAAAATGCAAAGATATCTTAGGGTTAAAATATAAGGTATACCAACGATAGATAAAATTTCATTAGAAAATAAGTACTTGTTCAATTTTTGACAAGAACTATTTAAATGTTAATTGCATGTTGTTCCTTGATAGTTAGACCTTGGTTTAGTGATTGTTGATCTTCATCCACCCCTATCTCCACCTCTAATTTCATTTGCATAGTAAATAAAATTTTTCAAAAAGAATTTGAGGGACAAGCTACTAAATCTTGAGATATCTTTAATCAAAATAGAATTGAATGAAGTTTTAAGCTTTATACTTTGATATTAGAAGTGATGATTTGATGAGATAGTCCTAGGGAATCCATGTTGGACCACACTATAAACTTGGGGGAGAAAAACCCTAACTGATGAATCATGGTTGTTGTTCTTGATATAAAACCCTACCTAGCAAAGAAACAAAAGGATACAAGAGATATTTTTTTGCATTTTGATTAGTAGTTAGTGAAACATAAAGAATATAACATAAGGGAAAAGAATACGTAAAAAGATGATTGATGATCTCTAAAAGGATAAACCCAAGGATAGGTGTGAGGGTGGGAGAGTAGGAGACAACCAAGCTGTCATCTTATTTGTATGCAAAAATGCAAAGATATCTTAGGGTTAAAATATAAGGTATACCAACGATAGATAAATTTTTATTGGAAAATAAATACTTGTTCAATTTATGACAAGAACTTTTTAAATGTTAACTACATGTTGTTCCTTGATAGTTAGAACTTGGTTTAGTGATTGTAGATCTTCAACCACCCCTCTCTCCACCTTTAATTTCATTTGCATAGTAAATAATATTTTGCAAAAAGAATTTGAGGGACAAACTACTAAACCTTGAGATGTCTTTAATCAAAATGGAATTGAATGAAGTTTGATGCTTTGTACTTTGATATGAGATGTGATGATTTAATGTTATAGCCCTTGCGAATCCATGGTTGACCACACTATAACCATGGGGGAGAAAAACCTTAACTGATGAGTCATGCTTGGTGTTCTTGATATAGTACCCTATCTTGCAATGAAACAAAAGGATATATGACATTTTTTTTTGCATTTTGATTAGTAGTCAGTGAAACATAAAGCATGTAACATAAGCTAAAATAATACACAAAAAGGTGATTGGTGATCTCTACAAGGACAAACCAAAGGATGGGTGGGGGGTGTCGCGTCCGCGAAAATAAGGTGCCGGCAAAAGAGAAGAGTCGCCACCTTTCGTTATTTATCCCTCAGAACGGGAAACGAAACGATCGGAAAAACCTGACGAAAAGGTAATAGACAAGGTCATCGCAACCATTGTCTGGGTTCGGGAGTCGGTTACGCAAGGGGAAGGTATTAGCACCCCTCACGTCCATCGTACTCGATGGGATCCACGCTTGTTGTGTTCATCTGACGGGTTGGTTTTATCTATCTACCTATCAAGGATGGTCTGAAAAGAAAAGAAAATGACTCGGCAAAGCGTCGCGTTTATGCCTACGTATTCTCATCAGAGAATGAGAAATCAGAGTCAACGTACTTCGACTAACTACGGGTTACAGGGAAGTTGGCTCGCCAATACGTCAGTATTGTACCTACGTACCCTCAACAGGCTTGAGAGATCAGAGCTTACGTAGTTCGGGATAATACGGATTACGGGGATTCAGATTCATCTATTTTTTCGAGTAGGGTTAACAAACAGTTCCAGCAGTTGGATGTACGCAGCTCGACCCTTGGAGACTTAGGCGTTACCGTTTGCGGTAGAACTGGGAGTTAACGACACTCTTTTCTTCAGAAAAGCTTCCTTTGAATTACGGGCCCACGGGGCAAAAAGGTTTGAAGTTTGTTTTCTGTCTTTTATGGAAGAACTGTTTTTTATGGATGTTTGCAACCAATACCGCACTAGAGACTATGACCTGAGAGTGAATGCGTCGTATGTCACCCAAAGGGTACCATACTAAACATCCAGACTGTTGAAAAGAAACTCTCCAACAATCCTTTCTTAGATAGCTTAAGGCTCGTAACGTATGAAGTCAGTTAACCTTCATTACTGTATTTTGATTTGTTTTGAGATGAGAAGAGAGAACGAACAGGTTCAACTAAGGGGAGACTATCAAGTCTTAATGTTGTCATGCCAAGGATTCATCCTATGGTTGAAGATTGAAACATGGAACTCCTAGAAGTCATCATGCATAGGTTTCGACCTAAAGTTCTAATCATCACTTCCTTATCAAAGGAAGTGAGATTCCTAGGGGCTCATGTCAATGATAAACAGAAACAGATAAAGCATCAGCTTAAACAGTAAACAGATATACAGTAAACGACTATAAAATGCATGCCATGCAAGTGAGGGAGGAAATGTGCGTGGGGCATCAGCCTCCACAAGCTCATCTCAACCTCAAGCCAGATATGAATAACTGCAATCATACAGAAGATAAAATGCTATCAAGCAAAATAGGATAACTACAATCATACAGAAGATAAAATGCTATCAAGCAAAACAAACCACATAGGCAAGGGAGCAGGGCTCTACCAAATACCCGCAAGCAAAGCCATACAGTAAAAATACAAGCAGAGGGAGCAACTCAACCTCTAATGCAATCATGCTCCTAGCTTAAACCAATTTAAACATGAACTTATTCTAATGCATCAAGCAAATCAAACAAGTCACATCAATACAGTTGCACAGAAAGCAAACAGACACGAAAGAAAGCAGATCAACAGCTCCCACAGCAAACAATCTTCTGACAGCAGTTCAGTCATCAGTCTTCAACAGCTTTTCAGGGCTATCATCTTCAATAGCAAGCATCAACTTGCTTCTCTGAGCTTCCAACACATCAACATAAGTATCAACTTATTCTCTCTTCCTCAAGCCTCAGCTCTTCAGTAAATTCCACCTTCAGGCTTCACTCCTAATATCAAGTATCAACTTAGCTCCTTCAGGCTCTCAATGTATCAACATAAGTATCAACTTATCCTTCTTCTTCAAGCCTCAGCTCTTCACTCCATTTCAATTTGATCTTCTTCACAAGTGTCAACTTGTTCTTCTGGACCTTCAGGCTTCAGCTCTCTCCTCCTTACAAGTATCAACTTGCTCTTCCTGGTCTACAAGCTTAAGCTCCTATGGGTAATCTTCAAACACAAAGAAGTAGCAACCTCTAGCATCTTCAATCTTCTAACAAGTAACTCCATCCTCTAGCAAGGGAGAAAGATTCATCTAACAAGAGCAAAGTCTGGATGATTGGTAGCAGAGTGAAGACCAAAGGTCACCACTAAGCATCCTATCATCAGAGAAAGGGACCCTCAAAGGTTCTACCAACTTGTAAAGGGTCACACATCCTACCAAAGGAGGGATGAGGCCTTTACAAGGGGTCCTTACATCATAGGGAAGAATGGAAGTGATCAACATCTTCCATGTTTATGAAAGAAGAGAATCTATCTAGAAGCTCTGCCTACAAACCCTAATCTTAACACCTAATCAACACTACACCAAAAGAAGGGGAGATCTTCACATCCAAGCTTCTTCATGAATTCCATGGTAGCCCAAGCTTGTCTTCAACAACATCCAAGATCAAGGGAGGCAAAACCCTAATCTAAGGGGACTAGAGAAATCAATCTAATTGAATTAGGGCATTAGAATCATCTAAAGTTAGCACCTAAACTAAAATCAAACAAAAATAGTAAACTACATTATAAATTCCTACAAAAATTCCTAAGGGACCCCAATTCAATCATGAATCTACCATAAAAAAATCAGAGGTTGAATCATCCACCAAGTTTTAGAAATAAAACCTAAATCATAAGGTATCAACCATAAACCCTAAAAATGGAGCTCCTAAAGTTTCAACATAAAACTACCACTTACATTCATCACAAAAATTTGAGAAAAATCTAGGGGGAGCATGCATATCTATGCTAGCTACACACAAAAAATCAAGGCAAAAATCATCATCAAATGATCAAACCAAATTCAACAAAATCAAGCATCAACCATGATTATTTTAATATCAATTAAAATGTAAAAAATTCTAATAAAATCAAAAATATATGAAATGTTAATATTTTTTCTCTAAAAAAACTAGATTCAATCATGAATCCATGGCAAAAAGAATGGAATCATTTGAGTTATTTTTCAATTTTTTATGAATTATTCAATAACCATGAATGAAATGAAAAAAATAAAATGAAAATCCAAAGAAAATGATAAACGCGTGGTGTGAATAGCATAAAGATTCAGTTCATTTCAGCGTTTGGGCCCAGAGGGGGGTGCTGATATCAATGTGTAACTTAACCCCAAAACCAACATTTAAATGAAACGCTGCGTTCAAGTACTCAGCCTCCTTCACAAAGCGAAATCAATTCGTGGCCGTTAGATCCTACTATGGTCAAAGTCTCACAACTAATCCAATGGCTATGAGGTTGTCTTCAACCTTTTGAATTTCTGAACTCCCTTCACCTGCGCGCGCTAGAGTCCCCGCCGGTGACTTCTCTGATCATCCTCTCCCAACCATAACTCTCTCCACAGGCCTCCATTCCAAATGGTCCCTACATGAATCTTATCCCAAATTTCACAAGGAATCTTCCTATGCTACTTAATCATTCTAAAAGTTCAAGATTTTCAAAAACACGATTTCAACCGAAAATTGCATAAACCCTAATTGGTCACTAATTTCCAAATTAACGATCCAGAAACCTTCCTGCATTAATCTACAATGCATTTAACCTAACAAATCCTCTTAATTCTACTTAAATTAAGCTATGGAATGAGGTTTACATACCTGTGAAAATCGTGTGAACAGAGTGCTCAAACCTTCAAATCAACCCTCAAGAACTTCCAGACTCCTTCACTAGCATCCAAGGAAGGTTCTATATGCAACCAAATGGATTGAAATACTCTGAATCTTTGAACCCGACTATGAGTTGCAGATGAAGAAATCCAAGTGCCAACTCCCAATTCTCCCACGATCTTGCCTTGAATTTGATCTGAAATCACTCTCTAACCCTAGAGCAAGCTATTGAGATCAATATCTTGGATTGAAATGGCTTCAAACCTTGTAACATAATTGGATTTGCAAGAAGAAAGTTCAAAGTGCAATCTCACTCTCCTCTCTCAATTCTCACCAACCTTGACCTTGGATCACTTCATGATCATATATAGGACATGAATGAATGATCTAGAAAGTTCTGGATCACTCTAATGAGAAGCTCAATATCTCATTTCACTTGAAATTCAATCTCATGCCATGGTCATAACAGCTCTGCTAGCAGCTTGTATTCATTATGCTCTTTATCCAAATTCTCTCCAAATGAGATTATGAAAGTGCTGGGATGTGTTTTCAACTTGGTTTTGATCTTATGAGAAGTTTGGCATATGTTACTTAAGTCTTAAGCAAGCAAAAACAACTTCATGATTTTGACCTCAAATGAGAAAAGTGCCATTTCAATTGTCTTTAAAATGCATTTTACAATCAAAATGACATATTACATGCCTTATCTTGGCCTTGAAATGAAAAATCCCAAATTTGGTCCTTTTAATAAACTTTAATTCTTCCTTTTTAAGCCAATTTTGCAACTTTGAGTTACAAGCAATTCGAACCTCTCATGACCACATGGCTAGCCTTAAAACATCATTTTGAACAAGTTTTATGTTGGACATTTTCCCATTTGAAGCTTGCAAATAGGAGTT
This sequence comes from Lathyrus sativus, assembly GCA_963859935.3. Classification (NCBI taxonomy): domain Eukaryota; kingdom Viridiplantae; phylum Streptophyta; class Magnoliopsida; order Fabales; family Fabaceae; genus Lathyrus; species Lathyrus sativus. The sequence continues at coordinate 359,260,699 of OZ012738.1, forward strand.
ATGGCCTTATGCTTGAAATGACCTGTAATCTCCAAATGACCAAAACACCCTTGACTTGTCAAAGCCATAACTTGAGTTCTACAAATCCTATCAAGGACTTCTAGTACTCTCTATAAATCTAAGAGGATAAGGAACAACATTCATGTTGACCAAAAGTTCATAGGAATCATCCTTCTTGGGAAAAAGTTTCATGCAAGTTGGGTAACTTTCAAGCTCCAAATTCACATTCCTCGGATGACTGGTAACTTGTCAAAGCCATAACTTGAGTTCTACAAATCCTATCAAGGACTTCTAGCACTCAAGTTAAAGCTAAGATCATGCTCTACAACAATAATGTAGGGGGTAAGATGATATGTGTTGCACCCCAAAATTTGACCAACATTTATTTGTTCATTGAGTGTTTGGAAGTTGATACCTTCATCAGAAAGTTCAAGGGATCTCCAGAGAAGTGGTTTGAAACCAGGGTTGTGTGCTTCACAGTTTGAAAGTTGTGGGAGCCCCTCAGATGATTCTGAGACTTTGAGAATGAACCTGATGTTTTGAGAAAGCTTATGAGAGGTCTTGATAGCCATCATGAAGCCCAGAGAGGTCATTATGCAAGAATTCAGAAGATTCAACCATGAATGGATGAATTAGGGTTTTGACTGGGTCAACCCTAGGATAACTGAAGATTTGGAGAAGGTTGAGACTTAATCCAAGGGCCATGAGATCATGGAATGATGCATAGAGATGTTATAAAGATGATTCCTAGACCAACTCATCATGATTGAGGAGTTTTGAGAAGTTTCAAGTTAGGGTTTCTGAGGATTGTCAGTGAAAAACCCTAATTTGATCCCTATCTTCCAGGCAGTTTTAGCACTAGATGTGTTTGATATCTCATTTTCCCCACAACATGAATGTTGTAGAGCTTGTTCTAAGCTTTAATTTGAGTGGTGGAAGTCCTTGATAGGAGTTACAGAGCTCAAGTTATGGTCTTGACAAATTACAGGTCAGCAGAGGTGTGTGAATCTGGGTCCTTGAAAGTCACCCAACTTCCAGACAACTTTTGCCCTAGTAGGTTGATTCCTATGGTTCCTTGGTCAACATGAATGTTGAAGAGGATCTTCTTAGCTTTAATTTGAGTGGTAGAAGTCCTTGATTGGATTTGTGGAACTCAACTTATGGTTTGAACAAGGCAAGGGTATTTTGGTCATTTGTCAGTTATAGGTCATTTTAACCAATGCCTAAAACTCCTATTTACAAGCCTCAAATGGAAAAACTTAAAACATGAAAGTTGCTCAAAATGTGATTTTAAGTCTAGAAAGAAGGCCACAAATTGTTGAAAAAGCTCATAGCACAAGATTCCATGATTGGTCAAAAATGAACTAAAAATGACTTATAACTTTGAAAAGTTGAAATTGAAAAGTGATTTGGGAGATCCACAAATCCAAAATAGGTCATCCAATATATCATTTTGATTGGAAAAAACATTTTAAGAACTTTGGTTTAAGTAGAATTTTCATTTGAGGCTTAAAAAATGAGGTTCCTTTGGAAATTTGTTACTTGAAAAAGAAGGCAATGTTAAAAAACCCTACATAAGCAACAAATGGACTTGTTTTTCACTCATCCTCATTCAATAACTCATGTAAGGAGAATTTGAGACCAAATCACAAGGCATGGCATATGAGATGTGAGATAACCATCATGGCATATCATGGAACTTTCATGAACTTTCCACATCATTCTAGATGAATCTAGAAACATCCATCAATTGTTATATAAGGAATGCATTGTGGAGAGTCTATGGTTGGTGAAAGTGGAGCCAAGTCAGAGGAGAGAGAAGGATACATAGCCATTGGAGAAGTTTCTTCAAGTTGAAGCAACTTGAGTTTTCTTTCACTTCAAGCCACCACCTTCACAACAAGTGCAAACAGAAGCTTCTTCACCATTGTAGGATCTCATTGAAGCCATTTCAAGCCCTGCAACCACCTCCTCGAGCCTCACCATCATCTTCTTGACAGGTTTTTCTTTACCCTATATCTCTTAAATTATTGAGTTTTAGTTAGTTTCATAGGTATAAGATTGATGTACTAGGCTAGAGGATTAAACCCTAGAAGTTACAGCTTGTTCCATGGCAATCCATAACAGAACCAGAAATCTTTGAGTTGCAAGAACTATGTAGATTGTTAGTTTTAATCATCAAGAATTAGTGTGTATTAGTTAGGGTAACATGTAGTGTATCTGTAAATCATTAGGTTGAAGTTTGGTGAAAGTTTGATAGCAGTTGACTATGGTGGTGCCAAGGTGTTCAAGCGTTCTGTTAGAACGATCTAGGGCGAATCAAGAGAAGCTGGTCGTACCATCGTGTTCTAGGCATTTAGTAGGTGATTTTTTGTTTTGGAATCATATCAAGCCGTGGCGTGTGGGATGAGCTAGAGAGGCTCGAAGGTGTGATTGCATGAGAAAGGGTTCTGCAAACCCTAGGCTGGGTGGAGAAGACGAAGGATAAGCCATTGGATCATTCCCAGCGTTTGACCAATTCACCCAATCCAACGGCGTTGATTGCATCTGAAAAAGAGAGGGAATTTTTAAATCTGATGAAACGCGGTCGTTTCATTAAAGACCGGTTCTGGGCTTGCAATGCTATTCGCCCCCCCCCCCTTTTGTTTGGCCCAGTTAATTGAACTAGTTTGGTTTGCTATTCTGACCCCCCCCCCCCCTTTATTCATTTAATTTCTTTTATTTCTTTTAATGTTTTTTTTCTGTTTTGTTTAATTCATTAGAAAATGATAGAAAATGATTTTTAAATGCTTCTTTTTTCTATGAGTAGATTAAAATGAGTAGAAAATTATAAAAATAAAATTGAGATTTTATTTTTAGGTTTAATATTTTTAATAGATTTTCTAGTTAAATAGCTTTTTAATTGTTTAGTTTTGTATCATGATTTTGTAGGAATTATTTTAGGACATTCCCTTAGGGTTTTGTATCCATTCTTTTTTATGCAATTAGATGATGAGTCATACTTCCCCATAGGATTTTTTCTAGATTTTTTAGAATTAATCTTGATTAGTTTAATTAGGGTTGACTTAGGATAGTCTAATTAGGGTTTAGAATTGTGCATAGGTGATGATTCCTTTCTTTGATTGAGTTTTATCTTGATTTTTAGGTAGAAACCTTTGTAGATGTTATGAGTAGGTGTTGAGGACCCTTATGAATATTTGTTAAATTTTTCCCCATTAGTTTAGTATTTTTAGGTATTTTCTGAAGTTGCCTGATGATGTGATCTGTTCAGTGGGTTATCTGTTCATCTGTGGGGTTCATTCTGAGGAATTTGCTGAAGGGCTTGTGTTGCCTTGAGGATATTGATGGAGAGCATCATGAGGAGAAGCTTGTAGACCAAGATGCAGAGACCCAGAGCTTGGCTGATGCCTTGTCTGTGAGGTTTGAGAGCCTGAAGTTTGAAGGAAGTTCATGGTACTTTCCTGAGGAAGGCACTATGAATGACTTTCATTCTTCCTTCTCACCTCTTTCTCAAGTATCCAATGATGTTGGAGCCAACTTGTGAGTTTAATTTCTCCTGAGGAGGAATGTAAACTGATCACATGTTGTTGAGCCACATGGGATACAATTCCTAAGTGGAAGCCTCCTAGTACTTTCCTGAGGAAGGTCCTATGAGTCTATTCACTTAGTTCCCTTAGTTTATCTAGGATTTCTCAAGTATCCAATGATGTTGGAGCCAACCTGTGAGTTTAATTTCTCCTGAGGAGGAATGTAAACTGATCACATGTTGTTGAGCCACATGGGATACAACTCCTAAGTGGAAGCCTCCTAGTACTTTCCTGAGGAAGGTCCTATGAGTCTATTCACTTAGTTCCACTAGTTCAGATAGGATTTCCTAAATATCCAGTGATGTTGGAGCCTGCTTGTGAGTTTAATCTCTCCTGAGGAGGGATGTAAACTGATCACAGTGGTTGAGCCACATAGGGTATGACTCCTGAGTATTCACCTCTTAGTGCTTTCCTGAGGAAGACACTATGAGTCTGATTGCTTAGCTCCCTGTCTTTGGTAAGCTTATTCTGAAGCTTGAAGACTGGGAATGATTTCTCCTGTTTAGGGTTCTGCTTGAGAGCTTTGCTTAGGTTTGTTTAGATCCTGTGATTAGGGTTAGGATTAGAGAATAGTTGATTCTTCCTCAAGTGTGTTGTTTGCCTGTTGGCACTTCATTCCTTTTATCTGATATTGCTTGATAGCATGTTGTTTATCTTCAGTATGATTACTGTTATTTCATGACTGGCTTGAGGTTGAGATGAGCTTGTGGAGGCTGAAACCCCACACACATTTCCTCCCTCACTTGCATTGCATGCATTTTACTGTTAAAAGCTGATGCTTTTGTCTGTTTCTGTGTATCATTGACATGATCCCTTAGGACTCTCATTTCTTCTGATGAGGATTTGATGATAGACTTTTAGGTTGAAACCTATGCATGATAACATCTAGGAGTTCCCTGTTCAAACCTCAACCATAGGATGAATCCATGGCATGATAACAGTAGGACTTGATAGTCTCCCTCCTAGTTGAGCCATTTTTCCCGTAGTTTCCCGAACTACGTTTGCTCTGATCTTTCATACCAGATGAAAGTACGTAGGCATAGGATGCGACGTCCTAGCGAGCAACCTTCCCCCGTAATCCCCCGTAGTTAGCCGAACTACGTTGACTCTGATTTCTCATTCTCTGATGAGAATACGTAGGCATAAAGTGCGACGCTTTGCCGAGTCATTTTTCTTTTCTTTTTCAGCCAGCCTTGATAGGTAGATAGATTATAACCAACCCGTCCAAGTAAACACACAAGCGAGGATCCCGTCGAGTACGACGGACGTGAGGGGTGCTAATACCTTCCCCTTGCGTAACCGACTCCCGAACCCAGACAATGGTTGCGGTGACCTTGTCTTACCCTTATTCGTCAGGTTTCTCCGATCGTTTCCTTTCCCGCTCTGAGGGATAAATAACGAAAGGTGGCGACTCTTCTGTTTTGCCGGCACCTTATTTTCGCGCAAGCGACAGCTGGCGACTCTGCTGGGGACTTATAGCATCTCGGGACTTTTCCCATCCCTTATGCTGGGACCGTTTCCCATCCCCTACGCGAGTCAATCCTATCGTTTGGATGTTTGCTTGTTGGGTTGCGTTTATTTATCGCATTTTTACTGCTCGCATTTTTACTTCCTGCATTTTATTTCCTGCATTTTATTTCCAGTTTGATATGATTATCTGTGCTGCTGTGGGAGAGGGATGTTACTGTGAGTAAAAAGCCGGACCTGGGCTTGAGTACACACCTAGATATAGTTGCGGAGAAGTAGTAGACGAACCTGTCTGTTGAACAGGC